>JAGFMF010012268.1:1851147-1876875 GCA_019455555.1 Galemys pyrenaicus
GCAACAACAAATGTTGGCGAGGATGTGGAGAAAAAGGAACTCTCCTGCACTGCTGGTGGGAATGCAAGCTGGTCCAACCACTATGGAAAGCAGTTTGGCAGGTCCTCAATCTACTAAGAATGGAACTTCCATAGGATCCAGCAATCCCACTCCTAGGAATCTACCCAAAAGGCACAAAAACACTGATTCAAAAGAATACCTGCACCCCTATGTTTATAGCAGCACTCTACAATAGGTAAGACCTGAAGAATGCTTTTTAAACCCAATTTGTTAGCTTGCTAAATGTCAGAGTTCTATAATCCTTATTTAATGAGGCTTATTTTTCTTTTAGAATGGATTACCTAAGGAATTCTAAGAAATATCTGCAATATTCATTTTAAAACAAAACCCACTAAATATTTCCATCTTTCATGCTGCACCCTAAAGAACAGTCCAGCTATGATTTTTGTTCTGTGACATATATGTCCTCAGTAAAACAACTTCTTAATTGATTGAAATAAGTTAGTATGACTTGTAATTTTCAAGATAAAATATTTTGAGAAGGGTAAATGAAGTTGAAAGATTTAGATAAAGATTTTGTGTGTGTGAGTTTAAGTAATCTTGAACATTTAAATGGCAATGTTCATCCAACTGAAAATACATTCATTATATGAAAGAGGCTAAACACTCCCTTAATCATGAACTATACATTTTAAAACCTAAGCAAAAAAGTTCCAAAATCAGAATGTTTTCCTTTCATTCCTTTCATTGTAACTGATCATCTATGTATTTGAAATGGTCGCTTTACTTCCTTGAGTCTCAGTTTCTTCCTCTGTAAAATAAAGGTTTGGATTGGATTCATTTTTGTATCTGTCTCAGAAATTCTCTCTTTTAAAACTTAAATTAAAATTTCATCCACCACAATTTTATTGAGACCAAACTGGAATCAGTGTAGTTTCCTTGCTTTACTTCTAAAAGTTAGCCATTTCAACTACAGCCAGAGAATCCAATTGTTTGGGACGAAAATGGAACACCTCTTGGACATCAAACTCTAGCACACATTTTGTCAGATGGGATATGGAGGAGATTCATGCATCACTGAACAAGAGGTGCATGGAGAAGAAAACCTGGAGGTTTTGATCACAGCCTCCATCCATGCATAGCACCGATACCTAGACTGTGGCCCTGGGGAGGGAAGAGCTAAATGGTGTGGAGGCACACATTTGACTGAAATATGTGCAAAGGAGCTGAGGTCCTCCAGATAAGTTCAGTAAAAAAGACCCATTATAAAGAACAAAAACAATGTGCTACGCCATGCTTCTGCTACCCCAGCACTCAGGATGGGTGCTGACTTCATGAAACACACTTATGGTGTGCAGATTACAAGACTCGGTCTGAAAACCCAGAGAAAAGGGATATCACCAGTGTCACAGGCATGAACCAGTCTCCTCACAGCATACAGCACATTCTCTCCAGCAGCTGGTCTCCTCCAAGTCACCTTCCCATGAATCAACAGCTGCAAAAACAGGTCCCTGGACCTGCAGAAGCTGGGAAAAGGCAAACATCTAAAATTATATAAAAACAGAGAAAAGTAGAAGTTCAAGTTTTTTAGTTACTACATTAAATACTTACACAATCAGGGAAATCTACAGTATAAGTAACTCTGATAAGCACATATGCATCAAAAGATGGTTCCCTCTATCTGAAAACTAATAACAAATGTAAAACATTCATTGGCAGCAACACAATAGTAGTAGAAGACTTCAATACCCCTCTTTCATCAAAGGACAGACACCCAGACAGAAAATCAACATGGAGACATTTGCTCTAAACAAGGAATTAGACCATATACATTTAATAGATTCTGAAGTTTCACTATACCACAAAAAAGTTGAGTACACATTCGTCCACAGTACACAATATGGGAACTATATTGATCTAAGACAAAAATTTATATAATAAAATATCAATAAAAATTAAAGTCTATGTTTATGCCTTTAATAAATAAATAAATTTAACAATGGAGAGGAACTCAGAATTAAAATTAAAAAAATAAAGTACACATTGAACATTCTTGACTATATGTTAGGTCATAAAACAAGTGTCAATAAATTCATGAAGATTGAAATCATACTTTATATTTTCTCTGATCAGAGTGATATCAAAATAGAAATCAACCATACAAAGAAAGCAGAATAGTCTCTAATATGTAGGGTGAACAGCATATCACCAAATGAGTATTGAGTTCATGAGGAAATAAAAAAATATGTAGAAAAAAACAAAATGAAGACACAAGTTACTATGATGCCACTGTTACTTCAATAAAATGTAACACCATTTATAATAGCTCATATTCCCAAAAATTTGTATATCTTAGTGATATTAAGTGTTTTATTCTTTCTCTAACCTATAAATCACTTTATATACTGTTTTATTATTCAATATGTGAGTCTACTGCTTTTCTATATTAATTTGAATGGATTAGGAAAGCATCCTAACTGCTACATTATCTCACAGTATTTGATTTGAGCACTAAATGAAATAATGTATGCATACATGTAAAAAATATTTATTTGCTATTTACAAAAATAGATGTTTGGGAGCACAGCTTCACATTCACCATGTGTACAGTTTCACTTGCCCTCTGCCAAAACTCCAGAGCTAATACATCATTCCTGGCCCTGCTGGTTACCACCAGAGTTTTCAAAATCTAAGAGTTATAATCCTTTATTTCAAAACGGATAGTGGGATTCATATAAACCACAGAAAGAACAAGGAAAGCCTCCTTGTCTGGGCCTGCAGTATAACTCTTGTTCAGTTCCCTCCCTCTGAATATAAGCAGGTTCTTGCTCCTAATAAACGACATATGCTGATGGGATGTCAATCCCTTGACTAGATTAAACAAACTACACTGGTCGGCACACCCATGCTTACATTATGCTGTTATGCCTTCATCCTAGTACACCACAAGTGGACTCTTCTGCGGTCCTGGAAGAAGCTGGGTTGGTTGCCTTTTAACAGAGCCACACAAATAGGAGCTCTTGGCAACTCTGGTAGCTGAGAGCTAGAGGTCTAGTCAACAGTCTTAGAAAACTGGGATTTTTTTTTTCTGTGGTTACTTTAAAAAATTGTTTAAAATGATCTTTGTTAATCTGTAGGGAGGAGGGAAGGGAGGGGGGAGTGTAGAGAAAGGAGTGGAGGGTGGTGGAGAGCTGGTAGTGGGAAATCTATGGGGACTGCTCCTGAGGGGAGACATCCTGCCTTGTGAACCTGGGGGAACTTTTGTCCTACAACACCGATGAACTGAATTCTGTCAGCATTCACATGTGCTTGATAGAAGAATCTATGTTCAGAGGAATGCACCTTGACTGACGCCTTAGCTGATGTCTATCAGCTAAGCCATGCTGACTCCTGGCCAACTGAAGCTGTGGGCAGGTAAATGGAGAGGCCTGACTATATGCACCTCACCTCGCTTCATGTCCTGTAATGTTATCAGCTTGCATATGGTCCAATTGCAGTACACTGGTGTACTGCAATTGAATAAACTCCAGTCTTTATTCAATTTCACCATTTTTCTAAGATGCTTCTTCATTGCTCCAGTATCCCATCCTAAAGTTAGCTGACATGATGTTCCTTAGTTTGGCACGGTTTCTCATTCTTTCCTTGTTTTTCATGTCATGAAGACACTTGTGTAATATCTTTTGTGCAATGTACCTCGATTTGGATTTGTATGATTTTTCTCTAATGTTTAGATTTGGATTATGGATTTATGGAAATAATAAAGGAACATTTTGAAATGAGGAAAATGTTCTATTTTTTATTGTGTTGGTAGTTCCTTGGCATCAGAAGTAGTAACACTGGCATTAAAATGAGTACTTAAAATGAATGTAAATCATACATTCATTTACTCACTGATACTTTTGGAAGGAAATAGTTCATACATTCACACTCACTGATGCTTTTAGATATTTCATGCATATGTACACACATACATACATACAGATGCACATAGTTATCAATCAATCAATCAATCAATCGATTTCAGTTAAATAATATTCAATTGGTTCTTTACTGCATGACTGCCCAAAACACTTATGATTTTAAATGCACTAATGTTTTTTGTGAGTCTGTAAGTATCAGACAAAATGTACAAAATTTCCAAACTTCTTGGAATATGAGACCCTTTTCCTAGCACCTCGTGGAATATGAAACGCAGATTGAGAAATGCTGGCTTAAATAATTTATATTTGGGTTTGTAAGAAAAATAATCAGAAAATGGGGAGTTCTATTTTTCTACTGTCACTACCCAAAGATTGGAAAAATACTTTTGCCATGGATATAACGTTTTGGGTTTAGTATGTTACTGTATCTGTGAGAACAAAAAAGTCATAGTATTCTATTTAATTTTTTTCCAGTTTTAAATAATTTTATTTAAGGCATTGCATTTTGCATATACATCATTGCTCATAAAGTCCAATGTGACTTTACTTCCTTTCCCTGTGCACATGCTATGTATTCATGCATTATGAATGCCCAGTTATTTCTATAGTAACTCAACTTTTAACTGTTATAGAACTGGCTACAAACTTAGGTCCTTCATTGTTTTTGGTGGTGCTAAATTTCTGTTCTCAATGGTGAGCCCAGAAAAGGCAACACTAAATGAGGGAACTTCACCACTAGGGAACACACAGGCATTCCTCCGGGCATGCCACCTAAGCTGTGGCACAGCTTGGTAATGATAGGGTGCCAGGTTTTTCCAACTCTTTCTGTTGGTATTCAAATTCTTCCTTTTCTGCAGTCTCATTCTTATCAATACAGTTGATGATTTCATTACAATTGTCAAGTATCTTGTTTGTCCTCCACATTGATCTTGACTTGAAATTTCACATTTTTAAGAGTGGCTTCACATTGAAGATACAGGACGCAAGGGAATTCTTGGAAGACACCCTGTCCTGCAGCTTCTCATCTTCAGCTTTGAGCTTCTCAGCTTTCTAACCTGCATGCTCATTGTCTTCTTACTCAAATGCCCTTGTCATTACTGATGATGATGATGTTGTTCCCTTTTTCTGTACAATTATCCACAGCACAAACATGGAGGATGCCACTGGATTCAATATCAAAATTGACCTCAGTATAAGGAACACCATGGGGCACAGAAATATGCCTGTGAGTTCAGACTTGCAAAGCAGGTTGTTATTCTTTGCCATGGCACATTCACCTTAACAAACCTGAATGCACACACCAGGTCTGTTGTCAGATGGGTAATGAAGGTTGGTTTCTGCTGGGTAGGAACGGTAGTTTTGCACTTGATAAAGATGATCATGATGCCACCAGCAGTTGCTGTGCTGAGGCAAAGAGGGGTAACACCCAAGAACAGCAAATCTTGAACATTTTCAGGCTCCTCCCCAGGTCAGATGGCTGCCTGGGGACAGCTGTACCATAAATAATGGTTCCATCAAGTTCAATGCTTTCATTTAGTTCTTTTGCATTGGAGAAGTTCTGTTGAAGTTTCTGAATTTGGGAGATTTGGGTAGAGCCCCCTACTGGGACAGTATCATAGATCTGGGACTTGTTTAGCTTGTCATTCCAAACCTTTCTCTATCAGGTCCAAGGTGTCACAGAACAAGTCAGCATTCAGTTCTTCAAATTCAGCATGGGTGATGTAGGTATAGAACTTGATTCCTTCTTAGAGTGACTCATTCTCAATACTAGCTTGGGGACTGGAAGACAGCATCTGCTTAGTACGCTTTCAAGCAGTATGGAAGCAATAGTCTTATTCTCACTGGTATCCTTACTCTTGCACTTGAATTCTGCAGTAAATAGTTGACCATTCTGTTGGTCTTCTCCATCTAAATGCGTATTTCCAGCTGTAGATTTGATCTCAAAGATCACCTCTACCAAAGTGCCATCTCCTAGGTCAAAGGTCAACACATTTTTTTCAGCTCTGACTTTTTGTCTAAGACACAGGCAGCAGCAGCAGCAGCAGCAGCAATTGGCTTACTGATGATTTTAAGTACATCAAGATTAGCAATAATTCCGACATCTTTGGTAGCCTGATGCTGGAGTGTAATTAAAGGGGAAACTATGATAACAGCATTGGTAAATCTTCCTAAGGTTGACTTCTGCAATTTTCTTCATCTTTTTCAGAACTAGAGGTGACACTTCCTTGGGACAGAAACTTTTTCTTTCCCTTGTATTTTATTTAGCTTTATTTGGATGCATCTGTCTGCATCACTCACCACCATGAAAGGCCAGTGATTCCTATCAAGCTGGAAAAGAGCATCAAAAAAATCTATGCCCGATCAGGCACATGGCATTCAAAACTGTCTTGGTGGGGTTCATTATAACTTAATTCTTTGCAGCACCACCAATCGATCATTTGATATCAGTAAAAGTGACATAACTTGGGGTGGCTCATTGATAATAATTTCCATTTTCCATGCTGGAAGTCACCGCACACGAGTGGGTGGTGCCAAGATCAGTGCCAGCTGCGGCCCCTTAAGCATGGTTATTTGTTTTTTTTTTTTTAAAGATTTATTTATTTATGCACACAAGCGCTGGGGTACAGGCCAGAGGTGTGGGGAGGTGAGAGGATTCACCAGAGAGCAGGGAGCAGAACAGGCAGATCAACGGAAGCACACTGCTGAGGGGAGCAGCAGGCACAGCAGGAGAGGTCTGCTGCGCCATGTGGGTCCCCACCCCAGCCGGCAGCAGGGATCGAACTCGTGCTGCAGTGGCTGTGGTTTGCTTCATAGTGCGTTGCTTAACCCACTGCGCCACCAGGGAGGCCCCAAGCATGGTTATTTGAATGTAGGCAAGGCTTGACTAGCAAAGAAAACATCCGTCTGCACAGCTTTGGCACCACGTTCAATGAGTAGTAGCAGTATTTCAGAGGTGGAACATGTTTTTCACTCAATCTAATAATCTACCTACACATAATATTGTTAGCCGTTATTTTAAAACATATCTGGAAACAGGCAGGAAGAAGGACTTGAGTGAATAGGTAGATGAATCCAGCCCCTCTTTCAGCCTGGTAATTGCATATCAGTAGCTGTTCAGAAGTTGGGGCTCTTTTTACATCTTTGCAACTTATATCAGGCCCCATATCCGGATGGATTTTTGACAGGTCTGAGAATGCTGGGGTGAGTTGCGGACGATCTGAAGTGATGGCCCTTACTTGGAAGGGACAAGAGTGGAAAGCACAAAGCGGTGTGATGGTTAACTCTGGAGGCACTAATCTGACTCCAGGACACCCCTCCATCAGGGGTTATGTTTTAATGTGGTTTCATTGCTTACCACAGTTATCATTAAAGATGACTACTTCTGCGTGCTCTGCAATTCCATCTGGAGACTGAGTTCATGGGTAACACATACTAGTTGCTTTAGGTTTAGGAAAAAGTCCCTTGAATTATATTTTGATACCTTGACAGGGAATATTGGTAGGTTGTGATTTATATCTTGTTTCACATGATTCATGGGTCATATTTGCAATTATATTGATAAAATAAGCCTTCATTGTATATGCAGTTCCATTATGCACTTAAATGTTGAGTCAGTACTGAATGCTTTCAACTCCTCATGGGCCTCAGACCTGAAGTCTGCAATAATAACGATTTATAATGTTTAGAGAGGCTGTAAATGTAGTTAAAAGTATTAAACCTATTATAAGTGTGTTTGCTGTTTCCTGGCCAATGTGGTCTCTTGAGATACAGCCAAGCATTAGGTAACCATGGTGATGGTTTAGGTAAACATGGTGTGTTAAGGTAGATTGAAGGACCAGCACTTGGAATTGAAGTTGTGGTCATGTATGGGGCAGATTTGGAAATCAGAGACAGCCTCAGGCACTGTGCAAAAGTTTAGTCTAGTGTTCTGAATTGCTATCTTAAAGAGGTGGTGCACTGGGAGAGGTTTACCCTCTGAAGACCAGGTGCCCAGGATTCTGAGCCGAAATAGCATGTTTCAGTTTGAAAGGAACAAGCTACAAATCCAGGAGTCATCTCTGAGGAAGGCTGGATGTCATGGGCAGGCTTCCTCAGGTGTGCAGGGAGAAGGTTAGCTTATTCTTGGTTTTCTGAACTCAGAATGCAATTGTTACTGCTCTCAGAAGTAATTAAGCTGGAGGACTGACTTATACCAAATCACCAGGGATCAATGTTTATAACATCAGCAACAATGACAAAACCGCAACTAAACAAAACAAGAATGAACAGACAACTACAATCAGAGACATTAGGGAGGGAAGAGAGAGGGTTTGGGATCAGGGCGGGAATGGGAGGAGCACAAAGGACTGTGGTGACGATGAGCAGATGAATTGGTGGTGGAAATTCTAAGGGGACTTACCAAGAGAGGAAAGCAAGCAATGTAAAAAAGAAATTAATTAATAAAACCAAAATAAAAATTTATAATAAGACTTTCATAACAAGAACTTAAGGCAGATATTAAATCTATTCCCCAGTTTATTTTCTTTTTATAGACACAGGAGACAAACGGTAAGCAGAGGGCCTCTGTGGTGCACAGCTCCTAGCAGAGGGGGTGTCTGGTGCCTCAGTGCCTTGCCTTCGCTCCTGTCAGCTTCCAGTTCCCTGTGGTAGGGCATCACAGCCCTGGCACAACACAGGAGCACTGTCAGAATTTGCCCCTCAGCAGCCTCTTCCTGTCAAATTACTGTTCATTCATTCCTCTCCGTTTAGGCAAAGTATTTTTTTACAGAGAGTCCAGTGTCCCGCGTCTAGTCAGGTACTGTGGTCTGAGAGCCATCCTGTCTTTTGATAGTGAATCAGAATAACTCTGATGTTTGAGTTTTAACTCTAATGTTTGAGTTTTAACTTTCAGAGATTATTCATTTCCCAAGTTCCTGGAGTGGGGAAGTTGTAGGAGAAAAGTTCCTCATTGCTGAGCCCAAGTTCCTACAGTGTATAGTGAAGCAAAGTGTAAAATCCTATCCTACTCATTGAAACATTGCCTTTTGTGTTCCAAACACCTAGGCACAGCCCTCGTTAAGATTCGGGTAGGTTCTACAGACGGCCAGGAGGAAAATGATACCCTTCTCTGTCTGCCTCATCCCAGCCTTCCCTCCCCTCTTTTCAACAGTTTATGGGTCTAGTGGCTTCCATAGACAGTGATAAATTCTGTAAGCAATTGTTAATTCTTATTAAATACAATTTGCCTTCTGTCTCTGAAACTTTCCAAGTTTACTGATGTTGTTTGGTATTCCCATCCTATATCTTGAGCTCATTTTTCATCTAAATTGACTTTCAGGTGTGGGGGTAGCTACATCCACTTACCCACTGACTCTATCTTGATATGATCTTTAAGAGATTTTTTTTTTTTTGTAATTGTTTACCTTCTTTTGGTTTCATTCTTTCCTCCCACTGGGATGATGGTGGATGGATGCTCATTTTCTTGATAGATTGCCGCACTGAAACATTTGCTTCAATTAGAGGAATTGGCAAATCTAAAAGGTTCTTAAATATTTCATAAATATAAATGGCAGATAAATTTCCTAATTAGTTAACTGTTGGGACTTCTACTTCTGGGAAGACGGATTGGGTGTACTTTTCCTTATTCCTTCCATGAACTACCCTGAATAGTATATATAAAATAAAATAAAATAAGAGTATATATAAAATAAAATTCCGCTAAAACCCTGAATAGTAAATATAACATAAATGTCAGAATATTCTCAAAGATAGAAGGAAGTAAACTGTCTAGGAATGTGAGAACCCTAGAAACAGCCGTTGATTTTTTTCTGGGCTTCCTTTTGTCTCATATATTCCAGACTTGGAACTGAAGAAGCTATCAATCTGGAAACATGATGAACAAAGACAGTGAAAAATCCAATAAAAGCCTTCTTTCTCTGGTCAAAGGCTCTGGAAAGCTGAAGCCTAGCAAGACACAACACTTTTGAACAATAACTGCCCTATGGCAGCCAACACCAGAAAAAAAAAAACAACTGTGTTTCCGATTCTACCAACATAGGCTGTAGCAAGTGGGGAGCCCTGAGCTCTCCACAGGGGTGGTGTCAGCAGAGGTGGTGTAGAGAGCTTGGACTCCGGCCTAGCCAGCCAGGCGGCCACATGCTAGTCGAGACCACCGGCGAGGCCCTACGGTAGATTTATTTTTAATGGATTAAGAAACCTCCATGTTAAAATGCATAGGGACAATGGTATATGAGTTTTACCTTTCCCCACATCCTCACCAACACTTATTTCTGGTATTTTTGATATGGGCTGTTCTCACAGGTGTGAGGTTATGTTTTGTTTTGATTTACATTTTCCGAATGAGAAATGATAATGAGAATTATTTTCATGAATTTGTTGGCCATCTATATGTCTTCATTACAGAAGTGTCTAGGTGTTTTGCCCAGTTCTTGATTCAGGTATTTGGTTTTTGTTATTGTTGTAGTTGTTGTTGAGTTGTATGCATTCTTGGTAATCTTGGATATCAGCCCTTATTCAGACGTGTGATGAGCAAATATTTTCTCTCATTATATAGGGTGTCTTTTCATTTTAGTGATAGTTTCCTTCACCTTGCAGAGGATTTTTAGCTTGATTTAGTTACATTTGTTTATTCTTGCTTTTGTTTCTTTTGTCACTGTAGCTGAGTTCCCTGAAACTGATATTGTGGAGAGTTTCACCCTTATGTTACTTTTTAGTTTTGGGTTTTGCACTCTAGTTTTTGATCCATTGTGAATTAATTTCTGTGTGTTGTGTGTGTGATAGTGATCTAGTTTCATTCTTTTTTATATGGCTTTTCCATTTTACCTGCACCATTTACTGAAAAGTTTCCTTTTCCATTTTATGTTCTTGGCTTCTTTTTTGTAAATTAACTGTCCATATAAATGTGGATTTATTTGTACTTATTTAGTCTGTGTGTCTCTTTTAAAACCTATTCCTGTTGCTCTGAGGAATAGCTTGAAGTCTGGAACCATAATATCTTTGTTCTTCTGTGACAGAATTGCTTTGGCTTTTAAGGGTCTTTTGCGGCACTATATAAATTGCAGTTATTTCTTTTATTTCCTTGAAGAAAGCTATTGGAATTTTTATAGGAATTGCATTAAATATATGTATTTATTTGATAGCCATTTTAACAAAGTTGATCCTTCTAATCCATGATCATGGAAAAATTTTCATTTTCCTGTGTCCTGTTTCAGCGGTTCTTGTAGATTTTATTATATTGTTCTTTCACCTTCTTCGTCAACTTAATCCTTGATACTTAGTTCTTATTGATGTAATTGTAAATGTGATTGTTTTCTTGATTTTTTTTATTTTCTAGTTTGTTGTGTGTGCATAGGATCATAAATGATAGTTGTATAATGATTATGTAGCTCACCCTTTTAACCTTTCTAATAGTTGTTTCTAATAGTTCCCTAGGGATGTCTTCAGGATTTTTACATATTGACAATGCTGATTCCGATCTATGAGCAGCAATAATTTTTCCAAATCTTTGTGTCTATTTCTATTTGTTTCAATAATGTCTTATGGGTTTCTTTGCATAGATCTTTTACCTCTATTGTTAGGTTTATTCCTAGGTGTTTAATGCTGTTTGTGTGTAATTATAAATGGGATCACGCTCTTAATTTCTTCCTTTTCCATATCAGTGCTTGTATATAGGGAGAAGACTGATATATGTATATTGATTTTATACCCCACTACTTTGCTAAACTGATTGTTTATTAATTATTCTATGGAATCTTACGGGTTCTATATGTATATTATTATATCACCTGCAGATATTGATGGCTTTACTTCTTTCTCAACTTGGAGTCCTTTTCTATTTTTCTCTTGTCTAAATAAATACTCTAGTTAGAAGTTCTATTACTATGTTGAATAGTAGTGATGTGAGTAGAAATCTTTATTTTGTACCAAGTTTTATTGGAGAAACTTTCAGTTTTCACCATTGAGTATTATATTATCTTGGGTTTGCTGTAAATGGCTTTTTTATGTTAAGGTATTCTGTTTATACACATGTTTTCAAGGACTTTCCTTGTAAGTGTATATTCGTTCTTATCAGATGCTTTGTCAACATCTATTGATATAATCATATGGTTTTTAATCTTTTTGTTGATGTGGTAAACTACTTTGATTGATTTCAGATATTGAACCATCCTTGGGTTCCTTGTATGAATCCCATTTGGTCATGGTGTCTTTTAATGCATTATTGAATTTGATTTGCCAGGAATTTATTAATAATTTTTGCATTTGTGTTCACTAGGAAAATTGGTGAATAATTTTCTTTTAAAAAATTAATTTAGGGGACTCCCTGGTGGCACAGTGGGGTGAGTCTGCACTATGAAGCATTCATGGCACAACAGCTTGAGTTCGATTCCCAGGCAGGGTGGAAACCCACATGGCACCTCTCCTGCCTTGCCTGCTGCTCCCCTAGCAGTGTAGTTCAGTAGAGCTGCCTGTTCTGCTCCCCACTCTGTCTTTGGTGAATCCTCTCACCTCTCATGACTCTGGCCTGTATCCCCCAGCTCTTGTATGCATAATATAAATAAATCTTTAAAAATTAATTTATTTTTAATTGGGGTACTGGCATCAGGTATTACCACCATAGTGCATCCACCATGACCTCACCCATATTCCACTACCATAGACCATTGTGCTTCCTTCTCGCTTTGTTCTTGCCCCTTCCTTCCTTCCTCTTCCTTTGGTGCTTCAGTTCTGTAGTCAACTATGAGTGAAATGCTCTTTTTTGTGTATCTGTCTTTGTTTAGTTTTGGCAGTAACATAATGTTGGTCACATAAAAATATGTAGAGGAATTCCTTCTATTTGAAGAGGTTGAGAAAGAGAGGCATTAGTGCATCTTTAAAAGTTCAGTAGAATTCACTTGTGAAGCCATCTGTGCTGAAATCTTGTTTGATGGGAGAGTTTTACTTCTTTTTTTCATTTCTTTGCTTGTAATTGATTTGATCAGAGTTTTTATTTCTTCCCTATCCAGGCTCAGATGATTGCATAACCTAAGATTTTTTCCATATCTTCTAGCTTATTGCATTTGCTAGTCTATAGATGTTCATAGTAAACTCGATTTATCTTTTGTTTTCTACACTACCTGTTATGATTTCACCTCTTTTGCTTTTGATGATATTTATTTGTGTTTTATTTTACTGGTGAGTCTTGCTAGAGGTTTGTCTATTTTGTTTATTTATTCAAAGAACCAGTTTTAGGATTCATTGAGATTTTGGTTTGTCTTTTAAATTTTAAATTTCTCAAATTGAGAAAGTTATTTATTTGATCTTTTCTTTTTTCCTTCATGTAGTCCTGCATTGCTATTTATTTCCCTCTTAATATTGTTTTTGCTATGTCCTATAAGTTTAGAATATACTAGATGTGACTTCAAACTTTGTTAGTTTGTTGATATTTATTTTATGTACCATAATGTGGTGTGGAGAATGTCCCATGTGCACTTGAGAAAAATGTGTTTTTTGGTTTTTGAGGGTGCAGTGCCTCAAAGTAATATTTACCTCATACTAAATAACTGTGAACTCCATGAGCTATAGTTTTTATTTAAGCCTGTTGTATCCCTATTTATTTTATGTCAATTGATCTGACTATTGGTGTGAAGTCTTCTACCACAATGTATGTTTTTCACTGTTTGTTTTCATTATGATAGCAGTTGCCTGATATACTTTGGTGCTCCATCACTTGGTACATACATGCTATGTCTTCGTGGTGTATCATTTCCTTAATCATAATAGTGGCCCTCCCTATCTCTTTTTACCTTTTTAACTGGAAATCTATTTTTGTCTCATAAGTATGACAATCCTAACTTTCTTTTGAATTCTATTTGCTTGTAGGATTGTTTTCCAACCCTTAAATTGGAGTCTGTTTGTCTTTGGATTTTAAGTGCATTTCCTGGAGTCAGCAAAATGTTGAATTCTGTTTCCTGATCCAACTAGATAATTTGTATCTTTTTTTAAAAATTAGTTAGTTCAGTCCATTTATGTTTAAAGTGGTTATTGATATGTGATAGTCTTTTGATGCCAATTTGTTCTTAATTCTTGTGCATCAATCTAATTCCATATTCAGTTCTTTGTTTATGTTCCTCTTTTTGGGTTAGTTGTGCTAGCTTCTTTCATTGAGGAGTGGTTAGTGTTTGCAAACTTATTGAATTTTTCTTTGTCAGAAATGCCTTTATTCCCTTCTCATATCTGATAGAAATTCTTGAGGTTAGAGTATTCTTGGCTGGTAGTTTTTATCTTTTAAGTATTTGGAATATGTTTCATTATTTTCTCATTCATAGTGTTTCTTAAGTGAAGTCTAATATTAGCCTGATCAGGGTAGCTTTATAGATTATCTGCTTCTTCACCCCTACTAGCTTTAATAAGCTTTCTTTGTCCTGAATGCTTAGAAATTTCACTACTACATGTATTGTTGTCAGTCTCACTTCATTTCAGTATACCAGGTTTCTTTCAGCTTCCTGTGTCTATACATTTCTTCCCATCTCTAGGTTCAGGAAGTTTTCCTCCATTATTTCTTTATACACATTTTTCCATTCCTTTCTCTCTCTCTCCACCTGCTCTGGTATTCCTATTATTCTTAAGTTGAATGATTTTCAGAGTATTTCTTCCTTTTGAAAAATTTCATTTCTCTCTTTCCATTTCTACTTGACTTCTTTTTATATCTACATCTTCAATTATACTGACTGTTTCTTCCACTTGACCTATTCAGCTTCATTGAATTTCTCCTGAACTCTTCTGTATTTCTCTTTTTTACATCCTAACACTCCAATTTTTATTTCATTTACAGTTTTATTTTCTGTTTCATTTCATTGATCTCCCCCCCCCCCACCCAAGGACATTGATCTTTTTCTGATTTT
The DNA here is from genome assembly GCA_019455555.1 of Galemys pyrenaicus. Classification (NCBI taxonomy): domain Eukaryota; kingdom Metazoa; phylum Chordata; class Mammalia; order Eulipotyphla; family Talpidae; genus Galemys; species Galemys pyrenaicus. Next base: position 1,865,948 of record JAGFMF010012268.1, read on the forward strand.
TCTTCAATTTCTTTATAGCAATGTAATTCTAAATTCTATATAAAATAGGGAGAACATAGCTTCCATGTCTTTGAAGTCAAGTTCTGGAGATTGGTTCTCTCTGTGTGCTGTCCTTTCCCCTTGTGGGTTCATTTTGCCATTTAGTAGTGCTTTCTCTCTTCCCATGTTAACTTTGGGACTCAGCTACTATTTGTGGGGATTCCTCTGCATGTGGTTCTTCCCATCACTGATCAGGACTCACATATCTGGGGGAGCAGCTGGAGGGGTCACATAGGAGATCACAAAGATTCTGGCAGCCTCAAAACTTCCCCAGCACAGATCCAAGATCTGACAGGTCTAGCCAGTTACTGACAGGTTCTAATTGAAGGTCGCAAAACCTCTGTCTAGGCAGTGTGGGGTACTGGCAGTATCTCGTGGAAGGTAATAAGGCCTCTGCTGGTTTGGGCAGGTCCTGGGAGGTCATAAGGTCCCTTTATATCAGGGTCTTGTATTCAGAGCTTTTTCATATTTTCCTTTCTTTGATGTATTTCTTGTTTGTTCATCCACAATTTTCTTAATTTCTGTAAGCATTAATAAGAGTGTTGTTTTAAATGTTTTTTTTTTTTATTTTTCTGGTATTTTGATGTATTAGGGGTTTCCTTCCAGGATTGTTCATTGATTCATTGATTTTTTGAATTCTACTGATTCCTCATTTTCTTAGATGCTCTCTGTTTATTTGTATAGATTAAGATGAAGTTTTTTCTTCCTAAGCCTGCTTTGATGATCTTGCATTGAATTGCAGGTAGCAGGTACTGGCCTTGACCGTTGGTCATGGATGTTGTTCCTTCTTTTGCTTTATTGGTTGAAACCTTATTGCCAATCAGTATCACTGGAACAAAGGAGTCATAATGTTTATGTTTCAGGGGTTATTGAATTTTTTATTGTGAGTATATGGAATGCATAATCTCCCTGGGGAAAACCCCATAAATAAAGAATGCAATCACTGAACTAAAAAACACAATAAATACCTACTATGTCCTCTACCTTTAGAAGAGTAATTGTTCTATTTCTTTGAAGAATGTCATTGAAATTTTTATTGGAATAGCATTGAATCTGTAGATTGCTTTTGGTAGGAAGGCCATTTTAATGATGCTAATTCTTCCAATCCATGAGCAAGGGACGTCTTTCCATTTCTTTGTGTCTTCTTCTATTTTGTTTAGCAATGTTTTATAATTTTCTTTGTAGAGGTCCTTCACCTCTTTTGTTAGATTTCCCCCCCAACTATTTGATTTTTTTGTTTCAAATATAAAAGGGATGGTTTTCTTGATTTCTTCTTCATCAGATTGGTTGTTTGTATATAGGAAGGCTACCGATTTTTGTGTATTGATTTTGTATTCTGCTACTTTGGTAAACCAGCTGATTAGTTTGATTAGATTTTCTGTAGAGTTTTTGGGATTCTCTATGTATATTATCATATCGTCTGCAAACAGTGATAGTTTTACTTCTTCTTTCCCCATTTGGATTCCTTGTATTTTTTTTCTTGTCTTATTGCTCTGGCCAGGACTTCCAGTGTTATACTGAAGAGCAGTGGTGAGAGAGGGCATCCTTGTCTTGTTCCAAATATTAAGGGGAAGGCTTTTAGCTTTTCACCATTGAGAATAATATTGGCTATGGGTTTGCCATAGATGGCCTTTATTATGTTAAAATATGGTTCTTCTACCTGAGACTTTTGAGGGTCTTTATCATAAATGGATGCTGTCTAAACGCAGATGATTGGATCAAGAAGATGTGGTACATATACACAATGGAATACTATTCAGCAATCAAAAAGATAAACTAGAGTCATTTATAGAAACATGGATGGAGCTGGAAGGGATTATGCTCAGCGAAGTAAGTCAGAAGGCAAAAGAAAAATAGAGGATGGTTTCCCCCCTAGGAAACCTAGGAGGTATATAAGAGAACCAAATAAGTGACCAAGGAAAATAATAGTAACAATAATAATAATAAAAAAACACAAACACAACAAAAACAAAAATACAAGGACAAATCAGGGACACTTTGTGGGGAGTGAATGGGTTGAGGGCAGAAAGAGCACAAGGGACTGAGGTGATGGTTCACTGGTGAAATGGTGGTGAGAAATCCAGGGGGACTACAATTGATGTCAAATATATATAAATAAAGAAAAAAAGAGAGTAACTGTGTATATGGCTGTGTGATAGAATTACCTTCCTGTACACACACTGTATAATTTTGCTTATGTATCACTCTATTTGGGATATTTTGTAGTTCCACGTGAATTTCACTAATAGTCTAGTTTTTTAGAGAATGCCTTTGGGATTTTAATTGGCATTGTATTAAATCTATAAATCGTTCTTGATAAGCTGTTCATTTGACGATGTTGATTCTTCATATCTATGAGCAGGGGTATCTTTGTAATTCTTTGTGTTTTCTACTTCTTGTGACAATGTTTTATAACACTTCCTTGTATAGGTCCTTCCCTTTATTGAATCCCTTCTGGTGAGATTGTAAATGGCATGGCTTTCTTAATTTTTGTCTCTTCTAGTTCGCTTTTGGAACATAATAAGGGAACTGTTTTATGTTGTTGATTTTTTTTATACTGCCATTTTGCTGAAATGGTTTTGCTTTAATTAGGTTTTAATGGAATCCTTGAGATTCTCTATCTATATTATCATGTCACCTGAAAATAACAATAATTTTAATTCTTTACCAATTCCTTTTATAGTTTTTTCTTATCTACCTACAGCTTTCAAAATTATGTTGAATAATGGTGATGAGAGTGGATATACTTGTATTGTACCAGATCTTAGTGGACATATTTTCAGCTTTTAACTGTAGAGAAAGATAATAGCTGTAGGTTTAAGTTTATTACATATGGCTTTTACTATGTTAAGATATGCTCTATTTATCCTCAATTTTAAGGCTTTTTAACACAGATATTTAATCTTATAAAATGTTTTCTCAGCATCTATTTATATTATGGTTTTTTCTTTCCTTCTTTTTGATGTGGAGACTTACACTGGAGGATTTTCAGATGTTGAACCATCCTTTTGTTTCTTGTACAAATCCCACATGGTCATGACATATAATCCTTTTATCTATCTATCTATCTATCTATCTATCTATCTATCTATCTATCTATCTATCTATTTATCTATCTATCTATCTCTCTATCTATATTTATTTATTTTTATATTTGACATCACTTGTTGTCCCCATGTATAATCCTTTTAAGGCATCCTTTGATTTGGTTTGATAATTTGTAAATTCAGGATATTTATATCTGTGCTCATTAGAAAGATTGGTCTGTATTTTTAGATTTTGTGTTTTCTTTTTTTGGTTTGGTAATAGTGTAATGTTGGCTTCATAAAATGTATTTGGAATTATCTCTTTTTTCTCAGTTTTTTGATACAGTCTGTGCATGATTGGAATTATTCATCTTTGAAAATTTGGTAGAACTTTCTTGTGAAGCCATCTGTCCCTGGACTTTATTTTTTGGCAGAGTTTTGATTATTATTTCAATTTATTGCTTATTATGTTTATTTACAGTTTCTATTCATTATCCAGTCATGAACGATTGTGTACTTTGAAGAATCTGTTGATATTGTCCGAGTTAAACTTATTTTCATATAAAATGTTGATAATGATCTCTGATTGTCCTCTGAATTTCTGAAGAGACTGTTATAATTTCCCTTCTTTCATTATTGATCTTATTTATTTGTATTTTCTCCCACTATTTTTTAGTCAGCTTAGCTAGAGGTTAGTCTATCCTTTTCCTAAGTATCAGCTTTTGGTTTGTTGATCTATTGTACTTATGATTTCTGTTTCATTTATTTTTGCTCTTTTATTATTTCCTCCTTTCTGACTTTTGATTTTTTTTCTTTTCCAAGTTAATTGAGATGAGAAATAATGCTGTTAATTTGAACTTTTTTGTTTTTTAATGGGCCTATATTGTTATATAATTTTAGTACTGCTTTTCTGTGTCTCATATATTTTAGAATATTGTATCCTTATCATTTTTCTCAAGGTATTTTTTTATTTCTTCTTTGAGTGTTCTCATTAACTCAGTGTATGAGTGTCCTCATTTCTTGTTTTGTGTATTTATCAATTGGTGGGCACAAAAGTTGCAGCCTTATAGATTTTTATGTAGTTCTATGAGTTTATCCTAAGGCTGGTAGGGACTGAAATCCAATTGTTGGGCTGTGTGGGGCAGTCTGGGCTCATAGCAAACTGCAGCTCACATGAAGTTAGTTAAGGCCAGGAACTCTCTGTGTAATTTCTTAGAACTACATATGATCAGAAATAAAAGTTTAAAGAATTAGTTATTATGAACAAAAAGTTGATTTTGTAAAAAAATTTCATTGTATACTGGGAATGATTATTTGTTTCCCATTCATCTAACTTCTAGTTGTGAATTGTGAGGATTTTCAATTGAAATTACCTGGATTTACTTTTATGCTTAATTTATCAAATTACCTGGATTTACTTTTATGCTTAATTTATCCATACCTATCTCTTTTTAGTAAGGATTATTGAGTATAATAATTTTACTTAGTAAAATAAAAACTATAAAACTTTGTAAATTGATTATCATTAGAATGTCATGTTTTTCCCAAATGACATGGATTTCAGCTTCTAATATTTGTTAGGTTTTTATTTTGTTTTTTTCGATGTCATAGAGCAATTTTGTTTTATCATACTATTTTTTATTAAGGAAACAAGAAAAAGCCTACATGTTATTGGCTTCAGAGATGTCTTTGAGGGATTCAAGTACATGGAAAGAGAAACAAAACCAAAGATAATCAAATGGGACTACATCAAACTAATAAACTTTTGCACAGTGATAGAACTATAACGAATATATGGAATAAAGAAAGCCACACTAAGAGAAAAATACAGACAACCTTAAAAGCTAACTTTTGAAACTGACTATAGAAGCATACAAAGGAAGTGGGGATGAGTTGGAACAATGTGGGAAGGATGCACAAGACTATAGTTATGGATTTAGGTGTTTGGTGGTGGGTACCCTATTGTGGTAATTAATACCTAGTGGGGAAAATCCTAAAGTCACCACAAGGAAAAAAGTAGATTATTATTTTAAAAAGTGAAAAGATACCCTACTGGATGAGAGGAAAATATTTGCATATCATATATCCTTCAAGGGACTAATATACAACACCTACAAAGAACTCATACAATGAGACAAAAAAGAAAGCAAACATTCAAGAAATCGGCAGAAGAGTTAAATAGGCAATCCTCCAAAAAAGACATGCAGAAGGCCAACATGGACATAAAAAATACATCAGCTATCATCAAGGAAATGCAAATCAATAGCACAATGAGATAGCATCTCACGCCTATGAGAATGACCCACACCTATTTTGTATCGTAAAATAATGAGTACAGTTTTATACTTATTCTATCTAGAGAAAAAAGTCATCTGACATCAAATAGACCAGAGGAGACATGTTGTAGCAAGAAGTTTTAACAACTAGTGGGAAGTGGCAAAGTTTAAGAGAAATTTCACTTGAATCTGAGATTTTGCTTATTTGCTAAATGAACAAATAATTTAATCTTTTATCTATTTCTTAATACATAAAATTTTTAATATGATATCTGTTTTCTTGGATTGGGAGGAATATCTCATATAAAAGTCTTAGTGAATTGTGAAATGCTCTGCAAATATAGGTGAAGACTGTTTATTTGATAAAAGTGAGACAAAATTAAGAGAAAGCATCCTTTATGAACAAAAGTTTATGGGCAATAACATTTACCTACATTGTAGAAGACAAACAGAAAAGCATTCTTGAGTGAAAAGTAAAATATCTTGAAATAATGTTGAAGATTTTTTGCTACAGGACTCTTGGAAGTGAAGGCAAATCATGGAAGCCTTTGTGTGGGAAGGAGTTTTAACTTGCCCCTCACTTTGTACTTACCAAATTGATTGGTTAATTGAGTCAGTTTATATTTTAAAATGTTATTAGTATGGTTGAGCATATTGCCAGTTGAAAAATTCACCTATATTTCCCCATCCATAGATTCACTGTTACATTTTTTTTCCTTTGAGTAATTGCAGGGAGGTTGTTCCTCCAACAAAATTTTCATTTTAGCTCAAATTTTCACTATAAATATTCTCAGTTCTTGATCAGTTATAATGATTGGGGTCAGCATAAATTTAAAAATATTAATTTTATTCAATAACTTCACCATTGCCTCCACAAACCTTTACTGAAAATCAAATGAATTGATACACCTACTATACTTTTCTGCTGGTGCAGCTGCAAACATCACCTTGTAGTATGAGAGAACGCTCACAAAATTTATTTGCAGAATCAACAGATAAACAGTTGCTGGGATGAGCAAAATTCACTGTACTTACAGAAGTGAATTACACTGACTATGATCACTTTGAAATGTAAATAAAACCGAGCCCTAACACATTAGTGGCCAAATGTACACAATTCTTTAGGGGCAGGGTTTTACTGAAAAAATCTATTACTCATTTTCCTCTTAAAAGATTATATGGTAAGTATCCTTAAATATACCCATTTAATGGAGTAGTGGATTTTGACTCCCAGACAGAGTAATTTTGCTGATTTGGCTGACTTTTACTATTGATTTCTAAATCCTTATAAAAATAGGATTTTAAAAATTAAGTTCATAAACCTTCTGATATTTATAAAAAAGAAAAAGATCATCTCTCTCTTCCTCTATTTTTTGTGTACATTTAAAAATTTCCTCTCAACTTATGATTTTCACAAATTGACAAAAACTGGGTTTTAATTGGATTTCAGAATAAGTAATCTGAGATCACATTGTGATGTTTCATTATGTTATACTTATTTTATTGTATGGTCTGATGATATTAGCAAATTTATTAGATTTTTTTCTATAGCTTTTGAAAGGAACATTCAAATAAGTCATCATTGTTTAAGACCGATACTTATGTTAGTTGGAAACAGTGGGAACTAGTGATTAAGGAGCTAGAATGATTAGAATGGTTAGAAAACTGCTTGGATGCTCTGAGATGGTTTATTTAAGAACATGATCTTTGACTAAATGGCTAAAGAGGATATGCACACACACAGTTCTCTTTGAGGGTAGAGGTGAAACAAAGGGCAAAGAAAGAGTAAATAATTTCTAAAGCATAGTATCATTAACTATTTTTAAAGACCCCATAATCTAGAGGGTTTTTTTTTAATTTAAATAACCAAGAAAATTAAAATCATTAATCATAAATCATAGAAATCACAAAATGAAAATAAAAATTGATACCTCATTAGTAACACAGTGAATTGCTTCTCTTTTCTAGGTATTTCATTGTTTTTGCTGGAGGAACTGATGAATGACCTAGTCAGGAGTCTTCACAAAGACATGGGCACTTAGAAAATAAAACAAAATTCTTTGGCAGAGAAGAGATTGTTTATGCTTTTCTTTTATTGCTTACTAAAGGCCAACCCAATTCTACTTTAGAGAAATCGATATTCCTGAACTGCAAACTTTTTAGAAGCCTAAGGAAATGGATCCACTTCAAGCTTAAAAGTTAACCCTCTCTATACTGTGGCAGAGAAACCTTTTTTTCTGGGTATGATTTAATTTTGCTTTGCTTTGATAAAAAGAAGAGGAAATTTCCCAGGACTCCATGACTGGTTAGCTTTAGCTTTAGTAGTCTAACCAACCTCCCTTTCCTCTTTAAAAAAATATAAGCTGAATGTAGAACTCCCGAGAACACTGTGTATGGTGGTATTACTTGCTGAAGTCGTGTTAACTTATCTTTTTATTGCTTCATTCTCAAAGTTTTAAATAACATCTTCCAAGGGAAGCTTTCTTTGAATAGGAGAGCATTGGCCCTCCTGATATGTGTTCTTAACACTCTTTGATTTTCTTTCATTTCCCTCATTTTATCATTAATATTTGCTTAATTTTAGGTCTTGTCTGCTATACTATCCACTCCAGGAGCCCAGAGTCTGTCTTGTTTCCAAGACCAGTGCTCAGTTCAGGGAAGGAGACCTAATTAGTATGTGTATAGCAGGATTGAGTGAATAGCACAAAGCACCATGTCTGATGCTGTTGGAGAATGAGTGGGCATCATTACTGTCATCTCAGATATGAATACAGAGTCTTGGAGTCGACACCATTTATCCTGGGTTTTCAGTGACAGGCAATTCTGGTAGTTTTGATCACAAGTCTGTGAATTTCACCAGTCCATACTCCTAAAATGCTTTCTTTATCATTTCCTGATCTAGCTACTCCTGGTGTCAGGAAGCAGGCTAGAATTACCCATGCTTCCCTATTCTAAAACCTCATTGCAAACACTGCCCAGGGGAGTCAGTCCTTTTTGCCCCATTATTAGCTCAAATTATGGCAAGTTGTAGTATACTGAAGACAGCTATGTCCTCCCCTAGCTAATTCACAATGTGGGGTTAGGAGAAGAAGGTAGGTAAATAGACAGCTGGGTAAACTTGTTTGGGGTGGAATCTTTAAAATCTGAATTAATGATTGAGTTCTCATTTTGACATGATCTGAGGTTCACTAGGACAACAGAGAGCCAACATTGACACCATCCTGGAACATGCAAGAGTTTCAGAGTCTAAGGGAAAAGCATATCTGCTCTAGCCCACCTCAAGCCTCAGAGACAGACAGAAAACTAACCAGGACAGTCTGTACCGCAGCTTAAAGTATGATTTAGATCAGGAGCTAGAGACTAGGGACCAGGAGGCCAAATCAGTTCACTGTCTATTTTATATGGTCCATGAAATTTGAAGAATGACATTCAAATAATTTTAAGGAATAAAAGAGTATTCCACAATACTTGAATTTATATAAAATCCAAAATTCCATGTCCATAATTAAAGTTTTAATGGAACATTGCCGTATCCATTTATTTGTTTATTGTCTATGACTGATTTTGCACTAAAAATACTTCAGTAAAATTCCTGCAACAGAAATATCTACAGGGTGTTCCTTGGTGGCACAAGAGGATAAGTCAAAGCACTATGAGGCTATCTGCATCCACAGCAGCATGAGTTTCATACCCAGCCAGGGAGGAGACCCACATGGCATAGCAGACTTCTCCTGTCTAGCCCGCTGCTCCCCTCAATAGTGTATTTTAGCAGCTGTACTGTTCTATTCCCCACTCTGGTGACTCTTCTCATTCCCCACATATCTGGCCTCTGCCCCAGCTCTTGTATGCATAAATAAATAAACCTTAAAAAAGAGAAATATCTACAATGCAAAGTCAAAAATATTTACTTGTCTGGATGGTTAGAGAGAAGGTTTGGAGTATTCAAGAACCCAGTGACTAAATAAACCAATGGGATTTTTTTCATGGGTTGCATTCACTTATTGTTTAACCATTTATTCACCCATCTAACAAAAATTTATTTAACAACTACTATGTACACAAGAACTGAGGTTAAGAAGATGAAACATTGTTGGTTCCTCCCCTAGGAGGAATATAAGGAAACCAAATAAGGATCAAGGAAAGGAATAAGAACAATAATAATAATAACAACAACAAGAAAGAAACAAAAACCAAAAATGAAAATACAAGGACAAACTGGGGACACTTGGTGGGGAGGGAAGAGGGACAAGGTGGAGGGCAGACGGGAGCACGGGGGACTGAGGTGATGGTGCACTGGTGAGATGATGATGAAAAATACATGGGGATTACAACTGATGTCAAATATATGTAAATTTAAAAATTTAAAAATTATTAAAATTATTTAAAAAATAATAAAGTATAAGCTTTGAAGTTAAACAAATAGCTTATGGGGGGATAGACAATGAAATGAATGGACTCTTGTGTAAAGACTATAACAGGAGCACAGCATAAAGTAATCTAAATCATACTGGGGTGATGGCAGAAATGGTGCTTAAGCTGAATTTTGCAGGATGAATGAACTCTAACTTAGCTAAAGAAGAAGATGAGAACAGTACAGAAAGAGTGAGGAATATACAGAAGACATATAGGTGCATTGTATGGGTAAAGCATAGAGGCTTGAAAAGTTTGATCACTCATGAAGCTTTCAATAGATTTTTAAAATTATGGTGGAGAATTAAAATGAAGAAACTGGGGGAAATTACAAGAATGGTTTTGTGTGCTGTGGTAAGAAATTTAAATATTTTCTATAAGTCAAGTAAAGTTACAAAAATATTTCAATTAGAGAAGGGACATAATCAGTCTTGTGCTTTAGAGAGTTTATTCTAGAAACAAAGAAGATAAAACATACTAGGGGCTAGGCTACAGGGAGAGAGATCAGTCAGGAAGCTGTTGCACTCATCCAAATGAGAAGTAGTGAAGATCTGAAAGATAGTAACACTGGGAAAGGAGTGAGAAGAACAGATAAATATTAATGAAATGAATAAAAATAGGATAGGGTTTCATCTTATGTGTATATATTTCTGTATATGTGAGTGTGGATATACAGGATAGTGGTAGACAATGTGAATTACAGGGGTTCAAAGTTAGCAAGCAGGTTGTAACACCTTCTATTTAGAGAGTTCTCTCTTGGTATTTCCTGCCTCTATTCCCTAAGGAGGCTTTATAGGGGACATTCTTCAACTCTTATCCTTTCATTGAACCTTCATGGAGCAACAATTGTGTCTATTTCAGTCTCTGACAATGGCAGAGAAAAGCTCTTTGTCATAGATATACAGAGGTCATAGCTTTCCTCTGCAGGGACCTCTACTCAAAACTTGCACATTAACAGCCTGTTCTGAAATTAACAGTCAGACTGTATCTTCTTCAATAATCCTTCAGTTGTATCAGATTTTCTTTATTTAGCAGGACTACTTTGAGACTTGTTTGGAAGATGTGCTCCTGAATGTCAAATTTTCCTTCCTTCCTTCCTTCCTTCCTTCCTTCCTTCCTTCCTTCCTTCCTTCCTTCCTTCCTTCCTTCCTTCCTTCCTTCCTTCCTTCCTTCCTTC
>JAGFMF010012268.1:1877132-1939880 GCA_019455555.1 Galemys pyrenaicus
CCTTCCCTCCCTCCCTCCTTCCTTCTTTCCTGGCTTATATCAAAATATAATTTGACAAATGTCAAATACTCAGTTGTTATAAGAGCAGACATTATAAGATAAAGGGACTTAGTGGTTAAAAATGAGAAGGTCTCAGTCCCCTAGATTGTATATTCTGATGGATGAACTAACAAGAAGAAGATCAATTCTTAAAAAGGTCATTTCAGATAGCAATTGATATGAAGGGATTTGGATAGTGTAATAGAAGTTAATCATGAAGATGAAACATTAGTTATATGAAATTTCAGAGAAGTTTTCTTTAGGATGTTGACGTTTGAACTAAGATGTGATGGGTAGAATGAGTGAGGTGTAGAACTGTTAAGGAATTTGCCAGAGTTGGAAGAGTGTATGATAAGTCTCTGAAAATAATCAAGCGTATTTTAATGAACTTTTGTGTGGTTAGTATGCATTTAGAAATGAGACAAGTAAGTGACACAAGCTGAGATTGGAGACACGTGTGTGTGATTCTGATCATGCTGAATCTTATGACCGATGGTAAGAATTTGCATAGTGACCTATAAACAATGTGACACGACTGTCTTAAGCTTGAGAGTGACATAACATGATCTCTATTTAAAAACTGGGCTGCACTCTTGACAATAGGGAAGACCTAGAAACCACCTAAATGCCCCAAAACAGATGAGTGGATCGGGAAGCTGTGGTACATATACACGATGGAATACTACTCAGCAATCAGAAATGAAAAACTAGACTCATTCATGGGAACATGGATGGATCTGGAGGGGATTATGCTCAGAGAAGTAAGTCAGAAGGCAAAAGAAAAATACCAGATGGTTCCTCCCTTAGGAGGAACATAAGGGCACCAAAGGAGGATCAAGGAAAGGAATAAGAACAACAATAATAACAATAACAGCAATAAAGACACAGAAACCAAAAATGAGGAGACAAGGACAGACTGGGGACACCTGGTGGGGAGGGGAGAGGGAGGGTTGAGAGAAGATGGGAGCACGAGGGACTGAGGTGATGGTGCACTGGTGATATGGTGATGGGGAATACATGGGGATTACAATTGATGGCAAGTATATGTAATTTTAAAATATTTTAATAAAAAAAAATAAAAACTGTGCTGCATGCAGAAGAAATGTCAGAGAAGAGTGGAATAGGGAGGTCAACGGGAAGCAGTTCAATAGTCCAAAGAACAGATGCATGATAGGATAAGGAGATAAATGGGAATACTTAAGATGCCTATTTGAGGTAACATTGAAAATACTTGAAAAGTGTGTGAATAGAAATGTCATTTCTGGAACATAGATGCCGGGGGAAAGAGATAACACTGATTAAAAAAACACAAGAGTCTATTAGGTATTGAAATGGTATATTAAGTAAGTAGTATGGACAGACATGACCAGATACCTCTGTGGCCGCCTTAGCAGGAATCACTAGCAAAAGGGAGGAAAACAAAAGGGACTGGGTTTTATGGCCACACAGGAGCAGGCATTAGATATGTCCTATGAGTTAGGGCTAACTCCTGGATATGCAATCCTTATATGAATGATGGACTTTTGAAACATATTTGACTTACTGAGATGATAGATTATCTATTTCAGTCTAGATTCTGGGTACAAATAAAGAGCTACACTTGACAATTTGTAACCATAGACTTATCGTCTTGTGGATTTTAATCTGAATATACACTGCTTACTTAATCTGATAAACCATAACAAGAATTTAAGAACCATCTTATTAGGATGAATTGTCAGAAGGTAGAATTTAGAGTTGCCTCAGAGATTGGAAATTAGGGAAAATTCTGAGAAGATGAGAAACACAGAGGGAGGAGCCTTCAAATCTCATAGATGTATATACTTGTGTATACCTGTTTTATTCTTGAACTGTATAGAGGATGAATCCCAGAACCTAGAAGAAAACAACAAAATAAACTTTGAAAAATCTAAGCAGAACTCTTAGTTACTTCCCATCATATGGAAAGCAGAAATTAAAATTTGAACCTCATCAATTAGAAAGATTTTGTCTTCCCATCAAAATCCCAAAGGAACTGTGACCTAAGAAAAATATGTTACAACAATGATAAGATTTTTAAAAATCTGAAAATTTTCATACTATCAAATATTAAGAAATAGCCTACACATGTACAATGTCATCATTTAGTAATTAAATTCAATGTCAAAACAAAAGGAACACTATTCTGAGTAGAATAATAGAATCCAGAAACTTTATCACTGACAAAGTCATGCATATACAAGGTAAAATTAATGCACATGGAAACAAGAAAGACGTAGCCACTAGAAACAGATTGCAAAATTTCATCATATGTTGGAATTAACAGACATTAAGGTAAAAATGTAAAATATGATAATATGAATATAAGGAAAAACTAGCCCTAGTTTTCAATGTGAATCAATGTGGTGTAGTGTAAAGACATGCAAAGGGTCAAATGGAAACAGATTAAAATAGTGATACAATATTTAAAATTTTAAATAATGGTTGGATTTAACAGAACATTAGAAATTACAAAAGAAAAATTCAATGAATTAAAAGAGCAATCAACAAAAACCCCCTAATTGGTTTCTTTTTCTGGGGACTACAAATGATGTCAAATCTAATTAAATCTAATAAAAAAATTTGAATTAGTACAAAAAATATGATCTTAATGATTGGTGGAATGTACATAATTTAACAATTTTGTGTTGGCATAGAGTGTTTTAATAAAATTTCATGTAATTACAGTAAACTTTATTATATAAATTTCTGTTGTTTTCCTTGAGGAAATTCAGTCTTCAACTCTGAAGTCTGTAGTAGAGGATAATACATGTATAGTTATATAAAATAGAAAATAGAATATATTTATGCAGGTTAATCATTAGTATTAGTGCATTGAGTGGGGGTTAACTATATTATTTGCACTATTAAACTTAACCAACTTACTGTTTGAAGAAAAGTTAGACCATCTCTACTTTCAGAGCGAATTCACGTTGGAATGAAGGGCTACTGCACCACCACAAAATCCTTCCATAATAAAACCCCCCAATGACAGCCCAATTCAGCAGATGATTACAACGCCCCTTTCACAACTGCAAAGGGGGAAATGATATAGCAATGAAGCATTTGTTTTTCTCTCTCTGCCCCATCAGATAAGCATTTGTCTCTCTTTCTGCCCCACCAGGTGATAGTAAAACAAGCTGGTGCTAACCTAAAGCTACACCCCAGAAAATCTCCAGATTACTGTGTCACAGGATGAGATGCTGGCCCTTGTCCACTCCCTTCCTTACTCTCTTGTATAAATACCCCTGGATATTTATAAAATATCTCTGGATAAATACCCCTGCACTCTGCCACAGAGTAGAAAGATGGTCTTTCAGACATGAATCTGCTGCCCTCCTCAACTGTCAACAAATTAACCTACTTTCCTTCTCCTTAAACTGAGAAACCACCTAATTTGAAGACCAAACAGAATCTCAGAGACCTCTGGGACCTATCAGACAATGCCCAATATCCTACCATTTGGGTAATTGCTCCCAGGAATGGAGGAAAGACTTGGGAAGAAATGAATATGGAGAAAAAATAAGTCCAATTTTTCCAAATTTGGCAATGATTACTTTACAAATCCAGGATGCAAGCTGGAATGTGTGCCACAGTGTGGAGGATGAGGGGATTCACCAGATACAGAGTGGGAAACACAACAGGTAGATTTACTGAAATATACTGTTAAAGGGAGCAGCAGGCAAGACACGCAGGTCTATTGCACCTTATGTAGATAAGCTCCCTGGCCTGGGATCAAACTCTGGCCACAGCAATGATAGAGTGATAGCGCTGAGACTTAACCCCTAGGCCACCAGGGAGGACCCAGAAATAGTGTATTATTAACTGTGGCAATTAAGGCACATTATAATTCTTTGAGACCCACTAAAGTAGTAAAAGGGTAGAGATAAAATCCATTAGAGGAAATAAATTGTGATAATAAAACAACTCAATCATACAAAAAAATTCAAAGGATTAACTGCAAGGGGAAAAATACATGAAAAAATTATAAACTCAAAATAGTAATCCTAAATCAATACAGTCATGTTAATATTAACATTACAAGTTGCTGGATTAGTGCTTCAATCAAAAGGCATAGATTACCAGATTGGATAAAAAATCAGACCCAATGTGAACTGTTTCTAAGATTCTTTATGAATAAAGCTACAAGGGCAAAAATAGAACATAAAATGCTCCTGGGAGCATATACTTAACAAACTGTTACATAAGAAAACTGGTGAAACTGGTGTTTGTGTATTAGTATCACATAAAGTATATTTCAAACTAAGGATTATTCGAAGGTAGAGTACCATCTTATAATGATAAAAAGAAAATTATATAAGGAATGAAAGTCTTAAATGTGTATGTACCTAGTAGTAGTGCTTAAAAATACATGACACAAAATGGACAGAATTAAAAAAAGATTCATACAAATCCAAAACAATAATAAAAGTTTTAACAACACTTTCTCAGAAATTAAAATAATTATAGAATATATCAGTAACTTTACCTAGTTGGTATTCATTGAACCAATAATTCATAGCACACTTAATTTAGAACAAAGGAACAGTTTAGAAGACAGATATTGTTATGCCATCAAATAAAGTCAATGAATATAAGAAGTCTAAAACTTTATCAACTATGTTCTTTGATGGCAATATAATTTAATTAATAGTAGAGTAAAAATTTCTCCATTATTTGACAATTAAATGATACTTTTAAGTGACCCATGTATTAAAGATAAAAGCATAAGAAAAATTATTACCTTTTCAGAACAAATAAAAATTTGTATAGAACGCAGATAAAACAACATGTATAGGAAATTCACAGATTTACATGATTATCTTTAAAAAGGATTAATATTAAGATCTAAATTTCTTTTATAAGAAGATCTAAAAAAAATGACCAAATCAAACCCAAAGGAAATAAACAGAAGGAAATGATAAAATTAAGAATAGAAATTAAAAAAAAAACAAAACAAAAACAAAAGGCAACCAGCAAACAAGAAAAACAAAAAAAGAAAACAAGAAACAACAGTCTAACCCTGGTTCTTTGAAAAGATTGAAAATTGATAAATCTTTGATAAGAATGATAAAGAAAAAAGGAAACCACAATTTACAATATTAGACATCAAAGAGAACATGAAATATGTAAGGAAATACTATGAATAAGTTCATTCCAATAGATTTTTTTGCCTTATGTTAGATAAACAGCTTCTCTGTAGATAGTATATCAAAACTTATAAAGGAGTGGTATGAATAGTTCCATATCTACCAGAAAATAAAATGTTATGTCTGAAACATAATGTAAATGTTATATCTGAAACATAAACACCTAGACCTAGATGTTTTCATGAATGAATTATATTTGTAGTAAGTTAGGAGTAATACCAGTCTTATAAATTCTTTAAGAAACTTCTTCTTTCTTCAAGAAGATGTGATCCATATACACAATGGAATATTATTCAGCAATCAAAAATGAGAAACTAGGGACATTTATAGAAACATGGATGGAGCTAGAAGGAATTATACTCAGTGAAACAAGTCAAAAGGCAAGAGAAAAATATCAGATGCCTTCACTTTTGGGAGAAGAGGGCCTCCTTAGTGGCCTAGGGGTTAAGTTTCAGTGAAGGCCCACGGCAATGATCTGAGTTCAATCCCCGGCCAGGGAGCTGACCCACATGGCGCAGCAGACCTCTTCTGTCTTCCCGCTGCTCCCCTCAGCAGTGTGTTTCAGTCAGTCTGCCTGTTCTGCTTCCCACTCTGTCTCTGGTGACTCCTCTCACCTCCCTGGACTCTGGCCTGTACCCCAGTTCTTGTATGCATAAATAGATAAATCTTAAAAAATCATAAAAGACTTCATATAAATAAATAAGACATCTATAAATTAAAATATAGCTTAAATTAAAAATCAGCTGCACAAACAGGGAAGATAGAGTGGAGAATTTGAAAAGGAATGTAGAAAATTTGCCAAACACAGTATAAAATTTCAAATGATTGAAAATATGTTACTGAACTAAAAATATTAGAAAAATAGAATAAGTGGTCTGGAATACACAACATACAGTGGACTACTGCCCTACTATTAAAAAAAGAACAGAGCGATGAAATATTGACCTTTGCAGTAACCTGAATGGAACTCTAGGGTGTTACGCTAAGTGAATTAAATCAGAAGGAGAAAGGCAAATAATGATTTTGCTTCTATGGAACACATTGATCCATAAACAAAACAAAGGAATAGAAAAACTAAACCAAACATGTTCTAGAAATCTGAGTGTAGAACTGAAACTATCAGAGGGAAAGGGGGAGCAAGGGAAGGAGGGGACCCAGTGGAATATGGTGGAGGGTTAGGGATGCTTCAGTGTTGGAAGTGATTTTGTAACATATATCTGAAGAGGTCTGATCCTATAACCCAAGTTATATACAATGTTGTAAGCCACTGTTACTTAAATGAAAGTAATAAAGAATAAAGGAAAAAATATGTTGTTTTGCATAGAGAGAAGGGAGGAGAGACTGCTTTTTTAAAAAATTGGTACTTTTCCCACATGAAATATACAAATTCTTCAGTTCAGGAAGCGTGAGATTTAAGCATGATTGTAAAAAGATAAAAATTTCACCTACAGAAATACCAAAATGTAAAAGAACAACAAAAACAAAGACTTTTTTTTTTTAAAGATTTTATTTATTTTTACATAGGAGAACTGGGGTATAGGCCAGAGGTGTGGGGATCTTAAAAGTAACCAAAGAGAAAAGAAATTCCCAAGGAACGTGCAGACTAGTAGCCAACTTTTTGAAGCTGCAATCCAGTTTCCAGAGAAAATAGCTCCAAACTATAAGCTTATATATCTCAGTGATATTTTTAAGACTAATATGAGCTGAAGATACTTTTAGACTATGAATGGGTATAGTTGACCATTGACAGATGGACGCAAAGCAATAGTCATTCAGTGGAAACCATACTTTGAACTTAGAATTTTGGTATTTTCCAAGGCTAGTGATAAGCTGTAGGATACTCTCTCCTGATGCTGGGCAGCAGCCGGGAGCCTCAGCATCTAGCTAGCCACACCATCATGAGGGCAAACAACTGTCCACCAGCTAGTGTGGATTCATCAGGAGAGGAGAAACTGATCACTGTGTCACTGTACATCTCCATCACGACACAAGACATTTTAGTGAAATGCTTAACACATTCTTTAGGCCTAAGTGTGCTTACAACTCTGTTAATGTTGAAACCCCCAGATAACCTTCAGTACAGAACCCTATAAAATTACATGAAATATTTAACACTTTATCATAAAATAGTGTTTGTGTTAGATGATTATGTGCAATTATAATGTACATGTTCTGAACACTAGTTTAACATAGGTTAGGCTAAGTTATGATGTTAGGTGAGTTAAGTATATTAAATGCATTTTTGACTTATGATATTTTTAACATATAATTGGTTTATGGGATGTAACACCTTAGAAGTCAAGGAAGATCTGTATATGCATTGTTTTTTAATTTGGTAAATTTCAAATTTTGGCTACCCAATCTACATAAAACACTTAGGTACACAATTAGAGCAAAATAGGTACAAAATACGTAACAAACAAGCAAAAAAACTGGCAACACAGAATAAGAGGATAATAGTGACAATATATAAAGGAATAAAAAATAGAAGGGAGACCATTAGATAAAAAGAAAATTAAGTTCTTATACTATGTGGAAGGAGGATAACTATATTTAATAATTTTATAGAATTTTAATAAAATATATATTAAAGTTTAAGGGTAGGAATTTAAGTAGTGAGATTTTTAAATTTATTTTTTTCAATAAGAAATAGTTCAAACACAAAATAAATATGGGTGAAAAGCATTTGGAAAACTAGTGTGCTCAAATATATGTATTCATTCAAGATTTAAACAACACTATTTTCAAGCACTCAAGGATAATTTATAAAAATAGACCATGTACCAGGTCATAAAACAAATATCAAAGACAGCAAAAATCTAGTATTATGCAGAACATCTTCTCTGGAAACAGTGCCATTAAGCTAGAAATCAATAACAAAATATAATTAGTTTATCCATACTTCTGAAATAAAAAAATTAACTCATGGATCAAAAGTAATCAACATAAAATTTAAACATATTTAATACTAAATGCACAAAATAAATGGTTGTGTTAAGAGTGTTTGAATGATTCTTCCCAAACACAACTATAAAAACTGGACAAAAATTGGAAAATGACCAAAAGCAGGAGGAAATTCAAGACTCATTCACTCATGAAAGATTATTACTACATGAGGTAATAACTATGAATTTATGACTTTCCTGCTTGGGACCACTCTACAAACTAATTGACATTGGTGATTCAGAGAGACAAATGATAGTTTAGCTGGACAGTTGAAAATTTTAAGGGAATGTTTAAAAGCAAGAGTACCACAGAAAGGTTAATCCAAAATCTGAGCATAGCGTAGACTCCAAATACATGGTTAAGTGTGAATTTGTGCATGCACACTAGATTTCAGAGAGTTACAAGAAGCAGGCAGAATTTAGGGGAGGAATATACACTTGAAAGTCCAAAATTCTGATAAGAGTTTTAAATTTTTCAGTCACTTTGACTGACTGCATTTCTCAACACATGCATATTTGAAACTGCAGAAAGAAGAAATTTTAATGATTTAAAGTGTCATAGCACATAACTTAGGGCTGGCACAACAACTAGAAATTTAATGTACAAAACCTAGAATCAATGTACCACTGAAAAGATAAGCCTTGAGATGTTACTGTAAACTCTGCATAAATCTTTGTCTGATTGCTAAATGAAACAGGTGTTAGGGTCATCCTTTCAGGGTCAGCTGCTGCTGGGTACCAAAATCCAGCTGATGCAATACATAGCTGCTGGGCATCATAAGCATGACAGATTCCATAGTGTGGTTCTAGGCAAATTAACTACACATTACAACAAAGAACCCCAAAAAAACAACTTAGAAAAATAGGGCAGATTACAATATTTATACAATGTATAATGCTTTATCTATAGTGTCTAATTTTCAACTGAGACTTACCTCAAGTGCAAATAGGAAATTCTGCATCATTACCAGCTGACATAAGCTGATTCCATGAGGTCCAGAAGTTGTATTTGACAACAGTTTAAAATGACTTAGTAAAATTGAAAGAAAATATGTTCAAAGAATTAAAGGTCCATATAGCATTAATGATAGAACAGGTAAGTAGTGTCAACAGAGAAATGGAAACTATAAAATAAGAAACAAATACAAATTATAGAGCTGGGGGCCTCCCTGGTGGCGCAGCAGGTTGAGCTCCGCACTGTGAAGCAGCCATGGCACAGCAGCGCGAGTTCAATCCCTGGCCAGGGAGGGGACCCACATGACACAGCAGACCTCTCCTGCCTCGCCCAGCTGCTCGCCTCAGCAGTGTTTCAAAAGATCTGCCGGTTCTGCTCCCCACTCTATCGCTGGTGAGTCTTCTCACCTCCCACGTCTCTGGCTCTTGAATGCATAAATAAATCTTTAAAAAAAAGAAATTATAATGTAAAATGTAAAACCCACTAGATAGATTTTACAAAAAACATTTACATGGAAGAAAATCATTGAAGTTGAAGATAGGTAATATGAATTATACAATTTGGAGAATTTATAAAAAACATAATGAAAGCATGAACAAATCCTCAGAGATTTGTGGAGTAATATCAAAATGTCCAATATATATAAGTTGGAGCCCCAGAAGGTGATAAGTAAAAGGATTGTGATTAAAAATATAAAACAAACATATATGCAAATCCAACTTGGAATAAATGAGAATGGGTGGAAAGGAAGCAGAGGTTTGATTCACCACTACCAGATTCATGGTTAATCCCTTGGCTATGCCCAGTGGTTCTACAATTTCAACGATGGCAAAAGTAAAATTTACTAATAAACAAAAAGAAGATAAATTAACTATTGAGGGAAAGAGAACTAATAAATGTATAATAAAACATTCTTAGTGTCTATGAGAGATTTAAGATGAGAAAATAATATTGTTTCAGCTATATTCCCAGATGGCACGTCCAGACAGAGACAGAATTATCAGAGTGGATAAAATGCAATAACCAACTTTATGTTGTTACTCTGAAATACTCTTTGACTATAAAGAGACAAGTATGTTAAAAATAAAAATACTTTAAAAAGATATAAAAACTGTAAAAACAAGAAAGCTGAATTATCTTCATTAATAGCAGATAAAAGACTTTAGACAAAAATTGTTCCCAGACACAGAAGTCTTTTATAATAAAGAATATTTATATTTATAATATACATTTATCATAAACATACAAAACAGACAACTCAGGAGTAAAAAATAAATAAAAACATGTGTGTCTTATAACAAAACCCCTAAATTTTTATTTTCATGTTTTAATTATTGAGAATATTTTTATTTTTAATATATATTTACTACAACATCCTTCATATTTGTACAATGTATGATTTCCCCATGAAATACCACCACCAATTTTAAAAACATAATTTAATAAAAAAATAGTATAAAATATGAGAAAACAGAAATACTGGTATAACTAAAAAAGTATATAGAGAGCAAATAGCAAAATGAAAATAAATACTTATAGATCAATAATTTCCCTACAGGTCAATGTCTGACCTCAGTAATCAGAAAGCACAGAGTGACTGGTTGTAAGAGAAAATAAAACTCAAACTTTTTGCTCTCTCCAAGATACCAATCTGAATTCTATAGGCAAACATATTCTCAAATTAAAAGGATGGAAAATAACTCTGCAAGTAAATGGTGCCATATAAGATGCAGACACTGCCATACTTAGAACTTCAGCTAAAAAATCAACAACAGAGATTGGAATAGACGTTTTGTAATAATTAAATCCTCAAATAAGTGGAGACTAAACAACATGCTATCGAATAACCATTGGTTAATGAGGAAATTAAAGTTGAAACTAAAAAGTATTTGGAGAAAAGATAGACACCAGCTATCAGATCCTATAGGGTTCAGCAAAAGAAGTACTGGGGGGAAGTTTATAGCTTACAGGCATATATCAAGAAACAAGAAAGATCTCAAATATCTAACTTGACTCCACAATGATCTGGAAAATAAGAGGACGTGAAACCACAGCCAGTGTTCCACCGTCTATGTCTGCTGACCAACTCTGACAGTTCTCTGGAGGTAGACCACCCCTCATGCCCAGAATGTGCGCTCTGATCTCAGTACAGTCCTAAAGTTCCCAAATGTGGGTACTTTAACCCCTATGGCAGTCGTCCCACCCTCTCTTCAGTTAGGTGGCTTTGTTAATATAAATCTCTAAACACAGTTACGTTTCAGTTTTTCCTGCCCTCTCTTCCCAGTAGGCCTTCCTGTGCACACAGTGGTCATCCTATCATCCTCCAGTGACCGTTGTTTTATTTCTGTATAATTCAATTGTGGCTATATGGACGAGGCACTCCCAGCATGTTCACTTTCCTGTCATCTTGTTGAATTCATCAAACAAAAAACCCGCATCTACTTGTGGTGACCAAATCTTAGGTAGACATGCTGTGATCATTTCACAACATATGCATATGATGAATTACTATGTCGTACACCCAGAATTAATATAATGTGATATAGCAATTACATCTCAATTAAAAAGATAAATAAAAATACTAATGCTAATGAAAAAGTTTCTTTTGACCCTAGATCTCTTTGCAACTGGATTTCAGGTGTATCTTATATTCTACTGATGAGAAGCACTTGAACAAACATGATTAGATGAAATGAAGACAAAGCACAGTTGTCTATAGTGATGCAAATCATGGTGGTTTCAGTGGGCCCCTGGTTCTGTGCTGGCAGCTCTATCAGCAGCTTCCTGATCGTGGCTTAAGTGCCTGAAGTCAGGGCTCTGAATTTCTGAAGTCATATTTATAGCTTGTCAGTTTAGCAAGGAATTTCCTGGTTCTACAACTTCCAGAGTTTACTGAGTCTGTTCTGTGATGTGGCTACTTTTTCGGTCCTCCCAATGATTCTGTAAGTCATCTGTACCCATTATAGTGCAGCTTCACGGACATCTCCATTTAACACAGTGAACATTTATTATTATTCATGAATCTTTGCATTAACTAGTAGTTCTACTGGTGTAGATTAAGCTTGATTGATCACTGAGGAAAAAACAACACAAAGGAAAAAATTCCCCCAATATTTATCCAGAATCTACGTATGGGTAGTTAAGCTTTGGGGTAAAGGGACTGAAAAAAAAGTTTCTTCCCAGTGGTTCTACAGTTTCAAGGAAGGTAAAAGAAATATTTACTAATAAATAAAAAGTTTTATAGTCTAGTGAATATGCCATATTTTGGTTTGATAATGATGATGTTCTTTAAACGTTTCAAATATTTTAAGTAGTTGAATTATTTTATGTAGTAAAAATTTAAGTTTTTTTTTGTTCACAAAATAATTCAAGGATAGATTGAACCTATAAATTGTTTAGAACTTAAGATCCTATACTTTTATAATCTCTGAAGGGGCTTGAAAGAGAATGTGAGTGGTTTTAGGACATTCATCCCCTTAAAAGGGGAAATGTTTCTTACCACCAGTATCATTTATACCTCCATGAGGCATTTCTATTTGAACTATTCAGAGTACAGAACCATAGAGGTTTAGAACTAAAAGCTTCTTCACTTTGTGCATGAGGAACCCCATTTCCTAGTGTAAAGTGTCTCCCCATGGTCCACTCACCAAGTTTGCTGGCAGATAATGGGCTTGAAATAGGCCTCACGCTTGGCAAAAGAGAGTTCAATGAGCTGTGGGACTCTTCTGCTCACATTCAATCCGAAGAGCTTGAAATGTGCTTGGCACATGGTAAACACTTAATAAATACTCTGTTGAATGGGTGGATGAATCTTTTCTTTCCCCCTCTGAGTCCTCTATGAATAAATTATCCTTAATTGACTGAAATGAACTGAAGACTTATTGTCTGCTGGTGTACAATTTAGAGGTACAAGTATATAAGCCCACGTGCTTCAATTAAAAAAGAAACCTTTCTAAATGACATAGAGAAACACATATTACTGAAATAATCTTTAGTTAATAATATTTCTGTCAGAATATTAAAATCTTTTTTACTTGTGATTGTCAGAAGAGCGTAACAAAGGTGTAGAACCCCTGGCATGAGCTATGACATTTTCCTGAAATAATGATAGATTCTCCCAATTTAAAACTATTAAACCTTAAATCTAAATTAAATTATACATTTGCATTTGCTGTATTTAAATGTTGGAAAGTTTTTGATCCCACAGAGTTCATTACTACATTATATTTCACTGCTCTTCTAAGAACTTATGTGCTACTGTTCTGGGGATCTAAATTGAATCAACTTGCATATCTAAATAGAATCTCTACATATGTCTCTACAAAAATCACATAAGACACTTAATTTCTTACGTTTGTAAGACAGTTGTAAAATAAAAAAAATAAAAATTTCTACTGGGTGCATCTTTTCTTCACCTTCTTAAAATTTACCTCACATTATCTAATTGAATAATAAGATTTAAAACCAGTTATTATCTGGAAGTACCAACATGGGGGAATCAGAGTGCGGCTCTCTCACCACTTGTACTCTCTTTGGAGAGTCATAAAATCTCCAGATATCCAGTAACATTGACTAAAAGAAACTAATGACCAAAACCAAACAAACACACACCATCAAACAATGAAACCATCAAAACTGGGGAGAAACAGAACCAACTGGTAAGTCCTAAGGTAATTGCATGCAAATAAAGAGTAAATACAAAGTACCTAATTTTGGATTCTTAACTCTTCTGCAAGCCATGAAGGTCTTTGTCTTTATCAGAAGAACAATGGGTAGCTGAAGGCTACCATGTGACAAACCCAAATAAATAGGGATAGTAGCATTATGTGATCTTTTCTTCATCTTTGTTCCTGTTAAGGTAATCTCATGTTGTTTGTGAAATAAGAATAAAGTGGAAGAGACAGTTTTGTCAACCATTATCCACACAGCATCTAGCACAGGGTTTGGTATTCAAAAGTAAGGGGATCGGGTACTTTTCTTTTTCCTTTTGACTGTTTCACTAAGCATAATCCCTTCAAGCTCTATCCATCCATTTCTGCGAATTGCTCTAGTTTATCTTTTTTGATTACAGAATAATATTCCATTGTGTATATATGCAATATTTTCTTATCCAGTCGTCTATTTTGGGGCATTTGGATTGATTCCAAGTCTTACCTATTATAAATAGTGCTGCCATAAATATAGTGGTGAGTATATTTTTTTGAATTAATATTTTTGTGTCCTTTGGATAGATCTCCAGGAGTGGGATTGCTGGGTCATATGGTAGCTCCATTTTTAGTAGACTGAGCAATCTCCATGCAGCTTTCTATAGAGGTTGGACCAGTTTGCATTCCCACCAGTAGTGAGGATGGTTCCTATTTCTCCATATCCTTGTCAACATTTGTAGTTGCCAATTTTTTTAATATGTGTCATTCTTACTGGCGTAAGGTGGTATCTCATTGTGGTTTTAATTTGCATTTCCCTGATTTTGAGGGATGTTGAACATTTTTTCCTATGTCTGTTGGCCATTTGCATTTCTACTTTGCAGAAGTGTCTTTTAAATTCTTCTGTCCATTTTTTTGACTGGATTGTTTCACTTATAGGAGAAATATAGGGGATCAAGGTGTAACAGGGTGGTCCCTAGGAAAGGGGGACGTTCCAGAATCCCGGTTCCACCCTAAGTGAATAAAGCTAAGCAGGAAAAAAAAATTCTGCAGAGAGGACAGGACAAAAGGAAATAAAAAAAAGAAGCAAAATGAAAAGCAGCAAGGAGACATGGAAAAGGCGCATGGAGCAGAGGGCCATATGAAAAAACTGCACTTGTTTTTTGGTCTTTTTTTTTAATAATATAAAATTTTTAATTTAAATATATATTTGACATCAGTTGTATCCCCATGTATTCCCCATCACTGTAACACCAGTGCACCATCACCTCAGTCCCCCATGCTCCCGTCTGTCCTCCACCTTTCCCCTCTTCCCTCCCCACCAAGTATCCCCAGTTTGTCCTGGTTAAAACAGATGTGGGTGAGAGACCATAGGGAGGTTAACAATGGCGACTTTCACCTTAATTTTAATTTTGCTCTTTTCCTCCTGGATTTGTCTGACTCTTTCTGACCCTTTTCTATGGGTCTCTACTGAAAGGTCCTTTAGATGTGTGGCAGGCTTTGGGCCTTGCTTTGGGCCAATCCTATTTAACTGGACTTTTACCCTCAAGGAGATGGGTAACTTTAAATGCTTAACTTATTAGTAACTATATTCTTTCTGTATTGTACCCTAGTTGTATTAAAGTTCCTTTCCATTAAAAATCTTATGCAGCAAATGGCAGAACCCATTCAGAGAGGGCAGGTTAGGAGGTTCTGGGGTGCCCCTCTCTCTGCCCTGTAACAAAGGAAAAAAAATAATACCATTAACAATGACAAAGCCACAACAAAACAAAACAAAAATAAACAGACAACTATAAATCAGAGACATTCTTCAGGGAAGAAGAGGGGCTAGGATCAAGGCAGGGATGGGAAGAGCACAAGGGACTATGGTGATGGTGCACAGGTAGATTGATGGTGGAAATTCTATGGGAACTACACCTAGAAAAGAAAGCAGACATTGTAAGAAAAATAAATAAAAATAAAACAAAAAATTAAAAAAAGGAAAACAAAAGTCATGGTGTCAGACCTTCCTGGTGGTACAAGTGGTTAAGGCACAGCACTATGAAGCTGTCAGCAGCCACTATAGCACGAGTTTGATCCTTGACCAGGGAGCTGACCCACATGGCATAACAGACCTCTCCTGTCTTGCCCACTGCTCCCCTCAGCAGTGTGTTTCCATCAATCTGCCTGTTCTTTCCCCACTCTGTTTCTGGTGAGTTTTCTCACCCCCCCCCCCCATACCTCTGGACTATATGCCTGTTCTTGTATATATAAATAAATAAATCTCAAAAAAAAAGTAAGGGGACATTAAATATTTGTTGGTTGAATAATAAAGAAAAGTGTTTAAAAACTAGTGTAAACTTATAAAAGAGTAAATTAATCTGATTTGTGTATAGCATCCTCATGAAGAGCTTCTAACTGTGGGTCCCTGTGAGCCATGGTGTCCTGGAACTCCACAAAAGTGGTCTTCCAGGGGGTCTTGATGTAGGCATAGGTTGAGTTTGCAGATTTATTTGGTTAAGAATTTCAGTAGATTAGTCCTAAAGATGGGTAGTTTTTCAGAAATCCCATCTAGATCGACATTCTAATACTTTGATGAGGTGAGTCAAGTTTTACCGTTTTCACACAAGTGTAGAAGTGCACGTTTTAAGTGATAATGATACTGCTATAATTACAAGGGATGGGAAGGCCATTTTTCTGTGATATTTTAGTAAAGTGGGTGTTGTTTTGATGGATGTATTTGTCATGGACTTAATGCTTTTGGATTAAGTTATGTGAGCTACAGCCCATCAGAGGCAGTTGACAGCTGCTTTAGATTAGTTGGGAACGTTTTCTCTTTAAACCTCTAGACAGTCAACAGAAAGCTATTTCAGGCTTCAGATATATTCATTTATTTTAAAACTCCTTCAGAACAATGAACAATGTTTTCAGTCTGTTGGCATAGAATTTCTGTAATTTTTCTTAAATGACTCAAATCAAATCAGGGCTGAATCGGTTGCCTGCACAATCTTGGAAGACTATGACAAGAGCAGCGTTCCAGTTGTCGCTATAGTTTTTAGAGGAGATCACTACCAGGGGTCATTGCCTGTCAGAGCTAACTCCTGTGATGGCTTTCTGTGAGACTGAGTTGGCTTTGGTTTTGGCATTTGGATTGGTTTTCTAGAATGACAAAAAGAGAAGGAATATTAAGAGTGGAAAAGTTAGGTCAGCACCAACATTTTGTGGCATAACCAAGATGGTGCTTTGGAGGTGGCTTCTCCATTGTCTCTCAAACCTTAAAGATGACAGTTTTAAAGATGATGCTGATGGCCTCCAGATGCATCTATGAGTAGCAGATGCCCCCATGTCCACATGTCTCCTTGCTCTTAACACTTTGGTGCATTTTCTGACTTATTGCCCACACCTGCATTTTTTTTTTCTGTTTTTTTAAATCTTATGGGTTTCTTTGACCACCAAATTTCATTTAGCTACCCCCGAAAGAGAACAGAAAACTAAATACTTGGAGAATTAATACTTCCTGGGGAATGGTCCTTAACTAATAATCGGAGTTGGAGTGTAACACCTCGTTTATTTCACTCTTGGATGAGATCACTCTGCATATCTCTACACCAGCTCTCAGGGTTCCCATGAGGCACTCAGTGGTCACTGGCTTGGAAATGCAACATTTGTTGTTTTCCTTCATTGCCCTATTTCACCTTCCCAGTCCTACATGGTATTTTCCTTACCTCTCCAATAAATATATTCCTGTCTCAAGGCCTACCCTTGAGAGAACCCAAATTAAAAGCATTTGTATATCAAGGAATGTTCGTGAAAACTTGTCGTAGCATGGACACTCAAGAGAAGTCCAGGTATGCCACAGACTTTTGTTTGATGCTGTCAGTGTTTTCAGCTTTTCATACTTTCAATGATAGTGGCAAAAACAGTAACAAAACGAAAGCAGTTTTCTTCAATCCAGCTTGATGATTTAGTCAATATTCACTCTCTTTGCATAGAGTTTTTTCAATAATGAAGAAGCTCCAATGACATGACGTTGACATGATTATTATTCTATGTGATTAAAGTCATGCTAAAGGCCTCCTTGGTGGCCTAGTGGTTAAGTCTTAGCACTATCACCACTGCAGCATGAGTCAATCCCCGGCCAGTGAGCTCACCCACATGGTGCAGCAGACCTCTCCTGCCTCACCTGCTGCTCCCCTTGGCAGTATATTTCTGCTCCCCACTGTCACTGGAGAATCTTCTCACTTCCCACACCTTTGACCTATACCCCAAATATTCTGTACACTCAAAAAAAAAAAGTTGTGCTTAAGAAGATGAGAATGTTATAGAATGAAATCTGAAAATATTTATGATTTTTAATATATTACATATGAAGATTCGACTGTCTTCTTGGTTAGGGTGCTCTTTTCAGAATCTCAGGATCATACTCTAGTTCAGGTAAGAACAAAAAAACTCAAGAAGACCAAGAAGCCAGGATAAACCAAAAGGACCATGGGCGGGGAGGGGAAGGGGGGAGGGTAAAGACGGGGATGAGGGCAGAGGGTGCACAAGGGACTGAGGTGATGGTGCACCGGTGAAATGGTGGTGGGTACTCCCTGGGGATTACAAATGATGTCAAATATAATTAATAATAATAAAAAAAGAATACACACTTAGCACAGTGCTTTCTGTTTTATCGCTAATATTTCCCTCCTGGAACAAAAATCTAATTGGCACATACCATGTGTATGATCTAGAATGGATTTCAATGATTCACTACAGTTTATAAATTTAGATTTTTTCCACAATTCATTAAATTAATATTTTTAGGGAAGACATGAGTCCAATATTTTAAAATTTTCTTAACAATTGAAACATCCATTTAATATGAAGTACATTTCCTCTGTTGAATACTCCCAAGACACTTTATGTATGCTTTTCTGATGCACATATGTTTTAGCTCTCAAAAATAACTTTTGTTAATGTTTTCTGTATATAGTCTAACTAGATTGTAAGCTCTTTGAGAAATAAGACTTGTAGTGTTGGCTTCATTTTTTGGCCTACAGAGTCTAAAATATAAAATATATTCTATAAAAAATAGAAACAAATACATATATGGTATATAACTTTCAGCTAATTTCACTCCTAACACTTAAACCTGCTTATGATGAAACTTCCCATTTTTATATCCATTTATTGTTCACTTGGAACATCTTGGATTTACTTTTCATCATGTAGGCATTTCATAATCTAGAGAAGCAAAACAAAACAAGGGGACTGAATATTTACCTTCTAGAGATTTTTCTTGTAGTCTATTGCTAAGGGACCAAGGTGAACTTCTCCTTTGGATTTGTGTGAAGTTAAATGACTTCTAGTATTCTTATAATGTTAAGATCCTATAAATTACTTAGTAGGGAAAACATTTTCTTATAAATGACTGAGCAATACCACTGGAAGAGAAGACTTTGCTTTAAGTGAACATCCCATCTTGCTTATGTTATCTAAGTGGTCATAAAAAGCACTTCCATATGATAAGCACATCTAGAAAATTCTACTGAAAACTTAACATCTTTGCCATTGTGGAGTTTAACTTTTCAAGTACCAAGATGTATGATAAAAATTCACAGCTAACAGGATTATTATTGCACATTAATTTATGAGTACTTTTAAGTGAATGTGCAAGACCACATGAATTTCTAATTTGTCTTTTTCAAGGCATTGTTGAGAACAAATTAAGTGTAGCTAGTTTGGTCAACTGCTGAAGGCAGGGTCTGAAGTGAATGCTAAACTTACACAAAGCACGCATTATTTTCATTATTATTTATCTATGATGTTCTTATCACACATTGATATGCAGATTAATGTAAGAGAGAGTCATCCTCATAAAGAAAAGGAAATTACTGGAGGTGAAATTATTAAATAGTCATGAGAACTGTTATTAAACTTCTTAGATCAGGTAAAATTGTACTATTATAGGGGAAATACCAGATACAGAGGAAGAAAGCCTAGTAGAAGTTGAAAAGTAAGGAATATATTTTATGTTTTAGGCTGTGTGATTGCTTCCACATTTTACTTTCATTTGATCTTTACAAAACTTTTGCAAGGGAGTATTATTTCCAGGTGTACTGCTGAGGTTTAAGAAAAATAGAAAGCTCTTGTTGGAGGATCATAAAAAGATGGTGTCAAAGTCCAGTCTGTCTGATTCTGAAGCCCTTGATTATAATAAAGGGAAGGAGCGGGAGGGAAGGTGAGAGGGAAAGGGGAAGACAAAGGGGAGGGA
Organism: Galemys pyrenaicus; assembly: GCA_019455555.1. Classification (NCBI taxonomy): domain Eukaryota; kingdom Metazoa; phylum Chordata; class Mammalia; order Eulipotyphla; family Talpidae; genus Galemys; species Galemys pyrenaicus. Next base: position 1,897,118 of record JAGFMF010012268.1, read on the forward strand.
AGGAGAGAGAGGTGCCCAGGTGGGCTCTGTGACAAGGTAGGGTTGTAGCAAAGGTGCATATGTGATTGAGGACACTGGTTCTCTTTTCCTAAAATTACCTCAGTGGAACCTAAATTAAAGAACATATATAAAATCAGTTATTTTTGGGAAAGGAGAAATTCAGAAAATAATTAGGATTTCTGAAAGCGTAGGCCATGGGAAGGAACAACTTCATTTGCTGTGAATATTTTAACTTTGGGTAAATACATCCAGAGATTTAGTTGTCATCTTTGATTTTCTGTGATTGACATGTAATCAAGCAAATTTTGAAGATAATTATTAAAAGAATTATCCTTCCTTTAAAAGAAGAAAATTGCTTAGACCCAAGATTTGGGTCTCTGTGGGGGCAGATAGGAGACCATGGACTGTGGTGCCCTGGTGAGGCATTGAGGAAGCTGGATGCCCGCTGTTCTTATCTCTGTGGATGCAGATGGGAGTCTGTGGAGGCCTCAGTGGTTAATGTGAAATTTGTAAATGCACTTGCATTTAGGAACAGGACATCAGAATGCATTATTAATGCCCTACTGAGAAGGATAACAAGAGGCTTTTGTGGTTTATGCAGTAAATGGTATTTTCACTTATGAGTGGTACATAGTAAATACAAATTGATGATACAGGCACTAGTAATCATAAAACCACAGCAAGACAGGCTGACAACAGAGGTCCAATGCTAATGTGCTGTTAATTCAATGGTAAGTGTTCCACTTTACAATGTTTCCATGAAAGGTAGATGGCAATTAGCAAATTCTTATATGACTTCAGAAAGCTTTGTTCACATAAAGACCATGAAATTCCCATGGTGAGGAAGGTTCATTTACTCTTCAGATATAATTTGGCTTATGGATTTATCTAATAGTTGCTATTTTGAGAAGACAATTTAAAAAAATTTTTTACATAATAAAGTTTAAAATATAAGTTGAAATCTTTTTGAAGAAGGTATTTCCAATAATAGAAACATACTTTTCTTTATGGAGACAATGTTTTATTATTCATTATTATTCTGAGAGAGCTTGGTGTTTAGGAAAATTTAAAGGCTTTCTGCAACTAAATAATAAGTGTGTTGACAAAGCAGCAGCCTAAACTGGCAAGACTACGGTCATAAATGCCTGATTTCTGAACCTCCAGGAAGTGCGGATAGATTTCTCCGGCTTCCCTGTCACTGCTAAAGCCACAGCAATAGGAACCATGGCCCTAGTCATCCAACAACGATTTTAGTGGCAGTTTAGACAAAATGGGCTTCTGTGGGCAGGCTAGGAGGTCTACCTGGTTACTGGGTTATATGGTTACCTGGGGTACAATCTCATGGCAAATGACCAACCTAGGAAAAGCTGGTCATTAGGTCTGGAGCTACCCTTAATGCAAAATACTCCTGCCAATCCAGTCAACTGAGGCTGGCTTCTAAATCTGCTATATCAGAATATTTCCTCAAAAGCCCATAAAAAGAAGACTCAAGGTCATTTATAAGAGTCCAAGCAGCCATTTCCATGTGGTTATTCTAAAAAACAGTAAAATAAAACATCTACTGGGTCTGGTGTATCCTAGAATTTCAGTTTTTGTCTAAAAGTTGCAGCATTTTGAATGTCAAATTTATAAATTATTTCCCCCCTTGTACTTCCATAGGCTCTGTTACGCTTTTTGTGGGAAAAAGAAATAGAGAGAAGAGAAGGAGGGAGGCAGGGATAAGAAAGGAAAGGAGATGGGGGGGGGGGGGAGAGAGAGAGAGAGCCAGAAAGAAAGGCAGAAAGGGAGAACTTATGCCACAAAATTCCACCTTCATGGCATTCAACAATAAACAACCAATTTAGAACTAAGGAAAATACCCCATGTTCATGAAAGGGAAGGTGTGTTGATTTCAAGTAAAATGTGGTGTATTTTAAAGTATAGTTCTACTTTCAGAAAAACAAAATTCTCTAGAGATGTTAGTTTCGGTTTTTCCTTATTACTTACTTTATTAAGCATTGCTTTTATTTCTTTAAAAGCAGAAGATTTTCTAAATGATCAAAAACAGAATTGGGCAATATCTTTGGAGAAATTTCTTCACCAATAGTGTAAAACACATTTGCAAACAGTTTAAAGGATCAGAAGTAGGGCCAGCTGGCTCCAGAGATGGTTTTCCTGATTTATTCCAACTCTTTCCAGAATATTCACCTCTCTCTATTTGGGAGCTCTCTTCATAGGCACTTTCCAATGTAAATATTTATGATTCTTTTCACAGACAATAGAAAGTGGAAGAGGGCTGATAAATATGATTTTCCCTGTTTAGAAAATATGGAGGGAATTGGATACAGTGGCTGCATTATTGATCTCTGGATAAGTGACTAAACTCTCTAGAAGTGAAAAATATGTGCTTTAATGGTAGATTATAGTTTTGCATTTTTCAATTTGTTAGTAAATATATTGCACTACAGAATGATTACATGATGTTTTCAGATTAGGCCCAGATGATATCCAGAATGTAAAATTACAGAGATAGAAATGTGTAACATATGGTTTGGCAATCTTATGAAACCTTTGGGTTTAAATAATTATTATGACCTAGATCTTATAAGAAAAGGTAATTTTATTTTTTTTGTCTTATATATATTTTTATTAAAATATTTTAAAATTTACATATACTTGCCATTAATTGTAATCCCCATGTATTCCCCATCACCATCTCACCAGTGCACCATCACCTCAGTCCCTCGTGTTCCCATCTTCCCTCAACCCTTCCCCTCCCCTCCCCACCAGGTGTCCCCAGAGAAAAGGTAATTTTAAAGGCTTTTGTTCTTTTTCATTATGCTTATATACTTCATTATATTTCCCAATATTAAACCAGCAGATTTGGTGCAAAAATATTTAGTGACATAAGTTTTGCCCTATGAAGTGTTAAGGGTGGGCCCAAGTGCCAGAAAATCTGGTAAAGCATCTTCATTGTGGAAAGAGAAGCACATTCTGTCACTCGGTGAGTTCCACTGTCTTCATGGAGGTGGTGTCCGGGCCCTTTAGGAAGACTGTGGAGTCCTGGATTATTTCCCTTCTTGTGGTTTGTAGTCTGCATTTTCAGTCCAACAACTAAGCACAAAGTTGTCATGGGCAGTGTTTCTCCAAAATTGGTGTGTTGAAGCCTAACCTCCAAAATGACGGTGTTCGGAGATGGGGACACTGGGAGGTAGTTATCTTTAAGTGAGGTGAGAGCATAGGGTCCTTCTCATGAGAGAAGATACCAGAGAACAAGCTTCTTTTCTCCTCAGGAACACACAGGGAAGAGGCCATGTGAACACACACCAAGAAAGTGGACACCCAGGAGTTAGTAAGAGGGACTTTACCAAAACCTGATCACTCTGGCATCTTCGTGACAACTTCTGACCTTCAGAATGATGAGAAAATATATTTCTGTTGTTGAAATTCCCCAGTTCATGAATCTGAGCAACTGATACAGCAAGAGTATATTTAATTAAAGATGACTCTCCTCTTACCTGGTAAGTAGGCTGAATAATGGCCACACAAAGAAGATGTACAAACTCCCAGAGTCAGTAAATATTACCTAGAAAAAAAGTTTCAAGTTCTAGATCTTGACATAGGGAAATTAACCTGGATTATCTGGTGTAGCGGCAGGAAGGTGGCACACTGGGCAAGGTTTGGATAGTTCTGGGCAGACGGGTCAGGGAGGGAGACTCTTGGAGCCCTCGGTGGCTTTTCATGCTTTATTTAGTAGAGGTGGCCAGGTACATGGCAGGCAGGGGTGCTGGGGGGCCGGGAGGCTGGCAGGCTCCCAGCCCCCAGCACATCTCATTCTCTCGGCTGCTTCTTCTCTCTCTGCTGCTGCTGTCGGGCCTGTTGGTTCTCTCGGTTCTGTCGGTCGGTCCTGGCGTCCTCATGACACCGCCCATTTAAGCCCGTGTCCAACACAGGTGCGCCCACTTGTGCATGCCCACCCTGGAATGCTCGCAGCACCACAGGTGTCCATCAGCACAGTGGTGGGAGGGTGGAAAGACCTGATCATTCTCTGACCCTACATTTGGAAAGGATCAAAATCTGATCAAAAACGTCCTTGTACAAGAGAGAGTTGGAGACCTCTTGAACACAAGAGTCCAGGCAAGGTGATCTCCCAAGCAAAGAGGGGAGTGACTGCCACATATCAAGGGATGTGGCCCCTCAGCGGATGGACGCTGGGAGAGGAAAGCATGAAATCTCTCCTGGAGCCTCTGCAGGGAGCATTGTACACATTTGGCTTTGGCCTTCAGAAATGAGAGAATGAGTTTCACCTGTTTGTAGCATCTAGAGAGTGGTAATTTGTTATCTAATTTCTGCCAACTTCTTCCTCTTTCTGAAACAGTGTTTATTAAGATTTGCAAGGCCCTGGCCTTGAGGTCGGGGCTTTCAGTTGCTCCTTGCTATCCTCCCTCCAGCAGTACCAGCCCACCAGATGGCAGAGGAATAGGATTCAGATACTAGGCCTACTGTCCTGTGGGATTGGAGTAAGGCTGAGAGAAGGTCTAACTACTGGGTTATTGCTGACAAAACCAGACCTCCTATCAGGCCTAGAGGGCAAATGCTGATGGTATTTGGCAATAGCCTTGCATTATTTCTAAAGGCTCGTCCACTAGCTGTGTTGGGAGCATAAGGCAGAAAAGAAATAAAAGGATTCATGGAATTACACTACTGACAAATGAACCTTAATTCTTTAAAAAGGATATATAAATTTTCTTTGTAGCATTTCTATTCTATCTTATTTTTATGACAAAGAAAACTTGGATGATATTTCTGGAGGATGATCTCTTGTATATGGATGCCAAAGTAGAGAAAAAGTGGGAGCAATAAGCACCATGATCTTGTCTCTAATAATTCTTCTAATGCTTGGCTTAGAAGAAACCCATTTGCTTGCTGGAAAGGCCTGCTGTTCTCAAGGGAGCAAGAGAAGGGGTGCTAGAACTCTTTTAATAAAAAAGATGGACTCTCTCTAAAACCAGACCATAATTAATTGATTGAAAGCTTAATTTTTCATCCCTGTAGGGGATTTGGCTGAAGATCAGCCTAATAATGGATAGCACATGCAGAAACACTCTTGCTACCTCTACCTTCCCCTCTTGATTTCCTTCCCTTGTTTTTTAGTTCTACATCTAATGCTTTTCTGAGCTTCTAAACTCATTGTTTGTATCTCCCCCACTAAAAAAAAAAATAGTTTGCCTTGTCTCTTGTCAGTTTCTTCTAGTGAATGTTATGGACAGCTGGGCCAATTGCCCAATTTTTTTCTTTTCACTTTTTTTTTCTTTTTTTGCTAAAATAATCAAAATGTAAAGCATAGATCCTAACAAATACCATCTGTGTCATCTTTCTAAAATCTTTCTGGTAATCTCAAAAGCTTTTAATTAATTACACTGAAGGAAAAAAGCATAAAGAAAAGCTCTGCAAATTGTTGCCTTCCTGTTTATGATTGGAAACTCAGAACAAATAAATATTTTGCAGAGTAAATGCCTGAGAAGTTATGCCAGTAAGGACAAGAGATTGCATAAAAAATAACATACTGCACACAAGGGATTCGACTATGCACTAGAGAGACTAATTATTTGTTGAATTACTTCCTTTCCTCCATCTTTGACCTTTCTGGAGGTTACCCACAATCTGGTTAATCACTTGTATTTTTAATTCATTTAACATCTGAAACAGTCATACCTCTGTTATGAGAGAGAACACCTCCCACACATGTGGACATAGAGTGTCACGGAACGAAAGCAACAGTGGATCCTGGGCGCCCTTCCCTTAGACGCAGGTCTGGTTTTGGCTAAATCTCAGATGTGTGGCTGTACATGGAACTATGCTGGCAGAAAACTCCATTGGGGGGATTTGAGACTTCTTAGAATTTCTCTATATTTGGAGCTCGGAGCTCCGTCATTCCAGGATGAGTCATGCAAGGTACTGAAAGCTCTATCCATTTGGGAAAAACTGTCTCAGTTCACAATGTCAACAATATCCTTTTCCTCCTCCATAGATAAATCTATCTTAATTTGACCTTGATCCTAACTTTTTATTCTTTGTAACAACAAGAGTAGACTAAAAAAAATTCATTGTAACAATTTTACTGACTCAGCCACAGACTTGTTGTCTTAGCTATGAGAAAAACATACAAGCAATTAGGAGACTCACAATATACTTCAAAAAACAAAAATATTTCAGGACTTTGTATTTCCCACAATTAGAGCATTTCACTTGAAAAGTTCAATACATTAGTCAGGTAACATATCAATTAAAGTAATATCATGACTGAACTCAGTGCTGGAGAAACTTAGAGATAAGTTAAGTTTCTAATATTACAGTTTCCTTACCATGGTGACCTGTTCACTCACTGTGCAAATGACTCTGGTTGAAATAGCATATGAATGAGCTGTTCAATAATGCTGTGGGATCAGATGTTGAATTTACCACACCAGAGATGGTTGTAATGCATGTCCCTGAGTTTAACATTGTCCACTTGAATCATGGTTGCAGTGCTGCTTTCTACGTTAACCTTTGCTACACTGGGGATAGTCATGGTGCTTTCTGAGTGGAAGCTCTCTGCTTAAGAACTTAAGACACTTTAATTTGTCAGGGAACATTGAGGGAGTTTAATATATAGAAATTCAATTTCCTTATCTAAAGCTAGGGAAATTTGAAAAGCCTAACTTTTGTCTAGTGCCTATAAGAGATTTCTACTAAGTATAGATAACTAAAACACATAAAACTTATTTGGGGGGCAGGACAAAATGAAAGCTATCTCCATAAGATGTGCTACATGATTAATACAGTTATTATATACAGGAGCAATAGAAATGGAGATCATTGTCCTAGGCTCATTCTAAGGAGACCAAGAAAGGTGAGGCCTAACTTGAATCTTGAAGTATAAATAGGATCTCCATAAATGAAGCTGAGAAGGACAATTCACAAAGACAGAACAGCACAAACAAAGGCAGAGCGGCATAAAAATCTATGTAGGCAACAACACAGTCAAAAAATAGGCAGAATTGCTAAAAAGACACTTTTCCAAAGAAGTAATGCAAATGTCCAAAAGCATATTAAAAAACTGTCAACATCACTTGTAATCAGGGAAATGCAAATCAAAACCACAATAAGATATCACCTTTCACCAGTGAGAATGGCTCATATTAAAAAAAAAACTAGGATGTGGAGAAAAATGAACTCTCCTACATTGCTGGTGGGAATGCAAACTGGTCCAAACACTGTGGCAAGCAGAGTGGAGGCTCTTCAAACTACTAAAAATGGAGCTTCCATCTGATCCAGCATTTCCACTCCTAGGTACAAAGGACACAAAAACATTCATTCAAAAGGACACCTGCACCCCTATGTTTATGCAGCACCATTTACAATAGGCAAACTATGGAAACAACTCAAATGCCCCAAAATAGATGACTGGTTTGAAAAGATGTGGTATATTTACACAATGCAATATTACTCATCAATCAAAAAGGACAAACCCATGCCATTCACAGCAACATGGATAGAACTGGAAAGGATTATGCTCAGTGAAATAAGCCAAAAGACAAAGAAAAAAATGTTTTTCTTACTGGAGGAATGTAGAGGAAACAAATAAGAGTTCAGGAAAAGTAATTATAATAAAATCAAAATCAAAATCATCAGGAAACTATAGATCAGGGATATTCAGTAGGGGAAGAAGAGGGAGAACAATCAGGACAGGGATGGGAAAATCACAAGGGACTATGGTGGTGGTGTATGGGTGAATTGGTGGTATGAATTTCACAGGCAAATCACACATTGTACAAATAGGAAGAATGATGCAATAAATATATATTAAAACTATGTAGTCATTACAATTTGGAATTCTAGGAGTAAAATACAATATAGAAACTGGCAAGAGGGCAAACTGTGAGATAGGTATCCAATCGTAGGGAACTTACATGCCATACTGAGAATATTGGGACTTATCCGATGCACATTAGAAAGGTGCTTCTAGAATTTGAACAGCAGTGTTCCAAGTATGAAAAAGTGAAGATTTGGATGAAGTCTGGTAGAGTAGGAAAAAAGATGGACTTCAGTTTCCATTTTTTTTTAAGGAAAACTTTTTGGATCCACATAAAGCTACCTATAACTAACATAAACAGCTTAATTTTGGAGATAGCTACATGCTTGTAATACCAGCTCCAGGTCGGTCATAAACCTGTCTATCATATATACAACTTTTCTTTCACCCTCTTATTTATAGATGTATGATTTATTTATTCATTGTTTCATTCATTTATGCTGAGAACCCTTAATATAAGATCAAGCTTTTAGGAAATTTTAAAGTATATAATACAGTATTATTAACCATGTTGTAAATCTCTAGTCTTGTGAATTTTATGGAGCTGCAAATTCATACTTAACTAATACCTTCCTGTTTTCCTTTCACCAGCCCTGACGACTGCCACTCTGCTTATTCTCAGTTTGGTTATTTTATTCATCATGTAAGTGGCATCATGTAGGCATCATGTAGAGTTTGTCCTTCTGTGTCTGACTTAATTCATTTTGCATAATGTCCTCCAGTTTCATCCATATTTTTGCAAATAACAGGCTTGCCTTCTTTTCTTAAGATGGAATGATATTTCACTATCCATATATATGTGTTATATGTATATGTGATAGAGAATTAAGGGTGCTTTAGTGTTGGATACCACGTGGTAACACATGTCTGAAGAGGTATGAACCTGTATGCTTAAATCATATACAGTGTTGTAAACCAATAATAAAAATGATGTCATTTTGAAAAGCAAAAAATGAAAAAACTCTTTATAATTTATAAAAAAAATATACAGGTGTTTGAAAATACTTTCCCCATTTTATGGGTTACTTTTTCATTTTATTGATTGTTTCCTTTGATCTACAGAAGCCTTTTAATTTTACATAATTCTTTTTTTCCATAGTTTTGTTTGCTCCCTGTACTTATGGTGTCATACTCAAGAAATAATATTTAAGATCAGCAGTTTCTCCCCTATGTTTTTTTCTAGAAATTAAGCTCTTACAATCACTAGGAGTTCAGGTTTAGAGCTTATTTTCATTTTAAACTCATTTTTTTGTATTTTATGTGTGAGATGAAGATTCAATTTCATTTTTACTTTTAGCATATACAATTTTTCCAACACCATTTATTGAAGAAATTCTTTTCCTATTGTATGTTACTGACACACTTGTTTGAAAATCAGTTGACATATGGGTTTATTTTTGAGATCTCTATTCTCTTCCACTGATTGGTAAGTATGCCTTTTTTATGCCAATACCTTATTGTTTTCATTATTGTAGCTTTGTATTTTATTTTAAAATCATAAAATGTGACACTTCCAGATTTATTCTTCTTGCTTAAAATTGATTTGGGTCTTTAAATTTTTTAACTTTCCATATGAATTTTAGGATATTTTTCTATTTCCCTTAAAAATACCATTGGGAATTTTGGGCAGAGATTGCATTGTGTCTATAAATCGTTTAGGGTAGTATCCATGTTTAGTGTTTTGAAGAACCTGTACACAACTTTCCATGGGGGCTGATACAGTTCTTTTTACCCACACCCTCACCAACACCTTTTAAAAAAAATTTTAATATGGGCTTTGGTGTTGGTCAAAGGGATGAAGTGGGGTATCTCATTGTGGTTTTGAGCTGCATTTCCCTAATGATAAGTTATGATGAACATATTTTCCAATTTCCATTGATGATCTGCATGTCTTCTTTGGTGCAGTGCCTATATAGCTTTTCTGTCATTTTTTGAATGGTTTGTTTTGTTTTTATTGACTTGTTTAAGTTTTTTGTAAACCTTTGATATCAGTCCCTTGTCAGATATACTATGTGTAAATATATCTTCCCTTTGGTAGAGTGTCTCTTCATTTTGGATACTGTCTCTTTTGCTGTACAGAAACATTTTAGTTTGATGTTGTCCCACTTGTTTATATTCTCCTTTCATTTCCTTGTTTTGAGATGAGTTCTCAAGATGTTTCTCAAGTTTATGATATGGAGTATTTTTCTTATGTTTTCTTCTATATATTTTGTGGTTTCAAGTCTTACATCAAATTATTTAATCCATTTTGATTCAGCTTCCAAGTATGTATAGTTTTGTTGTTTTGCATATGGCAGTCCAGTTTACCCAACACCATTTACTGAAGAGGCTTTCCTTGTTCCAGTGCATATACTTTGCTCCTTTTATCATAAATTAGTTGTCTATTAGTGTGTGCTTTTATTTCTGGTCTTAACTCTAGTCCAGTGGCCTGGTATTTGTTTTTGTTGATTACCATGCTGTTTTAATTATTACATCTTTACAGTACAGTTGAAATTTGGAAGTGTTATATTTTACTCTTTCCAAAACTTTTTTGTTAAAATAAATTTGTCTGTTTGGGATATTTTGTGGTTCTATATGAATTCCAGTAATATTTTTTCAATTTCTTTGAAGAATGTCATTGGAATTTAAAATGGGATTGCACTGAATCTGGAAATTGCTTTGGGTTGGATGACTATTTTGAAAATGGTGATTCCGTTGCTCCATGAACAGGGAATATCTTTCTACCTCTTTGTGTCTTCTTCTATTTCTTTTGAAAATATTTTATAATTTTCCTTAGATAGAGCGTTTACCTATTTTATTAAATTTTTCCCCAGGTGTCTAAATTTTTTTGGTGAGATTGTAAATTAGATGTCTTTCTTAATTTATTCTTCTAGATCATTGTGTTTAAGAAAGCAACTGATTTTTGTGTGTTGAGGTTTTTATCCTGCCACTGTGCAGAATTGGTTTATTGCTTTGATTACTTTTTCCATGGGGCCTTTGGAGTTATCTTTGCCATGAACATCTATATGCAAATATCCTTGACAACCTAGATGTGAGGGACAGATTCTTAGAATTATACAGTCATCCATGACTAAATAGGAAAGAAATAGAAATCCTAAACAAATCAATAAGAAGCAAGGAAATTGAAACAGTAATCAAAACTGTCCCCAACACTAAAGTCCAGGACTAGATGGCTTCACAAGCAAATTCTACCAAACTTTCAAAGATGAATTAATTTCTATCATTCTCAGACTCTTTTAATAAATTGAGAAAGAAGGAATACTTCTCGATGGGCCAACATTATGTTCATACACAAGTGAAGAAAACTATAGCTCAATCTCCTTAATTAACACACATGCAAAAATCCTGAATAAAATCTTAGCAAACCAAATCCAATAATGCATTCATTATACATCATAATTGTATGGGTTTTATACCAGGAACACAAGGATGATTCAACATCCAAAAATCAATGTCATTTACCACATGAACAAAAAGTAAAAACCATATAATATAATACATGTTGAGAAAGCATTTGATCAAATTTATCATCCATTTATGATGAAAACACTTAAAAATGGGGATAAGTGGAAAATATCTTAACATAATGAAAGCCATATATGACAAACCCATAGCTGGCATCATTCCCAATGGTAAAAAACTGAAATTCTTTCCACAGAGATATAGAACAAGACAAGGATGTCTAACTTCAGTACTACTATTCAGCATAGTGTAAGAAGACCTTACTAGAGCAATTAGGAAAGAGAAGGTTTTAAAATGAATACAAAATTGGAAAGAAGTAATGTAGCATGATTCATTGACTTTTGAAACTATTTTGTTTATATATTTTTAGAATTTTCCTATGAATCCAATTCTATTGTAACCAGACCATTTCATTCAGTGTAAGCAAATGATTTTAATATGTAGATGCTTTGTGTGAGTAAATATATTGTTCATTCTGGTAAATGTAATTTCATATACTTGCAAAGAAAATATATTGTGTTGTGTGTAGTATGTGTAGTATTCTATAAATAATAATTTACTATATAGGTTACTCAGAGTGTTGTTCAGACATTCTTTGTAGTTGCTGATTTTTTTTTTTCTTATCAGTTGCCTTCCCACAGGCTATTGATATATGAATGAATTTTACTTTCCTAAAGGGGAAACAAAGCATACACAGATATATACATTTGCCCCACAAAAAAAGAGTATACTTAAAGCTTAAAATATTTACTCTATCAATTGAAATAAACACTGCTGCAAAGAAACTTATAAAAAATTCAGAACAAACAGGATTTAACCCCAAGGAGGCACCATCTATTTTCTCTCAATGCTCTTCCCTGTTTTGGTATCAGATATATAATTTTGTGCAGGTGGGCTATGTGCATAGAAGGAGGTATACATTCTTCTCTACAGAGACAAAAGAGACATAGGATTATATTCTTGTTATTAAAAAAGGAATAAAGCTTTATAGATATGTTATATATATGCCTATATATATTCATATATATGATAAAAAAAAACCTCTTAGAACCAGACATCTATTTGTGGGAATACCACAAGAACTTTCTTTCTGTCCTAGAGCGTGCTTCTGCAGAGGTGAAGGCCAGACTTTGTAGCTAATCTCTAGTTCCTTCCTCCAGCTTCTCACAACATGAGAAAGCAGAGTTACCTTAGTATGAATTTTCACTGCATGACATCTTCACAGAAAACCTGTATAATTATTTTTTCTTTTTTTCTGATTTCAACATAAACACATAGAAAGGGAGATGATGAAATAAGGAAGAATTGTGAAGGTGTTAAAAATTTCATAATTAAAATCCATATTTACTTAAGTAGAAGCTGGAGTTGGTTCTGCAGGAGAAGAATAGCAATGATGCACAGAATAAACTTGAGAATTTCCCCCCAAATACAAAATAAAAAAGATGTGAAAATTATGAGATTAATGGAACACATATGAAGATGAAAGGGACCTGACAAGGAGATGAGAGATGGTCCTGGAAGAGAGACCAAGAGTGATTTAACAGGAGTAGTTACCACAGATATACCACAGGTGGGAGAGAGGGAGGGATGACTGTTTTGAGGAGTAGTGACAGATAGAAAGATTTTAACACATGATGCAAAACGAAGGACTTAAACTTCTAAATAGGAGTATGGGAGAGGGGAGGTAGAAATATTGGTTTCCCAGATGGGAAAAAAAAACACAACAAAAAACCACAACAAAAAACAGCTTCATACTAGATTTCTTGGAGGCAGTGCTACATGCTACAGTGGGATGATATCATCAGAAACTTTTAGGTCAATGTTGTGTTCACGGATTTGACTTTCACTCCACAATTCATTTTTCCTTGCGTGCTAGGTCAAAATAAACTCATGCTCACACATGTTCTTTGCACTAGTTTGTAATGTTTACCTGAAGTCATCCAACTCTTTGAAAGATGAATCTATATTAATTAAAATAAGGAGAAGAGAGACGAGATGGATGAGAGAGACAAAGACAGTCAAAATGAGGAGACCAGCTAAACAATATAAATAAATAAAAATAATTATGCATCTGATTTAAAAGTTTAATGCATACGTCAAATTTTCTCCAAAGAAGATGATACATTTTAAGATGATAATACGGGGGGTGGGACAGGAAGGCAGCAGAGTGAAGATGGACTCACCACCATCAGGTAGACTAGCTAGATGGCAGCAGAACAAAGCCAAGCGCTCCCGAAGGATAAACAATTGCGGCACAGCTTAGGTATAACGTCTGGAGGAAGAGGACTCCCAATGTGCAGGGGAACGGATCAAGTATGCAGGTCACCCAGGCAGGTGAGGTGAGCCCCAGTCAGCTCACTGAGTTTTTCAGGCAGCAGCATGGACTCAGTAAGGCCTTTCAAAGGTACCCCCTAGCAGACCTTAGCAAGCCTCAAGCCGCTGGCAGGGGCGGGAGAGCAGACCTGCCTCAGCAGCCCTTCTTGGACCTTGATGCAGACATCAGAGAGCTCCAGGGTGGCGGCCTGGAAGCAGACCTCCTACAGCGGACTTTCACAGATCTCAGTGGATCCTGGGAAGTTCCTGGAAGCAACCCTGAGGGTGGTAGACACTTCCCCTCTTCCCTCGTGCCCTCCTCCCAACCTCGCAGAAATCAATGAGCCCCTGAAGGGTTCCGGAAGCAGACTTCAATATGGCGGCCCCTGGCTGACTGTGGCAAGCCCTGGGGTGGGGGTGGGGGCAGAACTATCACAGGAGGAACCGTAGACCTCAGTGAGTCCTGGGATATACTGACAGATATAGAATTAGACGTAGATATAGAAGATGTAGGTATGGCCAGAGGTGATACACAGACAGATGTAGACGTGGATGTGGATACAGATGTAGATGCAGAGAGATAAGCTGTCATTGGACACTTACGCACCTTCCATATTTTAGCTGTTGCAGATAACACTGCAATAAACATTATGGAACATGTAATTTATCAAGTTGATCATTTTATATTCCTTCGATAGACACTCAGAAGTGGGATTGTTGGATAATGTAGTATTTTAGTTTTTTAGCTTTTTAGGATAAATATAGAGTGATTTTCAAAATGACTGTATCAATTTATAGTCTCACTAATAGTGTGCGGGGGCTTCCAAACATCTTCTCCAGTAGTTGTTAGCTTTTTATTTGACATATGCCATGTTTACGGGTGTGACATACCTCACTGTGGTTTTGATTTACATTTCCCTTATTAGAACTGATAATGAGCTGCTAATGAATTTAACATGAACTTTTGGGGAAATTTAGAATCTTTCAGTTCTGAGTATCCCCATCCAAGGATGAATTACATCTATTCATTTACTGATCTGTTAAGTTTGCAGTGCATATTTCTAGTTATTTTTCCTTTTAATTCTTAAAAACAATTCATGATCTGTGTCTATGTATTTTATGCTTTTTTGATAATGGAAAGGAAAGTTTTATTCATAATACTTCTAGCTGCTCAGTTGATACTATTAAAATTATTTTTATATTTATTTTGTATAGATCCATCTTGCCAATTTCTCTTATTGAATATAATAGTTTTCAGGTTTTTACTGAATTCTCTAGGGCATTTCAGGGATACAGTTTCCAAATTTTCAAATAATAAAAAAAATTCACTTTGTGAATCCTTAATAACTAACTTCTTGTTACTGCTGGGTAGTATTCCATTATGAAGACATGATGCAAATCGCTTATCTACTCATATGCTAATGCAAATTTGTTTTTTAACCAAGTTTTTAGTGTTACAAGTAGAACTACAGTGAACATTATTATAGACCCCTATTGGTATGTATATATGTGTTTCTTACTCTTAAAGAAATACTTAGGTGTGCATTACTGAATTATATGATAATTACTACATGTTTAACACATTAGGAACGCCCAAATTATTTTCCAAATTGTACAGTTTTGTAATAAATAGATATTTTGCCTTTAAAATATGAATCACATCATTTGCTCACTAGATGGTAGATTTATTTTAGTAATAAAGCTTTCAGATCAGGTCACAAAGGAGAAAGAGTTAAAATGTGATTAAGCAAACATTTATTCTATTTTGATTTTTTAAGATTAAAATAATTAGAATGTAGCCAGTCAAGAAAGAAAGAAGTTAAATTAAAATTTAAAAATATATAATAACCATTTCTCCAGAATTTGTCTACAAGAAACCCTTTTAAAAACAAAAGATAAGAAAAACTCAAACAATAAAAATAAAAATGAGTGTAACTGTGACATCTGTACTGTTTTCCTGTGTATTTCTAGGAGACTAGAGATACTGACACAGCAGATTTGTGCATGTCAGGTGCTATCTTTATGTCTAAATTGGTGAAGTGTCTGCTCAAATATATATATACATATATATATTTTAAAGATTTATTTATTTATACATATAAGAGTTGGGGTACAGGCCAAAGGCACGGGAGAGAGAAATCACCAGAGACAGTGGGGAGCAGAACAAGTGGATCGACTAAATACACTGCTGAGGGGAGCAGTGGGTGAGGCAAGGAGAGAGCTGCTGCACCATGTGGGTGCCCTCCCTGGTCAGGTATTGAACTTGCACTGCAATGGCTGTGGAAGCCCGCAGTGCTACGCTCAACCCCTTGTGCCATGAGGGAGGCCCTGCTTTAATATTTTACCAATTTTTTTAATTGATTTTTTCCTCTTAACTTTAGGTTAAGAAAAAACCTAAAGTTCTTGATATATTCTGGGTACAAGCCCTTGGATGAAAACATGTTTTGCGTATATTTTCTTCCAGTCTGTGGCTTAGCTTTTCATCTTCTTAATAGTATCTATTGAAGAGAAAGATTTTAATTCTGAAGAAATTTAATTTGCCTGATACTTTCTTCTCTAATCCATATATTAATGTGTTTTTCTCATACTTATATTGGAACTCATTGAACTTCTTTTTTCTTTAAAGATTTATTTTATTTATGCATACAAGAACTGGGGTACAGGTCAGAAGCAAGGGAGGCGAGAGGATTCACCAGCGACAGAGCGGGGAGCAGAACAGGAAGATGGACTGAAATACACTGCTGAGGGGAGCAGCGGGCAAGGCAGGAGAGATCTGCTGAGCCATGAGTGTCTCCTCCCTGGCTGGGGATCGAACTTGCGCTGCTGTGCTGCAGCACTCAACCCGCTGCGCCACCAGGGAGGCCTCATTGAACTTCTTGATTCTAGAAATGTTACCATTAAATTGTAAAATTTTCAGTTATTTCATTTTCCAATGTTTTTTGATACCCCTCTTGCTGGGACTACCCTTATAGATATGGTAGCTCTTCTGGAATTGTTCCTATTTTTTCCCTCTTTCATTTTTAAAAATTATTTTGCTGTGTTTTCTAATTTTCTTTTGTTTAATTCTGCAGTATCCGATTTGCTGGTAATTTTCTCAAGTGCATTTTTCATTGATGATATTGTGATTTTTTCTTCAGATGTTCAACTTGTTACTTAAATATTCATTATGTGTCTCGTTAACATGCGATGCTCTCCTATACCACCTTGAATATATAAAATGCTGTAATTTTATACTGACTGCTAATTTATTATCTTTGTCATTAGTGAGATTGTTTCTATTCATTGATAATTTTCTTAGTTATGGGAGGTTTATTCTACTTTTTTGCATATCTGGTAATTTTCAAATGTGATTTTATTTTGTTGGTTCCTAAAATATATGATGTTCTTGAAACGTGTGTGTTACTTTCTGGAACATAAATTCCTTGAAGAGAGTTTGATACATTTACTTATTTTTAAAAAACTTACTTATTCATTTCTTACAATGTTTACTTTCTTTTTTAGGTGTAGTCACCATAGCATGTTTACCACCAATTCACCCATGCACCATCACTGTAGTCCCTTGTGCTCTTTCATCCCTGCCTTGGTCATAATCCCTCCCTGGTCTCTGATTTTTAGTTGTCTGTTTATTTTGTTTTGTTGTGGGTTTTTTTGTTGTTGTTGTTGGTGGTGGTATTGTTATTATTTTTTCCCTTGACCCCCTATATTCCTACTATAAGTGAGACCAGCTGGTATTTTTCTTTGACCTTCTGACTTATTTCACTGAGCATAATCCCTTCAAACTTCAACCATGTTTCTGTGAATGACACTAGTTTATCTTTTTTGGTTGCTGAATAATATTCCATTGTGTATATGTACCACATCTTCTTGATCCAGTCATCTATTTTTGGGCATTTGGGTTGATTCCAAGTCTTACCTATTATAAATAATGCTGTGATAAGCATAGGTGTGCATGTATTCTTTTGAATTAATGTTTTTGTGTCCTTTGGGTAAATCCCTAGGAGTAGGATTGCTGGGTCATGTGGTAGCTCCATTTTTAGTAGACTGAGGAACCTCCATCCAGCTTTCCATGGAGGTTGGACCAGTTTGCATTTCCACAGCAGTGTAGGAGAGTTCCTTTTTCACTACATCCTTGCCAACATTTGTTGTTGCTAGTTTTTTTAATATGTGCCATTCTTACTGGTGTAAGGTGATATCTCATAGTGGTTTTAATTTGCATTTCACGGATTATGAGAGATGTTGAACATTTTTTCATATGCTTGATGGTCATTTGTATTTCTTCTCTGGAGAAGTGTCTTTTAAGTTCTTCTGCCCATTTTCTGACTGGATTGTTTATTTTGTTTTTGTTGAGTTATGTGAGTTCACTGTTGATCTTCGTGCTCAGTACCTTATCAGTTATATGTAGTGCAAAAATTTTTCCCAATCAGTGGTGTGTCTCTTTGTTTTGGTTAATGCTTATTTTGCTATACAGAAGCTCTTTAATTTGATGTAGTCCTCAGCTGTTTATCTTTTCCTTCACTTTCTTTGCTTTAGGTGATGTGTCTTTAAAGATTTTACTGAGATGTATGTCATGCCTATGTTTTCTTCCCTATATTTTATAGTCTTAGGTCTTATATATTATTATTTGATCTATTTTGAGGTTTTTTGTTTTTTTTTTTTTTTTTTTTTGTGCATAGAGAGAGGTAGTAGTCTAGCTTCATTCTTTTGCATGTAGCAGTTCAACTTTTCCCAACACCATTTATTGGACACTGTCTTTGTTCCATTGCATATTTTTTGCTTCTTTGTCAAATACTAGTTGTCCATAAATATGTAGGTTTATTTCTGGGTTTTCTTTTTGATTCCATTAGTCATTTGTTCCAGTACCATGCAGTTTTAATTGTTATAGCTTTATAGTATATTTTGAAGTCCAGACTTGTGATGCCCTCATTCTCCTTCTTTTTAGTCAGGAGAACTTTGGCTTTGAGGTTTTTTGTTATTTTAAATATTACTCTTAGGTGTCAGCATTTAGTGTGTAGGATAAATTTGTTTCCATTATTGAGTAAGTACCTTTCATTTTGCCTTGTGTGTTGTGATGTATATCCAAATCTGACTGACTGAAAGGGGAAATAGTGTTCCTGATCATGCATGAGCTTTAGGAATTATTTCATTTGCAATGTTTCCTTCCCAAGCTTCATTTCTTCATATACATGTGGTTTCATGAATGAGAATAATTCTGGTACCATTACATCATCATTGTCAGAAAATTGTTTTATTTCTTTTTTTTAAATAAAAAAATGTATACTGCTTGTGCCAGCTGATTATTATCATATGAACAGAAAATCTGCCACGTGCCCAGAATATATGGCAAACCTGGCTGGAAATGGTATGGTGATATCAGGAAAAGCCACAAGTTAAACTGATTAAAATTGGGAACAGGAGAGAAAATAAGTTCATTTCTAGATGGTCATAAAGGAATTCCAGATCCTTAAAAATGTTTAGAATGACTTTGTGTCCTAATAAAGAGTGAAGGATTCGTAACACTACTTGGCTTTATCCCAACTATCCTCTTTCAAGCATTGGCTTCCCTTACAGTAATTTCAGTGCATTTAGAGTATGTGAGTATATCTGAACTCTATCTTCTCCATCTACAGTGGTGTTCCAAGGACAGCATTAGTAGTGAAGTCCCAGAAAATGTAGTTATAGGAATTATAATGTTTCAGTTATATTTCCAGTAGCTATGCAATGACATGTGCAATCATGTTATTTGTGGAGTCTGTTGATATTATGTAGAATTTGTGGACCTAACATAGAGAATGCAATAAGAATAGCACAGGACCCCAAGAACTAATAGAAGCATATGGACTTAAGATTATTATTGAAACCTCTAAAGAGAGGGAGGTTGTTTTCAAATAATCATTTGATAGGAGCCATGACCCTTGGTCAAGCTATAAAGTCATCTTTGATAACAACACTTAGAAAGAACAAGGTAAAGAAATGTTCATCTTTATTCTCACTTCTGGAAATTTCCTGCAACTTTTCCTCACTGGGATCCAGTTGGCTAACCCAATCATTTGAGTTCATAGATTCAGTCCCTATATTTCACCAATGACAAAAAACAGTAGGGTGTAAAATAGTGACTCTTGGAAGGTAAATAAGGTATCTATCATATTCATTTTGAAAACTCATATATGCTCCTTAGAGAAACTTAAAGATAACCCAAAGAAAAAAGATCCAAATTTCCAGAGGTAGTCATTTTGGCATATCTGTCTCCTACCTTTTTTCCCTCCCTTCTCTGTGTACATATACAAAAACTGATAAATTACATTTATGTATCACATTCATACATATACATATCATACCTGTATGTATATGTAAACATATCACTTACATAATAATTTTCCCAAGTTGCATGTTAATTACCTTGTTTTCTATATTTATATTTTACTGAAATAGGATAATGCTGCATATACTGTTTCACATATTGTTTATCAACTTGAAAATGTAACAGTGCTTCCCTATAGAAAGCTACCCTTTCTTTAAACATAAGTCCTATGCCACTGAAAACATGTCATTTTTAAATATATTATCAAGGTCCAGATAAAATAGTAAATTGATAGTTTCTTAAAATTACTTTTCCCCTCCTTTCTTACTATGTCAAAATGAACTTAGTTTAGAACTTTTCTTCTGATGTGGACGTTTCTAGAGTACATGCTCTTCTCAGATAAAGCTATTAACAAATATCTGAGTGCAAAATTTCTAGTTCCAAATCAAGGCATGAGCATGGGTGGTTCAGTGTTAGAATTCTCGCATGCCAAATCAAGGCATGAGATGTGGCAGTAGGGCAATAGTTAAGAGTTATATAAGTTTGTTTTTAAATCCAGTGTTAGACACCCAACCAGAAAATCAGTTGAAATTATTATTTTAGGGGGCCTTTCTGGTGGCTTAAGGGCTGAGTTTCACTGCTATTACTACTACATTCTGAGATAGCTCGCCAGCCAGGGAGGTAACTCACATGGTGCAGAAGACCTCTCCTGTCTTGCCCACTGCTCTTCTGAGCAGTGTATTTGAGTAAATCTGCCTGCTCTGCTCCCCGCTCTGGTAAATCCTCTCATGCCTGCAGCTCTGGACTATACACAATTCTTCTATGCAAAATAAAAAAAATCCTTATTTTAATCAAAACCATTTTAATCCTGGACTGCTTGTTCCATGGGACTATGGCAAACAATGCAGTGATTTTTCTTGTTAATTTTCATATTGTATTCACCAAATTACTGCTTATTTCATCTTTGTCAACTTCACAGTTGACTCACAAAGATCCCTTGAGAGAAACAATGTTCATGCAGAAAAATAAATATTCTCATAATTTGCTTCCATCAAAATTTATATGAGGGTAAAGGGGAGATCTATCCTTTTGCATTGAAGGATATCCCTGTATTACTGTTCTTTGTTCTTTTACATTTCCTTGAATACAAATATCTATTTTACTAGGCTTGAAAAATAAAATGCTCTAATCTTTCCATTTTTACCCCTTAGAGTTTCTTAAGAGATAAAAATGTAACATGTATTATGCTTAATTTTCATGTGATACCTGTAAACCCATATAAACTTCAGATATCATTTCTTTTCTGTTTTCATACTGGTGATAACAGTGAATTGAGGAAACTCCAGTCTTTCACTCAAGAGCCTGACTGAACTGACTGTGGGTGGGACTGTTCTTGTCCCACAATGGAAAGTTCTAGAAGTTAACTGAGCCTTAACTATATCAAGAAGGGCTCTCATGACTTTATTTTATTTTTTTTAGATTTAATTTTTTATTCATACAAGAACTGGGGTACAAGCCAGAAGTGCGGGGGGTGAGAGGATCCACCAAAGACAGAGTGGGGAGCAGAACAGGCAGAACAGGCAGACTGACTGAAATACACAGCTGAGGGGACAGCGGGCGAGGCAGGAGAGGTCTGCTGCGCCACGTGGGTCCCCTCCCTGGCCAGCAGCAGGGATCGAACTCGTGCTGCAGTGGCTGCAGTTTACTTCACAGTGCATTGTTTAACCCACTGCGCCACCAGGGCGGGCCCGGTTCTCATGATTTTAAAAGGAAATTTTGTTGCCCTGAATAACTGGAACATTTGGTTATGGATTCAGAATATCTGTCTTGGAATTTACTTATACAGGATTACGATCTGACCTGCCTTATCCAGTATATAGATTCTCTTTCTCTTTCTCACTTCTAAAAACAATGGTCTCTGCAACAAGACAGCAATCCCCTGGGCCTGAGAGTATGTTCTCTCTTGTCTCTTTTCTCACTGTCCGACCTCAAAACCTGCACAGTGGGTGCCTGCATTTCTTGGCCATCATTCACACTCCTGGACACAACTGTGGCTTCGAAGGTGCCACACTGAGTGCTGTTCCGAGCTGTACTGGGACACAGAGTGAGTCCTCTGCTTCTCAAAGTCACACACATTGGTGGAGATATGGAAACCCCTGCTTCTTCCACCTAAGTCTTAAAAAAATAGCTCTTGGGGCCTCCCTTTTGGCATGGGGGGGTTGAGCACTGAACTGTGAGCATCTGCAGCCACGGTCACACAACTTCCATGCCCAGTCAAGGAGCTGACCCATATGGTGTGGCAGACCTCTCGTCTCTCGCCTGCTGCTCCCCTCAGCAGGGTTCTATTCTCTTATGTTCCCCACTCTGTCTCTGGTGGATCCTCTCACCCCTCACCCACCACCTCTGGCTTATACCCCAGCTCTTGGATGCATAAATAACATTAAAAATAAGTATATTTTTAAAGATTTAAGTAAATAAATAGCTCTCAAAGTCAATAAGTAATCTACTTATCAGAGCTGAAGGAAATTTCTGAGTGAGGAGAAAATGTGAAAATGTCTCTTTTTCTCAAGAGCCTGACTGAATAAACCTTGGGTGTGGCTACCTTTCAACTTCATCTGACACTAGAATATTCTATAAGTCAGCTAAGCATTTAACTACACCAAGAAGAGACTCACGAGATTACTAACAGCTTTCAAAACAGATACAGTGAGTTTTGTGACATGTAGGATTTATAACATGTCTGAGTTGCTTTGTGACATTTTCATGGTAGCTCCTCAGTTTGCAGAGCTGATCACTGAGGAGAGCTTGGGAAAATGGACAAAGAGGTGTCTGCGTACTGAGTTACAGGTTTTGTATCTAAACCCTGCCTAGCCATTAAAGGGATGTTAGAGGCTTGTCTTCGGAATCACCTGGCTGGCTATTACCATCTGCCAGTGAAGCTCTTGCTTTGCATGCTGTTATGCTAAGGGCTTTGTCTCT
Source organism: Galemys pyrenaicus (assembly GCA_019455555.1). Lineage (NCBI taxonomy): Eukaryota > Metazoa > Chordata > Mammalia > Eulipotyphla > Talpidae > Galemys > Galemys pyrenaicus. Next base: position 1,920,004 of record JAGFMF010012268.1, read on the forward strand.
TCGTGAACTGCAGATGCACAGTAGCTCACCCATGCATTTTCCCATCCTGAACTGCATCTTTGTGCCCATGCAGATCTTGTGGAAGGGTCTAAGGAGAAACCTGTGCCTTCCGTGGGAGCAAATAATAGCCTGCCTGGCTCACGTCCTTGGTGTCACTCTGGCTGTCCTACCTGCTCGTCTCCATGGCACCACCGTGACTGTCCAACTGCAGCTGTCTGATTGACATCCTGGCTGCCTGGCTGTTCAGAGCACAGTGAGACACCAGGAAGCTCAGTTCTTGTCTCCTTGGTTTCATCAGCGGAGTGTCTGTAGCCAGCTATGATGTGATCAGTATGTTTGAAGTGCAGGGTGCTCTAGGAGTTCTAACTTGTTTCATCCCCGCAGTCCTCTGGAGTGCTGGCTGTACCACCAGGCTGCTGGAAGGTAAACTGCTTGCCCCAAGCCAACCAACCAGGCAGGGTGGAGGAGCTGGCATTCAGACTCAGATGTCCAGGTTCCAAGCTGTGCTAACTTAAGCTTTACATATATTGTCTGTTTTCTGGACTGTTCTGGTGTCTTCCCATCTGCAGATGCAGTTTCCATCTTGGTTTAGGTCCTCCACTCCAGGACTGCCCGTGAAGGCACTGCAGCCATAGCTTCTCTTGACTTCTGATTTCCCTATGGGCTTCACCAACACAGCCCTGGTAGAAGGTGAGCAAAAGGACCAGAATCAGCCCTGGTGTGGGCTTCCCAGCTGGTTCTACAAACACTTCCTTTACATCCTCTCTGCTCCCATCCTGCTGACCAGCTCCTTCCCTCCCAGCTCAGGTCTCTGTCATTAGTTCTGGATCCTTTAGGACCTGCTGGTTTCCCGGTTCTTTTCCTACACCTTAGTAATCCCTCACTGAACCTTTCCTACCTGTTCTACTGTGACCTTTGTTTCCTCCTGGTGCTCAGCGCAGAAATACCTTCTCTGTGTGATACTTCAATTAAATATGTTCTCAGCATTTATGGTGTATTGACACCACAACACCAGCTATGCATTGAGAAAAAAAAAACAACTCAGCAATCTTTCAGGAAGTTATCATTAAGCATATCTGGTCCTGTTTGCCCACATTCTCTTTCCAATGGACTGATGTTAACATATCCTTGATTTAAGACACCAGTGATTATTTTACAGTTCAATTAATTTATATTTAAAAATAATAAAATTGTTCTGCATTTAATGCATTTGTCAAAAAAAATGTAATGCATGCTAAGTGGATGTGCGTTGGCTTCAAGGCACAAGCATGCCCCTTATGGCCGGCAGCTGCTATGCCTCCTGCTACAGTGCTCTCCTATTTCTGCCTGTTTTGTGCGTATTGCAACCTACCTTCAATTTTTTAAAAAAGATTTATTTATTTATGCACACAAGAGCTGGGGTACAGGCCAGAGGTGCTGGGGTTGAGTGGATTCACCAGAGACAGAGTGGGGACCAGAACAGGCCGATGGACTGAAATACACTGCTGAGGGTTACAATGGGTGAGACTGGAGAAGTCTGCTGTGCCATGTGGGTCCTGTCCCTGGCTGGGGATTGAACTTCTGCTGCAGTGGCTGTGGAAGCCCCACAATGTGGTGCTCAACCCCATGTGCCACCAGGGAGTCCCTACCTTTAGTTTTTTTTTTTTTAAGAAGGTGAGAGAAACTTCCCAAATCAGTGCTACCTAACATCCACACCACAATGATGTCTAAAGGCTTTAGGAGAACAAGAATCATCTGGAATACTCACTTTTAGGAGATCTTTCTCCCGGCCCCCCGACAACTACCAAGGCCAACTTTCATGTCGGGCAGGATTTTAACTTCCCAGGAGCTATGCTATTTGGAATGTTTTTCTTAGACTCACTTAAGATAGTTCAAAAGACATGAGAAAGCAAATCTTCCACTGAATTACTGAAAGTCAATGCTTTATGACTTCTTAAATAAATGTTCAGAATCACATCAAAAAGAAAACATATCAAATAAACCATTTAGGTCACTGAATAAGTTTGAGATGGCAGTTAGGTTTTTTAATTTCTAAAAACTATCTTGTTTTATGGTTTCCACATTGCTAAGGTATGAAAAAGACAGAAGTCAAACCTTCTTTAACACAGGAACCTTAATCCCCTATTGGATTGCCCCAGATGTACTATGTTTCCAAGAAAACTGATCGCGGCTTGGGAAGCTTGGGTTCTAATCCTACATATTGACACCAAAAGTTCGTGTGAACACATAGTACTTTTACTTTTCTTGCCTTAAATGAAAAAGCCAGGCAGCTTCAGTGTTTTTCTAAATACTTTGTGACAATCTTTTCTTCAAAGGAACACTCAAAGATGCTAACATGTACAGTGATATATTTGGATTTGTGTTTGATAAAATTGTGTAGCAAGAGTGCAAGGATATTTCTAATCCACTCCCCTCTTCGGAATTTACCACTTCATCAGATAGTCTAAGCCTTCTTTATTCTGCACCCCAAATTGTGAGATACTTTCTGTTGAAGTTGTCCATCACACAAATATAACCAATTTAGTAGACAAGCTATATTCTATATTTAATATTATGGAATATGGAATGCATGCAGAATTGCTGAGTGAAGTTGGGGAAATAATCAAAATTGCTTCTGAGTAAATGTTGAAGTTGTCCATCACACAAATATAACCAATTTAGTAGACAAGCTATATTCTATATTTAATATTATGGAATATGGAATGCATGCAGAATTGCTGAGTGAAGTTGGGGAAATAATCAAAATTGCTTCTGAGTAAAATTTTACAATGTTGTGTGTTAAGAATGCATTTGCTATTTGCCTGTGCCAATGCTGTTGCTTCAGCAGAACATGATTTACTTAGAAAGCTTGGAGGAAAAGGCATTTACATATCATCTTCATTTCAGTTTTCACAACAATCCCTCTGTGGATGGTATGGGTTCCTTTTTGTGTGGGTAAATCAAAGCTCAGAGAATTTGGCAACTTGTCCAAAGTCAAATATCTGGTAAAAGTCATTAGAAGCCCTCCCAGATTTCTCATTCAAAAATATATCTTGGACTATTTTCCATAGCAGTCCTGAAAAGTGAACCTTTTGAGGAAAATTGAATGAAATTTCCAGATTGATGAATGAACTGTTCCTTGAATAACCACCATCCTGGATTTTGGGGTCTTTCTTTTAAAGGGTGTTATTGACCAGTCATTTGCTGCTACAAGTTACTTGACTCTAAATAGAGGGCTCATATTTTTCTATCAAATAGTTACCCAACTAATAAGGGTCAAACTGTCACTCAATTATTCTTCTCATTACATCTTAAAAGGGAATAAAGAGACCTCTGTGTTCAATAAAAATATATGCAAGAAAAAGGCCGACTGGTGAGGGAGATCTGGCGCAATACTCTTTCTCTTCTGAAAGAAGAAAATCTTTGTATCTTCATTGTTCTGATTTTCTCCATAACACTTTATATCATATTTAATATTAAAAATACAAGGGGGGAACCTATATTATAAAAGTGTGGTGAATGATGTTAAAGAACCAATAAATATGATATAATAAATTACAATAATATATTGTATATTGATTGAATGAAACCTTTCCTAGATACTGTAGTGACATAGGTGTAAATGACTTGGAACCAAACTTTATTTCTCTTCATCATGTTTATCTAATGATATCAAAGAACACAGAATAAGCGAGTGCTTCTTGACTTTCATGTCAGATATCAAAATCTACCTTTTTGATGAGTTTGTTACATGCAGGTGAGTGTATAATTGGTAACAACTTTGCAGGTCACTAAGAGCAACTGTGAAAACAGCTAGCTGGCATATCATTGGAATCTAGAAAAAGTCACTTATCAGTATTTCAAGAGAAGGTTTGTGACAGGGACTGGGATAGTGCTCGACACATTGTGGTCCAAGTAAATGTTAAATTATTCACTTAGAGTGTGTGAGGAAAGGAACTTAAATCAAAGCTATTATAAGCATTGAAAAATAAAGTTTCAAGAATGGTTAGACCCAAGAGTTTACTAGATAAGAGGCTCTGAACAGAGACAGTGACCCAAAAAGACCTGACTCTGTGATAACTATTATGACTAATACAAGTTTGGATCCTGTTTCTATAACTGGAATCAGTGACTCATCAATTCCAAGAGCTTGACTATTCTTGAGAGAGGGATTTGTACTCTAAATTGTCCAGTTCCAAAGATATGCTGATGCAAGAGGAAGACAATGTAAAGGATCTAATCATCTCACCTCTAAAGAATACCCTGCAGAGATGTGAAAACTAGGCACTTATTATTAAATCTTTCTTTTTAATCTACAAAAACTTAATACCTTTAGACAGTATTTTTTGCATATAAGATGGAGCCTAAGAAGATAGATTGTTAGTTTTGCCTGCTATAGTGGGAACAAGTCTGACATTGTCTGGGAGGTTGTTGTGGATGAGCCCCCCAAAATGTGACATGACATGATCAGATAATCTGGAAAGGTGGCAGGTGTAACAAAGAATCGAAACACCATATGAAAACAGAAGTAAGCACATTGCAGAGAGTTTCTTTAAAGACATCGGCCAGCTCCTGGGTTAAAGAAACAGTCCAACTCATTGCTGCCAGCAGCAGCCTGGATTTATACAAGGACAGATAAGAAGCAAAGACAGCTCCTGGGCGCACACAGGAGGGGTTCAAAATGGGTTGCTGCTGGTCAAACCAGCTTCACAGTTTCTATATTTATGCTCATAATTTGGCTCTAGGGGGTGAGCTGTGGTGATTGTGCAGCTTCTTGATAGGTCAACCTTGGCCAATGTCTTAACCAGTGATAGCTTTTTTCTTGTCTTCTCCTGGTTCCATTTTTTTTTTTGGTCAAGGTATAACCCCTCACAATGTCCTCAGAAAATTTACATTATATTTATATGAGCATTACTTATTACCAGGGAAATACAAGTCAAAACCACAATGAGATACCAGCTGGCACTTGTAAGTATGGCCTATATCAAAAAGGCCAAAAACATGTTGATTATGGTGTTTAGAAAAAGAGGGATCCTAGGACACTGTTGGTGGGAGTGTAGACTAGTTCAGGCTCGATAGTATAGTGTGCGCTCGTCTCAAATTATTAACCATATATGTACCAAGTGGTCTGAAGTATCTACCCAGAGAATAAAAAAATATTAATTTGGAAGGCTAATATCCACTCCTTTGTTCATTGCAGCATTGTTTACAACAGTTAGGTTATGATAGCAAACTAAGTGCCAAGCAACAGATGATTGGATTAACATGTGGTATGTAAACAATGGAATATGACTCAGCTCTACACCCCCTCCACAAGTATGTATATAGATGAAAATTTGCCATTTGCAACAATCTTAATGGAACAGGAAGAGAATACGTTACACAGAAGTCAGAAGGAGAAAGACACATAATGAATGATTTCACTTCGGTGTGGAATATAAAGATACAAAACAAGGGAACAGACAAAACCAAACCAAAACAAGCCCTTGAAATCTGACTACAGAGATGAGGGGTGGAGGGTCAGTAGTAAAGCGTGCTCGTGGACAGAGAAGGAGGGTTCTTTTGGTGGTGTTTGTGGGGTGTGGTAGCATACATTTGTAGAAAATGACCAGGTATCCCTAAATACTACTATAAACAAAAATGATCTCAATAATAAATAATAAAATAATAATGTATCACATATAATAACATGATAAAACAATAAATAAATATATTTAGAGTCATAGGAAAAAGCAGCATAGGATATGATAAGACTTTCTCACATAAATACAGGATTCAATGTAAAGCTGAATTTGAGCCTTGAAGAAGTTATTTTTATATTGGTATGGATAAATAATCATTGCAGAGGGAGAAAAATCAAGATCTGGCTACATTCTTTTCTTTTCTTTTTGTACATTATGCTTTAAACCTGAGGATCAACTTGCAAATGACCAAATGGGTCTTCGCTCATGCACCAAAGTCAGACTCTGAACCAGAAGAAATGTCTTTATGTGGAGAAATTTATTTGAGATGGCCATCAAAGAATGTTGGGAGTCCTGGGATTACATAAGCATGTAGGAATGTGAAGGAAGTTCAGGGGTCACATTTCCAGGTTCAAGAAGGTACCAGGGTCAGTCAAGGCATTTATCTTTCCCTGTATGGCTCACTCTCAGCTATCAGAAGATCTTAGGTTTTCACGATACTTTCAACTCCAGAAGGGACACAGAGAATTTTATTAGGGATTTAACACAACCAATGTTCCAAGTTCCCAGGAATGCAGGTGAAACCAGTTAGCTGTTGGTCACCAGGAGGGTATAGCAGGAAGGGAGAACAAAGGTTGGCTAGAGTTTAATTCCACTAATTTCTAATTTTTAGTCTAGGGGAGTTTTTTTTTTTTTTTTTTTGCAAAATAGAGGGTATTCAGTTACATTAGGAGGGTAGAGAGTAATATCTTTTAAAGATTAAAAAAATGTGTAGGCAAATCATTTCCTTACATTAATGTACAAATGTTACTTTCTAGGTTATATATTATCTTCTCATAGTTTACCTTTTCAAACAGACACTGAATTTTCCATTTAAATGTTCAAGAACATGTATAAAAACTAGCATATTAGGATACACAGAATTATAAAATTATAAATAAGACAAGATAAAGTTATATGTATGTATATGTATTTCTGGATATGAAGTAATATTATAAATAAATACAAATCATGACTGTAAAATAATAAGACCTTAGAAATTTTGAAATTATAGGAACATCTGGAAAATAACTTTAATCAAAGATGAAGTCAAACCTGAAATTGCAGCATATTTAGAAAGTAGTAATAGTAGGAAAGCTCCAAATTAGGTTCTTGGAAGTGCTCAGAGGAAAATAGAATTTATAATAAAATTTTGGTTGTTAAAAAGTAATAGAGAATGAAAAGTTGAGGGAAAATTAATGAAGTAATGAAGGTATTATAAGTCAAAAAAAGAAAATTTCAGTGCATAATAATATAAAACTCAGTAGAGAGATGAATTAAAGGATGGATAAGGGGGTAAATGCAGGTACACTAACATAGACATGAGAATGAGAGATTGTCAGTTATAAATAAACTCCAAATAATTATAAAGGCACACTTTATGCAAACCTGTTCTTTTTTTTTCTTTTTTTAAAGACTTATTTATTTATGCACACAAGAGCTGGGGTACAGGCCAGAGTCACAGGGGGTGAGAGGATTCACCAGAGACAGAGTGGGGAGCAGAACAGGCAGACTGACTGAAACACACTGCTGAGGGGAGCAGCGGGCAAGGCAGGAGAGGTCTGCTGCGCCATGTGGGTCCCCTCCCTGGCTAGAAACTGGATGCTTCACAGTGCAGTGTTCAACCTGCTGCACCACCAGGGAGGCCCTATGCAAAACTACTCTAAACAAGATCAATACAGGATCCAGTGGCAGTATGACTGGCTATGAATCTGAGGAGGGGAGAAATAAAGAGAGGATGAAAAGATTTATTCAGTCTCAACAATTGCATAAGGAAATCTTCTAAACTCAAAAGAAACAAGTTAGTTATCCTTTTTTATTTCTCTCCACACCTCAATTTGTTTTGTCTCTGCTCTCCCCCTAGTCCCACAGTAATTGCTTTATACTCACAGTTAATTTTATTTTTTTCTTAAACAGATTAATCTTCCTATTATTTCAATTGCTTTAAACTTTCTTTTTGCTCTTCTAACACCTATATAAAAGCTGTACCAAAACCAGAGAAAGGAAGTACACTGTATAAAAACTGTAGATCAGTATCACAGAAAAACTGAGAATAAATTAAAAAAATACTAAGAAATAGATTTTGGCAGAACAATGAAATAATACACAGTAAAGGTAGTAATAGACTGTAAGTTGCAGGGGGAACCTTGTTTCTGTAGACTTGAGAGAGTACAGGAAGGAAGGAGAAGAAGAAGGATGAAGGGACACAGGGAAGAGGCTAGGAAGAAGGGAAAGTTCTTCTCTATAGTGAAATGTTAACAAATGGTTACAGAAAGGTGTGGCAGAGTTTGAAACACCATCTTGCTACCAGCATAGTAATACTTGATTCAGAGAAATGTTATAGGGGAATTCAAACATGTGGGTAAAGTATAGATGAAGAAAAGAAAAAAAACAAATTACACAGTGTCCAGTACCTATCCAACTCCACAGACACCTTATTAAATACAAAGGAAAAATGCTATTTTAACCTGGTTGTCAATCTTATTCAAGCTCACAGGACCAAAATTGGATAGACTGATCTCCAATATCTCTCCAATGTCTGTGATGCCATAAAAAGCAAAGCATTTTATGCCCAAAATGCTGAACCTAATTTTTACTACAAAAGAAAATAAAAACACATGTGAGGGACTTATAAAGTTATTGACCTGTGTTGTTCAAAATTTCATTGCAATAAAAAATAACTTTTGAGAAATTTTTGTCATATTAAAACATACTACAAGAAAAGACAACTAAATTTAATGCAAAAGCTGAAATAAATTCCTGAATCAGAATAATAAAAGCTATAAAGAACATAATGGGCTTAACTAACAAACTTTTAATATAGAACACATCTGATATTAGCATTGTATCAGTGTTAAGTTTCCCAGATTTGATAATTGTAACTGAGTTTACATAACACAATATTTTGAAGTATTTAGAGGAATAAGGTAGTTATATGAGCAACTTCCTCAGAAATAGTTTAATAAATTAAAGAAAATTTTATTATCCTTATAACTAATAAAATTATTTTATTTTTTAAATAGTAATTTTGGGACCTCCCTGGTGGTGCAGTGGTTAATGAATGGGTCAGTGCTATCAAGCTATTGCCAGCCACTGTGATGTGATACAAAGAATTATCCCCAGTCAGGGAGCTAATCCACATGGCAGAGCAGACCTCTCCTGTCTTACCTGCTGCTCCCCTCAGCAGTGTATTTCAGTAGATCCACCTGTTCTGTTTCCCACTGTTTCTGATGAATCCACACATCCCCGGTACCTCTGGCCTACACACCAGTTCTTGTATACATGCATTAAAAAAAAAAATCCTTAAAACATTGTAATTCTGAGTTTATAAGCTTTAATATTAGTGATGACTAACTGACAATATTGATCGTTCTAAGGACAGGATTCTATGTTTACCTCTACATTTTCCATTATAAAATGACAAAATTCCACATCCATTTCTAGTCTAAAAATAGGAACACCTTTAGAAAAGTAGGTGGATGACTTACTGAGAATCTACCTATGCCATAGTCAGCTTCATGTTTCATGGTGGAAAGATAGAACCATTTCTACTGGGTTAAGGAAAAGAACACTATTTTACTCGCAAATATTATGTAATATTGTCTTGGAAATAAACAAAGTGCAAAATAGAAGTTATTGGTACCACATAGAAATAGCATAACTTTTTGAAAAACTCAAGAAAGTGAGTGAAATAACTTTAAGTAATGCTCTTTGGTAAGATTGTTAGTTATAGGTAATCAGATACTTAATATTTGAGCATTACTAATTCATTAGAAAAAACTATTGACAATACAAACTCCTTAGAATTATAGAAAACTCTTAATAAAATTAGCAAGTACTTTTTGTAGTACTAGAGGAAAATCATAAAATCTTATTGAAAATCTTGAAGGAATTATCAAATAAATTGATTGTAATGTCTGTTTCTTGGATAAAGAGGTACACTTATTAAAAAGTATTAAAACAAGATGGTTTAGAAGGAACTTTACTCACTATAATAAAAGCCATATATCAGAAATTAATATTTACTATTAAGAGCTTAAGGTTTTCCCCTTATAACTGGGAAAAGGATGCCCATTATCACACTTCTGTTTATCTTAGTGCTAAATGGCTTGGCCAGAACTGTCAGAAAAAACACACAAACAAACAAGAAAAAGGGAAATACAAATTGGAAAAGAAGTGAAATCATTACTATTTGTAGATGGTGTGATATTATATATAGAACGTCCTAAAAACACCACCAAAAGTTATTAGGTTATTAGAAGCAATAAACAAATATAGCAACATGACATAAAAATCAACATACAAAATCCAGTCTTTTTATATGTAAACAACAAGAAGCCAAATTAAGAAAATAATTAGATTTATAATTGCTTCAAATGTAATTAAATACATCAGAATCAATCTAAATAAGGAGGCAAAAAAGCGATACAATGAGAACTTCAAGATGCTATTAAAAGACTATTGAAGGATCTATATCCCATCCTTATAGGTGGGAAGAAGCTACATAGTAAAAATGAATATTCTGCCTAAAATGGTGTATAAATTTGATACAATCTCCATCAAAACACCAGCAAATTTTCAAAGAAATTGAACAAAGAAATTTGAAATTTTTAAGGAACCACAAAAGACTTCAAATTGCAGAAGAAACTCAGAAAAAAAGAGACAAATTAATGTATGATGTTACCCGACTTCACTACAAAGTAACAATGCTAAAAACAATATGATATTGGCACAAAAATAGATACATAGACTGATGGAATATAATTCAAGACCCAGAAATAAATCCACATATATGACATAATCTGTGATAAAACAGCTGTGACTGTAAAATGGTAAAAGGGCAGTGCCTTTAATAAATCTTGCTGGCAAAGTTGGAAAGTCACACATAAAGAATAAAGTTTGATCATTTGTTAAACCCTGCTTTCCCTTACACATATAAACCCAAGTGGATTAAAAATTCAGGTTGAAGTCCAAAATAAAACACATAGAAGAAAATACTGGCGATACAGTCCATAATATCAAATGATAAAAGATTTTTTGGTGACTCAAGTCCTATGGCAAGGAAACTAAAAACAAAAATAAAGTATTAGGACTTCAGTAAAAGAAATACAAGATGATTTAAAAGATACCTTATTGAATGGGACAAAATATGTTTTACATGATATGTAACTGTTATAAAAACTCAAATAATCCAAAAATAAATAATTCAACATCAATAAGTTAGTAGTAGATATGAATATAATACATTTAAAAAGATAACCAGATGGTCAAAAGACATGAAAAAGTGTTCATTGTAGCTTCTAAGAAGAGAGATGCAGACTAAGACTGCTTTGGGATTGCATCCCATGTCCTTGGCACATATTAATATGGCACATATTAAAAAGTACTACAAAGACAATGTTGGAGAGAATGTGGAGAAAAACCTATACACCATTGAAGGGAATGCAAACTGCTGCAACCATTATGGGAAGCAATCTGGATTTAACTTTAGGAAACTAAAAATGGAAATTTGATACAACCCAACAATCCTACTCTTAGGAACATATCTTAAGAATATGAAAACATCAATGCAAAAACCTATGTGTTCTATGATACTCATACTAGATAATTTGCAATGTTAGGGCATGGAAGCAGTCCAAATGTCCAACAGACAACTGAATGAAGATGCTTTGGTATTTCTACACACTGGAATATTATATAGCAGGATGACATGCAGTCATTTTCAATAGAATGGGGAAGTTGAGGGAACACTGTAGTGAAATAAGTCAGAATATTGAAAGCAAATATTGAATATTTACATAGCAAACACTTTAATAACATAAAACAGTTAAAAAACCAATGGACATCAAGGAAATAAGCAATTACAACAAAAAACAAACAAACAAACTCAACAAGATCAAAAGGTTAAAGATAGACCAAAGGGAACGTGGTGGGGGAGGGGAAGAAGAGGAGGGCAAAGACGGGGATGAGGCCAGAGGGTGCACAAGGGACTGAGGTGATGGTGCAGGGGTGAAATGGTGGTGGGAACGCCCTGGGGACTACACATGTTGTCAAATACAATTAAATAAATCTAATGAGAAAACTAGCTAACTAACTAACTAACTAAATAAAGTGGGGCAAAAAACCCCACAATGGACATCAATAACATGCTGGCTACTCTGAGGTTAAGTGGAAAGGGAGAGGGAAGGGGAAAAGAGGGTATACGGGATGATGGGGGAAAATAAAAATAGTTATGTGTCCTCAGACAAAGTTATAGCATCTCTATGAGCCTTGTTTTCCTTATTTGTAAAGCAGTATGACAGTAATAGAATCTATCTACCAGTTTGTTCTGACCAGTAACGAGATAATCAACATAAAGGACGCTGTACACATGGAAAATGCCAGAGAAGACAATTATTATAATGATTATATTTTATGTAGCTTTATGTATTTCTTCGAAAAGAAAACCCAAGTATTTTGGGTTTAAGAAATATACAAATATTTTAAAATTAACATCTTTATATTTATGATATAATTTCTAAGTCATCAGTAAAGAAAGCTACTTTCCCTAATGGTATATTTTAGCGTAATACCAGAAATGTTCTGAGGGTTTCTGATGCTAAGATTATCTTATAAAAATGAAAGACAATCTAAAACTTATAAAAATTTTAAAAAGTGAAAATATATGATAGCATGTATTTTATTGTATTACACTTTTTAAATTGAAGTAGCATTGGTTTGCAACACTGTATATAATTCAGAGGTACAGGCTCACACCGCTTCAGATACATGTTACCACACCACACCTACCACTACCAAGGCAACCATAATCCTCCACCATGTTCTACTGGTGCTTGCCTTACATCTCAATCTTTAATTCATTCGAATTTATTTTTGTGTGTCAAGTTAGAGAGTGATCCAACTTCATTCTGTTACATGTGGCTTTTTATTTTCTCTGCACCATATAGTATAATGACTATTCATTCCACATTCTATGGTCATAGCAACTTTATCATAGATTAGGTACTGATATGTTTGCAGATTTATTTGGGGGCTTTTGATTCTATTTTATTGGCCCATGTATCTATTTTTGTGCCAATATCACATTGTTTTTCAGTAATGATGCTTTATAACAAAGTTTGAAATCAGGGGCTGCTGATGGCCTAGGGGTTAAGTCTCAGTGCTGTCATACTGTCACTGCTATGACATCTTCAATGCCCAGCCAGCCATGTAGCTAACCCACATATGGTGCAGCAGACCTCACATGTCTTACCTGCTGCTTCTCTTAGCAGTGAATTTCAGTAAATCTGCCTGTTTTGCTCCCTATTCTGTCTCTGGTGAATCTCTCATCACCTGTACCTCTGGTCTATATACCAGTTCTTCTACATAAATTAAATAAATAAAAAAATAAAGTTTGAAATGAATTCATATACTTGTTTCCTTTTTTTCTCAAGATTGTTTTTAGAATTTCAGAACTTTTGTGATTCCATATACATTTCAATAATTTTTGTTAAATTTCCTTGAAAAATATTATCGGTATTTTTATGAAGACTGTCTTAACTTTATATATTATTTTTATCGTATTGATTCTCTCCACCCATGTGCTTGGAATATCCTTCCATCTCCTTATGCCATGATCTAAGTCTTTTAACAATGTCTTCTGCTTCTCACTATAGTTCCTTTACTCTTAGGTTATTTCTGAGGCATTTAATTCTATTTGAAGGAAATTATTGAATTTCTTTTGTTTCTTGTTCATTTTTTCAATATAAAAATGTTATAGGTCTTTGTATGTTGATTTTGTAACCTACCACTTTGCTATATTTGTTCTAGTGACTTTTTGGTGAAGTCTGCAGGATTTTCTATATAACATAATATTGTCTGTGAATAGCGTTATTTTCAATATTTCATTTTACTTGCATTACCTTTATTTCCTGCTTTTATCTTATAGGTCTGGCAGGAGTCTGATACTAGGTTAAACAAAAGTGGTCACACTAATCACCCTTGTTTTATTTCTACTCATAAGGGAAAGCTTTCAGTTTTCACTATTATGCATTGTGCTGGTTATTGATTTGTGACTTGTAATCTTTATTATACTGAGGAATGTTCTTTTTTTAAGATTTATTTTATTTCTTTATGCATACAAGAGCTGGGGGGTAGGCCAGAGGTGCGCAGTGTGAGAGGATTCCCCAGAGACCGAGTGGGGAGCAGAACAGGCGGATCTATTAAAATACATTGAATATTGTTTTTGCTGAATATTTTATTTTCAAAATATTGAAATGCTGAGGGGAGCAGCAGAGACGGGAGAGGTCTGCTGCGCTATGTGGGTCTCCTCCCTGCCAGGAGATAGAACTTGTGCTGCTGTGCCTGTCTGTGGCTTCATAGTGCTGAGGCTTAAACCCTTGTGCCACCAAGGAGGCTTGAGGAATGTTCTTTCTATTCCTATCTTAGAGTTTTTATCATAAATGAGTGCTAAAGCTTATAAAATTATCTGTAATTTTTCTCTTTATTTTAATTAATTTATGGTGTTACATTGATTTAACACATTGCCTTTCTGTGTTAAAACCCAGTTCATCATGGTGTATGATCATTGTCATATATTGTTGACTTTGATTTGCCAGCACCTTGTTGAATATTTTTTATATGGATACTAATCAGGGAAATGTATATAAGAGAGAAAAAGTTCTGGATGATCATTCATGAAGATGAGGAAAATACCTTTGTTTTATCAGGTAAACCTTCATGTATTGCTAAAGGTTTTCTTTAATTAGAAATCAATTGATCTAAGAGTTAGCGGGTGGAAGAATCCCAAGTGTCCATTGACAGATGAATGGATTAAAAAAAATGTAGTATACACATAAAATGACATACTGACCTATCTTTAAAAGAATGGAAATTCTGACGTATGTTACAATGTGAATGAATCTTGGTAACATTATGTTTCATGATAGGTCAATCACAAAAAGTCAAATATTGTGTGATTCCACTTATATGATGTATCTAGTATAGCCAAATTTATAGAGACAGACAGTAGAATGGTGTTTGCTAGGTGCCTAGATAAGGGAGGTGGAAATGGTAAATTAAATGGTTCCAGTTCCACTTTTGCAAGATATAAAGAACTGGAACAGAAGGCATTGCACAACGCTCTGGATGTGCTTACTACCACTGCACATCACCCGTACTAATGGTTAATATGATGGATTTATGTTAACTGTTTTACCACAATGAAATAAAAAGAACTGATTGGTCTAAATCAGAGCTTTCTAAAAATTTTATTGAACTGGAAGACTTATTAGCTTGTGAAGTGAACCTGAGAGACTGCGGAGCAGATGGGGAAAATATAAGCCCTCTTCAGTGGAAACCTCTTACAAAAGAATAAACATCCAGGAAACAAAGGGAAAGGTAGGTGTCAATGTTCATCTGATTTTATCCAAAGAAGCCGATGGAGGTAACGGCCAGTGATGTTGAGAGGGAGTATTTTGTAACACAAAACAGCTTTCAGAAGCATAGGCAATATTTACAAAACATGATATATTGAAATATTCCATGAAAGAGCAAGTGAGAGGGAATAAGAATGAGGTGGGTGGAGGAAGTAATTTTGATTAACAAGAGAGAAACTGAGAATTTTTCTTATAGAATAATAAAGGTGATGAATGGTGACGATGACATCTAACATTATTTATTTGATGGATAGCAACAGCTGCATTTCTTTGACATGTGAAAGGATGCTTGGAAAGTAGGAATGGGACAAATGGACAAATTCAGGGTTTTGGTTTACTTTTTATAAATGAAAGTCAAGGTATGTGTAGAGTGTTTCATAGCAGATTTTACTCATTCTCACTGATGTCATGATCAAGGTTTATTTAATCACCATACAATTTTCTTTTTGTTCTAATTTGACCACAGTAACTATGAATAGCAGGACTTTCCATGCCTCCTGGGAATACTGTGTGTGTGTGAAACTCCATGAATGCTGACTGCTTTTAAAATAGAATGAGCCATTAGAAAGAGCATTGCTTCCACTCAAGCCTCCATGGCAAAGAAGAAAAGGAAGGAATATGATCACCTTGGAGGAGTCATGACTAGAAAGTAAGCTGTGTATAAATCTTTCCTGTGACTGAAAAGAATACAGATACAAGAGGACTGAAGAAAAAAGTAACAGGTATAATGAGTTGTCAACCCCAAGTTCACTTCAAAGAGGCTGACTCAGAGCCACAGGCAGCAGTAACATTCTGCACAGCCTTCAGAGGAAAGTACTGACCAGAGAGAAGGGAAAGCTTCGTGATTCCACAGAGGATTAAGTCATATAAAAATTTGCCTCTGCTTTTCATCCCATAAAATTTTCTCTTCACCCATGAGGTTTATAGTTATTTTCACATGACCATTGGCTAAAGGGAAAATAACTCTGTCCATGTCTCATCTACTAAAATTACCATTTTCTTAGCTTATTCCACTTGATCCTGGTAATAATGCCATATAAAGTGACTTAAATGTAAAGATAACATTGATAAGGATTAATTAGAATAATTGTATCTTTCTCAATAAATGGTATAAAGGGCAATAAAAAAGTAAATAAGGATGTAAAAGACTTTTACTACTCAGTAATATTGATTTAGTTGACATGTATGACAATAAGAGACTATGGCACCTTACTAATGTCACTTAATATAGTTAAAATAGCAACTTCTATGCTACATATATTTAGCCACAATTGGAAAAATTGTGACAGAATGATACAAGCTAGACTAGGTCAACAAAATCACCTAAGTTCTGATTAGGTTATTTGGTAATGTACAATACAATATGAAGTGTAGGAAAACAAAAATTTGACACCCTGAAATATACCTTTTGGCAAAAGTTTTATTTCTTCTCTGTATTAATTTTTGCACCTAAAGCATTATTACTGTTACAACGTTATTTTTTGTTGCTTTATCTAGTCTAACAATATCTGATTTTACTAGTTGTACTTGGACTATTCATGTCAAGTGATTATAGATACAGTTGGATTAATATGTACCTTGTTTATAGCAGTTTTCCTTGCTTTTGCTATTTGTGTCTTTCATTTATTTTAAAGCTTCTCTTTCTGCTTTCTGTGGTTTTAAGCACTTAACATTTTCCTCTCTGCCTCTGTATTTTTTCTGTTTGTCTCTTAAGATTTCACATTGGCTTAAGTGCTTTACAGTATGCAATTACAACTAATCTGGTTATTTTCAAGTGGACACTCACTCTCTCCTGTTACTTGTAACATTGCTGTTATTAGCTTCTTTTACCGATTTTATAATTACCTAACATTTTATTATTACTATTAATAAATATTTATATACTAAATCAATTAAGAATAAGAATAAAATGTTTTATTTAACTTTCATTTATTTATTCTCTTCCATTTTAAAAAAGAGTTATTTATTTATGCATACAAGAACTGGGGTACAGGTCAGAGGAGTGGTGGGGTGAAAGGATTCACCAGAGACAGAGTGGGGAGCAACACAGACAGATTGACTAAAATACACTGCTGAGGGGAGCACGGGGCAAGACCAGAGAAGTCTGCTGCACCATGTGGGTCACCTCCCTGGCCAGGAATCAAACTCAGTGCTGCAGTGACTACGCATGCTTCATAGTGTGTTGCTTAACCCTTTGCGCTATTAGGGAGGCCCCTCTTACTTTTCCACTTTTATATAGATTTAAGTTCATGACGTAGCATTTTTTTCTCTCTCTGAAAATTGCTTTAACGTTTTTATTAAAGAAGGTATACTGACAGCAGTTGCCTTTAGGTCTTTCATTTTTATTTTGTGGATGTTGCTCGAGAAATTCTTTCTCTTTCCCTTCAGTAGAATTATTTTGCTATATACAGAATTTGGAGGTTGGTGGAATTAATTCATGCTTTCAACCTTTTCAAATTTTGACTCCAATCTCTCCTTGCTTGATCTCTAATGAGGAGCCCAGTGTAATTCATATCCTTACCCCTTAAAGGTAATGGGCCCACCCAGTTTTCTAGGTTTTCTATTTGTCTTTGATATTCTTCAGTTTTAATATAACATGCCAAGGTGTAAAGATTTTAAAATTTATTCTTCCTGATATTTCCTGAACTTCCTGGATCTATGATTTAGTGAATGTCATTAGTTAAGGATTGCCATTGATGATTCAAATATTTTTCTGTTCTTTTCTCTTTTCTGTGGTATTCACAGTTCACATGATACCTTCTCATAATTGTCCCACAGTTTTTTAGGTATAACAAATACACACACGAGTTTACTTTTTTTCTATTCTATTTTTTTCACATGTCAATTTGGAAGTTTCTACTACCATATCTTCAAACTCACTGATTCTTTCCATAGTCATGTCCAGTGTACTGAACAACCATCAAAGGGATTCTTTATCCCTATTATATAGTGTTTTTTAATTCCAACATTTTACCTTGATTCTGTTTTGTAGATTTTATCTCTCTGCTTACATACCCATCTGTTGTCACATACTGTCTATTTTTCTACTGGAGCTTTTATCATTTTAAGCATAGTTATTTGAAATTCCCTATGTGGTAATGCCTAAATCTTCGTTATTATCTGAGTTGATCCTAATGTTTGCTTTCTTTTTCAGGGTTTGTTTTTCCCTCATCCTTGTCTGCCTTGTAATGTTTTGTTGAAAGTCAGATATGCTATGTGACTTAAAGGAGCTGAAATAAATATGTATTTAGTGTGAGGCTTATGTTAAGGCTTATGTGAGGCTCACATTTAGTGTGAGGCTAGATGTTATTTGATCATCTCATTTACATTCCATTGGTTAGGGAGGGATTTCTGCCCTAGGGTTAAGGGGATGGCTGCCCACATGATATTCAACATTGGACAGGTAAAAATCTCAGTAGTTTGTTACTTATACTCACATTCTGGGGGGAAAAGGATACCAAATGCCCTGCCACACAACCCTCTTGTGGGGGTGAGTTCAAAAGCAGAATGGTGGTGACTGTGGTTTTATATTTACATGAGAGCCAATTATCCCACATTCTCACGTGTCAATGGGTTGCCTTGTTTGAACAAGTCCAGCTGGTAGAAAAGAACTTCACTGCTCAGGGATAAAAAGGCACCCCACCAGCCTGTGAAAAGGAGAATTGTGTGGCAAGAGAATTTTATCTAGAGAGTACAATGGTAAGAGGAACCTAGAGTTAGGTCATTTGAGACCCTACCAGGTGTCAAGGCGACCAATGATATTCAATCTTATTTCAAGCCTTTTACCACAGGAATTATGTTGTGTTGACAGTTTTCTGTAGCAACCAGAGACTTTCAGTTCCCAATTGTCCTTTTCTGTGTATCCTCTTAGGGTTTTCCTAGCAATTTCCTCATAAATGGAGTCTGTATCTTATAAGTTTTCCATTTTTGTGTCTTTGAGCTATGCTGATGTGGTGGAGATGTGATGGAGCAGAAAGTACACTATAATCTTATGATTAAAACTACTTTTTCTGTGGGTCTGAGTTCTTGGACTGTGATTTTTGGAAGCATTTCTTCTTCCCACCTCCTCTTAACCGAGACAGAAGCATTACAGGGGAATGGATTTGGTTAATTGCTGTTCCCCCAAGTCAGATAAGAGTCTAATAAAGTTATTTTCCTTCCAGGGCAGGTTTTTATTATGGAGAAAGCCCTGGAGTATTTAAAAATGGTTACTTTTTCTCTGGGTGTTTTAAAAGAGTTATGTTTTTCTTCCTCTTGCATAAAGCATAAAGTATTTTTCCCTCCTGTGTTCATCACAATAACCTGGAGGGATGCTGGGGGTAAAATTCATGAGAGTTGGCCCCCCCCCATAAATTTGGACCTCCAGGGGTTTTAAACTCTCAAGTTAGTTGACACTCAGCCTCCAGGAATTTATCAAAGTTACCACTTAATTATTCCAACGAGTTATTTGTTCCAGAAGCTCTATTTTAAGTAAGATGGTTCTTGAACTGTGATTCTATTTGCACATTTCTCCAGATGTTGTGGTGGTGGTTTGTCCTGTGACCTTATGTTTATTATGAATCTAAGGAAATTCATTGATTTTTAGGGCATTTAGCTTGTTTTCTTGTTATGAGAGAGTAATGACCTTCCACATCTTTATATGCTGGGAGTGAAACGGAAGATAAGAAACAACCTAAATGCCCAAAAACAGATGAGTGGATCGGGAAGCTGTGGTACATATACACGATGGAATACTACTCAGCAATCAGAAATGAAAAACTAG
>JAGFMF010012268.1:1940011-1964027 GCA_019455555.1 Galemys pyrenaicus
GTGATGGTGCACTGGTGAGATGGTGATGGGGAATCCATGGGGATTACAATTAATGGCAAGTATATGTAAATTTTAAAATATTTTAATAAAAAAAAAGAATTAAAGTATAAATGTTCTAAATATTTGTGACTGACCTGGGAGAGAGATAAATAACAATGACAGAGATAAAGGGATATATACCTGTAGGGTCAGAGAACAATCAGGTCTTTCTACCCTCCCACCACCGTGATGATGGACACCTGTGGTGCTGCGAGCATTCCAGGGTGGGCATGCGCAAGTGGGCACATCTGAGTTGGGCACGGGCTTAAATGGGCAGCGTCATGAGGACCAACAGGACCGACAGTACAGACCAAAGAGCAGCGGTGAAAGCAGCAGCAAAGCAGCTGAGAGGGTGAGATGCACTGGAGGCTGGGAGGCCTGCCAGCCTTCCGGCCCCTGGCCCCCG
Source organism: Galemys pyrenaicus (assembly GCA_019455555.1). Lineage (NCBI taxonomy): Eukaryota > Metazoa > Chordata > Mammalia > Eulipotyphla > Talpidae > Galemys > Galemys pyrenaicus. The sequence goes on from JAGFMF010012268.1 coordinate 1,940,457, forward strand.
GCCCCCATGCCTGCCATTTACCTGGTCACTGCTGACAATAAAAGCATGAAAAGCCACCGAGGGTAACAAGACTCTCCTTCCTTGACTCGTCTTCCCAGAACCATCCAGAACCTTGCTCCTGTGCCACCCTTTCCTGCCGCTACATACCTATTATATCAGTCAGGATAGGGTAGGTTAACAAAGGATTCCCAAATCTCTGTGATTCAAAACAGTGTAAGTTAATGCTGAACGTCCTGTATTGTGAAGAGTTGGCAAATTTTCTCCCTGATAACTAATGATAGAACTGGAGAAAGTTATCAAAACAACCAGTGCAGAACTCTAGAAATGACCAAGGCCACACAACAATTGTAAGATTCTATTTGAGGAAGCTTTATTCACAGAAAACTACTGAAACTTTGGCAAGAACATTGGAAATTTATGGCATTTTAGAAGGGGCCTAAATGCTCTCCTCACACCTAACTCCAGATCCGTTAATCATGTGTTTGCTGCACAGACAGGCAGGTCAGGCAAAGGGCGTAACTTGATTTGGTCAAGAGCAAGACATTTTCCCATCTTAGCTGCATTGTTTAATGTAAATGGATTCTTGCTGACAATGAGGGAAGGTATCTCAGGTGGCCTGCGTGAAAATCCTTGGTGAGGAAAGGAAACAGAAGAGTAGATTGGTCAGATAATTAAGAGTGGTCAAGCAATAATAAATAGCCAGAGTGGGTCTTGATAAGATTCCACATAACCCAGAGATCTTTTACTTCATTTACTTATAATAACAATTCCATAAATTAAAATAATTCAACTTTGCAAGAGCAAAGTTTCAAACTATCACTGAGAGAAAAATCACCATATTCTGTCTAGGCTCTAACATGTCTACAGTAAGTTAAACGTTAAGGATTAAAATGCCTTTGGGCTAAAGTGCAGAAGCTGTAATGGCTTTTGGTAGAATTGCAGAAGCAGCTTACTGAGTGTGATTCATTTTTTTATGAAACTAGGGCTAATACTCTTAATTTATTATGTGTCAGAAAAAAAAAAAAAAGAAAAGCGCCATCTCATTGCTGCTCATTTACTTTTTACAAATCCTGCTTTAAGGAGACTTTTCTGTGATTGTTTTTCTAAAACAATCAAGCACATAATCCACAGTTGTTCTAGATGGGTGTGACTGATTTACATTTTTGGAACTCCAAGGTATAGGGAATGGAATGCATTCTGAATTTCCCATTGACTTAATTTAATTGCTCCTGGGTGTGGGCATTGCCATGCGTTTTATGTTAAATACTTATGGGACTCTGCACTTCATTAAATGAAACCATAAGCCAGTTGGTGACTAGCTTGAATGAATATCAGAATGGAAGAGTCAGGGAAATAAGGGTGAGGAGATTGTTGGCGTGGAGACATCAAACATCCAAAAGCCACAAGAATTTTAATTACTTTAAAAACACTACAAAAACCTCTTAGAACACATGTGTAGGGGTTTATTTAGTTACATCTTTCTCATGCAGCGTTACTTGGCCAATAAGATTTACTTGAACTAAAAAGAGAACTTCATGTATTAAAAATAGAGAAAATACTACTGCAAACGATACTTCTATTGAAATAATCTGTTTCTAAAGGGAAAACTGCTAAATAACAGGCTGAATGGTAATTCAAATTGTTTTTAATAGAAAGTGTCTTGCTCTTAACACAGTAAATACATCTTAACTTTCCTCTTTTATTATTGCTTTTAGCAGTGACAGAAATGGGAAGTCTTCCAATTCCAACTGTTACAACACAGGGTGAGGAGACCCCCAAAGCCCCCAAACCTGCCCACTCTAAATAGGTTCTGCGATCTGTTGCATCAAGACAAAAATATTCATATGCATAAGACCTTTAATAGAAAGGAACGTCAATACAAATGGTGTGCACTAAGAAAAGACAAAGAATACAGTTTCTAAATCCATCACCCAAAGTTATCTATTCCCTCATAGGTAAATGCCCAGCCAAACAGGGTCAGCCCAAAACAGGGCCACTAGGCCTGAAAGCCTGCCACAAGTCTAAGGCACCTCCTGGTGGGGACCCACAGGAAAGGGGCAGAAGGGATCCAGCACATATAGGAAAAACGAAGTAAAATCAAGATAAAAGCTGCCATTGTTAACCTCACCACGGGTCTCTCACCCACACCTGTTCCAACCAGTCCAGAACCAAGAAGCAAGTGCAGCTTCTTCACATGTCTCTCTGCTCCACATGCCTCCTCCAGGTCTCCTTCATGATCTCCATCCTACTTCCTTCTCCAGTATCCTCTCCAGCTTCTTCTCCCTATTCAGCTCCACCTCCCCTTGGGTGGGGCAGGGAATCTGGAACCTCCCCTTTCCTTGGGGACCATCCTGATTTATAACCTCTGTTGTGCAGTACTTATGTAGTACTAAATATTATAATACAAATTTGTTATTTCTTGTGTTGGTAGTAGTAATATTGGTCTATAGTGCTGAGCAGTACATGAAGAAAAGCTGCCTTTTCTCTTCATGAGGTTGATGTTTACTGAGACAATACACAAGTGAATGTAACAGAAATAATTCCAAATTATTTAAAACTTTGATGAAATATTCTTGAGGGGGTTGTGTAGAAACCAGTAAATGTGATCTTGTGAGGCAGATTTGCCAAGGACTGTAGTTTCAAGAGTGAGACCTCAAGAATGGATGAGCCAGGAACAAGGGGTATTTAGATCTTCTCGATGAGATGGTAGCAGCGACCTTCCTTGTCCTGTGCCTTTGTTTTACTTCACATTCTGTGTGTCCTCCATTTTGACATACAAGAAAATTTCTCAAAGACCTGATTTATAAAAATTCTGTACATAACATAGTTGTATTAAGAATTAACTATTACATTTACCAGAATCTGCCATACAAAATTCATTAAACTAGAGCTATAATTATTATGATTTCACATTATCTATATTCTGTCTCATTTCCTATTTAACTATATAATTAAAGAGCTATTTATGCGGACTTATAAGTAAATTGGTGTCCATATCTTTTCCTATCTTCTCTATAGATCTCAGCTTGGAAATCATCTTGTGAATTTTTGTGCTTTTACTATTTGGGTTTTCATCTAAATCCACCGATCACACTCGTTTTTTTGATTCCACATTTATAAAATAGACATCTATGCTGCTCTATGTATTTTTCCCTTTTAAATCAACAAACCAATAAGCAAAACCAAAATCCAACCCACAGAAAAAATCACCAGCGAACAGTGATGGATTCAGAGGAGATTTATATAGGATTGGTGCCAAAGTTCTTCAACTTTAAAGTAAGAGAAAGATTTTGAAGTTATAGGGTTTCCATAACAGTTTCTTTCATAAAAATTGCCAACATTAATAGATTGGTGATAAATTGACCACAGTATAGTTTATGTTTGCATTTTAGCTTCTCTAGCCCCCAGATTTATAACATAATGCTTACCGTATAAAGAGATGTTTACAGAGTTTATTTCATGTATACAAAATTATAATGTCTGTAGGTAAAGATAGTAAATCTAATGCAGTGTGATTGTAATGTAAGTGTGTTTAAAAATGTGAAGTTTTTATTACCAGTTTTATATTATAACATGTTTTGGTCCAATTTTTGTTATGTTTCTTATACTTGAATTTCATTGAGTTGCTTGGATTTGTGGATTTATGGTTTTCATGAAATCTAAGTCATTTTTTTTTTTTTCAAATAACTTACATGTTCTCCACAGGGCCTCAGATTACATGTATATTAGTATACCAAAGTTGTCCCTGGCCATTTGCATTTCCTCTTTGGGGAAGTGTGTTTTGAGTTCTTCTGCCCATTTTTTGACTGGATTATTCACTTTGTTTTCTTTGTGGGTCTTTGTGATCAGTCCCTTATCAGTTGTATGGAATGTAAAATTTTTCTCCCAGTCTGTGGGGTGTCTCTTTGTTTTGGTTAATGTTTCTATTCCAATAAAAATTTCAATGATTTTTTTCAAAGAAATAGAACAAATATTAATAAAACTCATATGGAGCCACAAAAAACCTCTGATAGCCAAAGCGCTCCCAGCTAAAAAGAAGGGGAATGGAGGCATCACACACTCAGACTTCAAACTATACTACAAAGCCATAATAATTAAACTGCATGATACTGGAACAAAAACAGACATCTACACAGAATAATGGAACAGAAAACCCAGAAATAAACCCACAGATTTATGGACAACTAACCCTTGACAAAGGAGCAAAGAATATGCAATTGAACAAAGGCAGTTTGTTCAATAAATGTTGCTGGGAAAACTGGACTGTTACATGCTAAAGATAGACTACTGCCTCACACCATGCACAAAAACCAACTGAAAATGGAATAAAGAATTAGACAGAAGATCTTAAAACCATAAAGTATATAGAAGAAAACATAGACAAAAGACTACATGACATACATGCCAGTAATGTTTTAAAAGACTTATCACCTAAAGCAAAGAAAGTGAATGAAAAGATAAACAGCTGGGACTACTACATCGAATTCATGAAAGTTTTCATAGTTCTTTGTTAACATTTGGGAAAGAACCCATACCATCTATGGCAACATGGATGGAGATGAAAAGGAAATTAAGCCAGAAGGGTAAAGATAATAGGCTCACCAATTTCCAGCTGGTCTTTTGGGATTTGACCTTGTTATTTGCCTGGTTGCCATAAGGAAAGGTGGGGGCTGATGCAGCAATGGGGCACATCTGTCTCATAAGGAACCCGCCAATTTGGGATCTCTTATTGATTGTCAAACAAGAAATGAGTTAAATCTTCTAACAAAGACAATTGAGTCTCTTCTGCAGTCTTAATCAGTTCTTAATCAGTCTTAAGCAAAACCCAGGGGTTCAAAATCCTTACCTGTATCTTCCAGATATCTCCACATCCCTAATTTTCACTCTCCCTCTTTTTCCTTATTGGAGCTCTGATTATCATATAGGGGGCCTACTGTGATCTATTAATCTTTCCTTTTATTTTTTATTTTTACTGTAGAACTAGAAGGAGCAGAGACCCTCATTTTTTGGATAACAATATTATTTTGATATTAAAACTTAAGAGATATCATAAGAAATGATAACTTCAATCATCCCTAAGTGTATAAAAAGTTATTTAATAAAATTCAACACTCATTTAGGATTAAAAAAAATTCTTGAAAATGAGGACTACAAGATACTTCTGAAAACTGACAAAAGATATGAGAGCTCTATAGCTAATATCATATTCCATGGTGAAAAGTTAAATGTTTTACCCTAGAATACCCAGTCAAGGATGTCTTCTACCGGAATTTCTATTCATAGTCACATTCATATTCATAATTACTTTAATAAGGCAAATTCAAGAGACTCTGAAAGAGGAAAAAATGGTGTTTATTTGCTGATGACATGATTTCATGCATATAATATCTCAAGGGATCTATAATGAAAGTTGCTAAAGAGAAGTAGTAAATTTAACAAGGTTGCAGAATACAATTTTAGTCTTAAAAATCAATATTGTTTAGATTAACATATGGAAAAACAATTACATCTTTAATAGCATAAAAATAAAATATTCAAAATTGAGCTACATCAATGCAAAGGGATCTTATAAACATCTAAACTAATGAAGAGATATGCCATATATATAGGCCAGGAGACTCAAAACTTTTTGGGTACCTCTTCTCCTGAAATGATAAATATGCTATATGTAATACCACTACATTTTTTTTTAGAAATTTACATAATTCTGAAATCCTTTAGAAAGGAAATGAGGTAGGACATTCAAATATTCTTGGAAAAAAATAAATGTTAGAGAATGAATTTTACTAGATAATAAAACTTACACATATAATCAAACACCATGATGAAAAATAGACATTTGGAAAATGAAACAACATAGATAGTAAAAAAGCCACAATTGATTTCTTTTCTTCTTTTTTTTTTTAAGATTTATTTATTTATTCATACAAGAGCTGGGGTACAGGCCAGAGTCATGGGAGGTGAAAGAATTCACCACAGATAGAGTGGGGAGCAGAACCAGCAGATCGACCAAAATACACTGCTGAGGGGAGCAGCGGGTCGAGGCAGGAGAGGTCTGCTGCTCCAGGTTCCCTCCCTCGCCGGGGATCAAACTTGCACTGCTGTGCAGTGGATGCTTCACAGTGGGGCACTCAGCCCGCTGCGCCACCAGGGAGGCCACGGACATTTGCAGGGAAGAAAATGAAATTGAACCTTTGACTCCGAGCATAAATAAAAATTACATTTGAACTGACTTAGTCTAAAGTGCTAAAATCTATTACATTTCTGGAATAAGTAGGAGAATATCTTGGTTATTACTTGTTTACCAAAGAATTCTTAAATGGGAACAAGGAAATCAACCATTTAAGAAAAAATTTGTTAGGATGATAATCAAAAATGTATTTCAAAACAAAATAAAAAATTGTTCAAAGACAGTGGAACATAACATTAAATTGATACAATATATTTGCAAAATATGTGACAGTTTATATTAGAATATGTATATTTTTTAATTTAACACAAGAAAATAATTACATAAAGTATTTGTACACTTTACAAAAGAACTCACAAATCACTGGAAAACATATGATAATATGCCCAGTATTTCTTGTCTTTAGATTTATGCAAAGTAAAACCACAATGAGATACCACTACATGAACTAGAAAGACTAGAAATCAAAAATCTTAACAATACTAAGTGTTGAAAGGATGTAGAGAAACTTGAATCTCCTTTGTCACTGGTAAGTATGCAAAATGTTGCAAGTGTTTTGGAAAATATTATGATCTTTTTTTTAAAAGACAAAATAAATTCATCATTTGACCCAGATAGCTCATTCCTGAGTGTTTACCCAAGATAAAAAAAAACATACATTTCTCCAAAATCATATATAAACATGTGTGTAATAGTATTATCCATAATATCACCAGTTTAGAAAGAACCATAGCACTTATCAACTAATGATAAACAGATTATAGAATATACACACTATGAAATAGCAGAGCAATACACAAGAACAAAGTGTTAATATAATCAACATGGATAAATCTCAAAGTATTATGCTAGGCCAAAAAAAGTGAAACACAAGTGATGGCATATAATTATGTATAAATGGAATTTATATGAAACAAAGTTACACTGATAGAGAAGAGATCCATAGTTATATGGGCCCAGGATTTGGGGAGGGAACAACTGTGAAAGGGCACTAGAACATTTTGAGGTGATTGAATGTTTTATCCTGATAAATTTAGGGCTGTATACAATTGATAACATTCACCAAGTGGTAGAAGTTATTTAAATTATTTTTAGAGATCTAATGAGCTTTATTAAACTATTCAATCGTTGGACAGCATACCATCTAGATACTGTTTACATTTAGTAATACATTTAGCAGAAAAACTCCAACTTTGGACTTAATATGGCAACAAATTCCACATAGGAAACAAATTACTGATTCCAAGTTACATTATTACGTAATTAAAAAACACAAAAGGCAAATTTTAAGAAACCAGAGGCTAATTTTATGTCAAAAGCACAATTAGACTAGCAGCATTTTTTCTTACTGACAAAAATGGGCAAAGAAGAAAGAACTTCAAAATCCTTAAAGGAAAATTACTGTCAAAATGAAATTATATCTTCATCGAGACTACCTTAGGAGCATTTCAAAAAAAGTCATTTTGAGGTAAATAATAGCTTAGGGAATGTAACTACCAATCTGTAAAGTATTTAAAAAAGACAGCAAAGGAAGGAATGCAAATACATGGATAAAACAAAACAAACTATAAAATATCAAAATTTTTGGTATTAATAAAGATCTGAAGTAACATAGAGGTTATGATGAGGTAGATTGGAATTACATATATATATCTTATGTATCATAAATCTAGTTATATGTTAATGAGTTATATATAAATGATCTTTGCATGCTTGATTTTTTAAAATACCTGTAGTCATTATTTTTAAAGACATGTACATTATCTTTAAATTATTTTAGATAATTTGTGACTGGTTTGTACATATTTGATTTTTCTTCTTTCCTATTCCCTGCCTTTTTAACAGGCTGATGCTGTAACCAAGACTACAGCAAAAGAGACAGGGTACCGTCATCTCATTTATCATCTTTGGCAAAAGACTAGGTTGGGGAAGGTGGTGACAGCTTAAATAGTCTCATATAAGGCATTTTTCTTTATTCTCAAGTTTTCACCTATATGTGTTTTTGGTGGTCAAATGAACATAAATAATTTAGATTTGGCACTATTCAACCATAAAGACATATTGAATAAGATTTCCCTATCTAAAATTTAAAAGACATAACCCTTCTCTAGTGTACCTAACAAAAAATCTGTTTCTACACTTAGATACCTCCTAGTTAATTACTTAGGTACTTGAAGTATGCTTAGGGAGGTCAGAGATTTATAGAAAATTCCTGGTCCAGGAGATAGACCTGAACGTAATAAAGTGGTCACTTGGTAGGTTTTCTGAATTTTCATTCCTCTAGTTGTAAAAATATACACAGCAATATCTACACCACTTATTTCAAAGGTCCTACTGCTTTTACTAAACTATATATACATAATTATAAACTATGGTTATACCAGATAAGTATGTATTTACTTACAATAAGTATATACTCCTTGGCATATTTAGTGCATTGTATTAAAGTTGTTAGTGAGTACTGAAAAGTGAGAACTGCTCAGCAGTTTTGTGTATTAAGATATAAAGTAGATAAATATAAAATTTAGCACAATTTTTAAAAATAAAATAAAATTTCATTGTGAATTTCAAGTGCTTGTGATCATATAACCCCAATGTAAGCACATGTTTATAAATGCTTTAAATAAGTATATAAATTTTTTATAATTTTTATATATTCTGGTTCTATTTAACCTATTTAATACAAATTGTCATCTGACTTGTAACCTTTTTCCATTAACAGAAAATTTGTTTGATGTTGCTTGTTGTTTGATATTACTGTGGTCATTTCAGCTCTCTTTTGGTTACAATAATTTGGATGTGGACTATCGTTATCCATCATTTAACTTTTAACCTATTTGTATCTATTTTCCAATCTCTGCTTTTTCACTCAGAAATTTAATTCATTTACATTTAAATTATATTTTGTCATTTTGCTATTTGTTTCCTATATGTTTTAACTTTTTATCCCCCATTTACTCCATTGCGTTTAGTTGATTTTAAGATGTGAAATGTTTTAATCCCCTGTCATTTCCAATTGTGTGTTTTATGTGGATATTTTTCTTGTATTTAACATGGGAATATATTTAACAATCTAAACCTAAAATAATTTGCTTTAAACTCATACCATTTAACTTCAATACATACGAAAACTCATCAAGAACAAAACTACTACAGAGTTTTGTTCCCATACCCTAACGCTTTTTGCTGTAGATGTCACATATTATAGCTCTACACATTGTGTGCCCAGTATCAGAGGTTAATAATTATTTTATGCATTAAAAGTGGAGCTGTAAACCAACATCACAATAGTACTGATGTTATAATTATCCATGTATCTATCTTTCCATAGATTTTTATTCTTTTATTCTTTAATAAGTCTGAGTTACTGGCATTCTTTGCTTCAGTTTAGAAACATCCTTTACCATGTGTTACAGGGTGGATCTGGATCTGGTTCCCTCAGCTTTTGTTATTTGAAAATGTTTTATTTCCCCTTCCTTTTTGACAGTTTTGTTAGCTATAAAACAATCTTTGACAATGTATTTTCTTTTAGTACTTTGAATATATCAGTTTTCTGGTCTCCAGATTTTCTGATGATGATGTGTAGAGGATATCATGTATATGACAAATCATGTCTCTCTTGCTGCTTTGAAAATTCTTCCTAGTGTGTGTGGATATCTTTGATTTATTCTTCTTGAAATTTGTTGAGCATTTTTATCTGTGAATTGATGATTTGTATCAATTCTACATAGTTTTCAGTCATTATTTCCTAAAATATACTTTCTGCCTCCCTTTCTGTTTTGCAGTTCCCCTCCCTGCTTCTGGTGCTTTCATGCTTGTCTCTGTGTTCACATCCCAGTGGACCCGTAAGCTCAATTTAATTTTTTTCTATCTCTTTCTCAGGCTTGATCATTTTAACTGACTACTTTTTAAATTAGCTGACTCTTTTTCTCTGCTTTCTTAAGTTTGCTTTTGAATCACTCTAGTCACTTTCAAAATTTCATTTATTCTTACTTTTCACTATAGAATTTGTTTTTGGTTTCTTAATTTTCTCTCTACATTAACATTTCCATTTTGTTCATGTATCATTTTCTGCCCTTGTCCATGTCTTCATTTAGCATTTGAAAATTGTCTTCGAGCAATTTACCATAGTTGTTTATAAAATCTTTGTCTAGGACATCTCACATATAATCCTTCCTTAATGATGCTTTTATTGATTCATTTTGTTGCTTCCAGTCGGCCATACTTTCCTGTAATTTTTTGTTGTTGTTGGAAACTGAGCACTTGAGTCTGATAATCCTGCAGTAACTCTGGAAATCATATTCTCATTTCCCCCCAGGGTTTACTACATGTTGAACAAGGGTGTCCTTGTGCTGGGGACCAGTCTGAAGTGAATGCTTACATTTGTTGGGTGATTTCTGAGCTTACATCTTTCCCTGGGCACGTTCAGGGGGCTTATAAACTCCCCCCATATATGCAGTTATTTTGGATGTCTAAATTCTCAAATGTCTAATCTCTTGAAGGGGAAAAAAGTAAGTGTTTTCCCTCTAAGTCCCCTGGAAACTGTTTCAGCTGCTTGGATTGGAAGGTCACAGAGTACTTTTCTTTGGAAGAAAAAGTCCTTATTCTCACCCTGATGCTAGAAGGTCATATCAGGAACTCACACACAACTTGCCTGCCAGGGGTTGAGTACTTGCTACCATGATAAAGTAGAAATTGAACACAATTTGTCAATCTTTTTCCTGGCTACTAAGTTCCTTAGATAGTAGATGGAGAAACTAACAAGGCCCTTTCCTTGTCTCCAGAAGTAATGGGCCATCACTTGTAACCCTTTAAATAGAGCCCAAAATTCCAAAATAGTTTCTTCACATAATGGTTGCCAGAACAATCAGTGGATGGAGAGATTGATTCTTGCTCTGTGATATTCCCTGACTAATACGATTTTTTTTTTCAGTTAGAATAAAACTCCCCAATTAATCATGCAAGTAACTAGCACTAAGTTCTCACAAGTAGCAAAGGTTTTAGACAAAATGACAGAATCATATCAATGAAATGTTGTGTAACTTTAGAATGATAATTCTCCAGTAACTCTTATGACATTTGCTATTAAAAATCCTAGGTTTAGTTTTCAGACAAAAGTTTTTCTATATCTTTCACTTCTAAACACACATATGCATACACACTTATGCAAGCCACATGAATGATTTATCATACTATCATGTCTTTACTAAAGAATCTCAGGTTATCTTCTGCTTTTGATTACTTAGAAGTCTCTGAAAAATAAAAAAAAATACTGGTCCCCTAACAAAATTAACGTTCAAAGATTACTGATTGCTTTCTTTAAGGATTTCTTAAAATCACTAAGTGTATTTCAAGAGTACCTGCCAAGAACAATTTCATGAAATTGATAGATACAAGTAAAAATAATTTTATATTTTAATAAACTGAATATTTTCAGGTTAGCTTAGCAACAAGTAACTGGTAAACGCATCCTCATTCGGCATGGAGGTGGTCATGGTTGAAACTGTGACAAGCGTGGTTTGGCCTATTTAATTTTATAGCTTGCTTTGCAGTACACCACATCTGTGAGGGGAAAAAGGCAGTACTGGAGCTTTCTTTCCTTTAAAGTTCCATACAAATTAAACAATAACAAAGTCCAATTCTGCTATGTATGTGGTTTCAAAATTATTAATTGCAAACATCCCAAATCCTTTCCTGCTTAATAAACTCCAGAAGTTGAAATTATTTCCATATCACTGTCAAGTTATCATTTATTTCATGAAAGACAGAAAGGATACTCATCATAATTATTTTTTTAAAAGTGAAGGCCATTAACTTAATTAGGGCCAAGAAAAATTTACCAGTAAAAAACCACACTGTTTGCTTAAAATGTTAACAAAAATATGGAATAACCTAGGTCGTATTTTCCCTCTGGAATCCAACTCAATGTGATTGCTGCCACGGCTTCAGAAAATCCAACTACAGCTGCCAGTAGCCTGACTTAAGGCTAAGTTGTAAATTATTAGGTTTTACTATTCAATGGATGAATCCATCTTCCTAATATTTTACTTCAGTAGATAATCTGGATGTCAAGTTTCCTTTGAGTCAAAGATATGCAGAGTTGACAGAAAACTTCTGTTACTTTTTAAAATACTTCTGTATTAGTTTGCTATTTTTTGCTGCTTTAACAAATTGCCAAAATTTAGTGGATGAAAATGTTACACTTACTATTTTATAGTTCTAGAGCTCCTAAAATTAAGGTGTCACTAAGCTTGTATTTCTTCTGGAGGCTTTAGGGAGAAATCTTATTTTGTCTTTTCTAGCTTCTAGGGGCCACCTGCATTCCTTGGTTAATTCTGTCATGTTCTAACTCTCTCATTCTTATCCTTCTGCCTGTCCTTATAAGCACCATTGCAGGTACCCAGGTAATTCAGGAAAATATTAAAAAAACTTAAGTTAACCACACCTGCATAGTTGCCATGCACTTTAATGTATTTATAGGTGCTGAGATAGAACATGAACATCTTTTATGCGGTCATCATTCTGTCTACTATGGACCACCTTTGGCATCTAAAAAGCCATGTCCTTTCTACAGGCAAAATGTATTCACCCCAGCTCACTATCTCCAAAAATCTCAGGTCATTGCAGTGTCCCAGTCTTGTACTATATCCACAGTCAACGTCAACTGAATGTATTCCAAAACCATTTAGCAAAAAACAGCGTGAATTTTTGCAATATAATAATGTCACTGAATTCCTTTTATGTATTTCTTTTTTTCACAAGGATATTTTCCTCACCATCACTAAGAATGACTATCTGTTAACACAACAGTAGTTTCTGGAGACTATCTTCCATCACACTATTATAGTTGGCATAGTCATCACACATTTGGTGGCTACAGCTTGCAAGTACCTTACCAATTTTGTCTGAAAAGACTGCTCTGAGAAATGGAACTTGGCATACTCTGATCTATTATTAAAGGTCTGTGCTCCAGTTGATAATCCATCTTGACTAATGTCATATATTTTTATTCCTGTTTTTCTGAGATTCTTTGCAAATGACTGGAACCACTCTATCTGTTTTATGATTATGAAAATTTATCAGATTGAAATGTGTTACATTTAAGTCCAATCTGCAAAACTTCTCCCACTACTTGGACCATTACTTGTGTTTGTAATGGATCTTTCTTCGCTATTAATCATTTTGTCATTGCAATAGACCATGTAACCCTTAGGTCTCAAGTTTCATGAGAAACCATACCAGCTGAAACAGAACTACAAACCTTGGTTGGAAAGTAAGTTGTTGACTTCAATGCATAGAAAAGAATGATTCCACTAAGCAGTGGTATTCAGTGGCTGACAGCAGAAATTGTATTTACAAGCACCTAAATATGGTTAATGGTCAAATCTAAGACTTTCTCTTTTTGCCACTTGCACAAGTGGAAAGAGGTAAGTGTATGCTATGGGTAGAAGGGGAAAAGATCTTTGTTTCTGGCTTTCCATATCTGCCCTGCTCAGTGCCGTCTTAAACTGTCATCCATAATTTACTTTTTTTTAAAAGATTTATTTATTTATGTACACAAGGGCTGGGGTACAGGCCAGAGTCCAGGATGGTGAGAGGATTCACCAGAGACAGAGCGGGGAGCAGAACAGGCAGACTGACTGAAACACACTGCTTAGGGGAGCAGCGGGCGAGGCAGGAGAGGTCTGCTACACCATGTGGGTCCCCTCCCTGGCCAGCAGCAGGGATCTAATTCATGCTGAAGTGGCTGCGGTTTGCTTCATAGTGCATTGCTTAACCCGCTGCGCCACCAGGGAGGGCCCCATAATTTACTTTTAATGTGATATCAGGAGTAGATTCATGGTGCCATTTAACATATATGTTCCACATAGTTAAGCCATGTCTCCAGAATCATCATGGTTAAAAATTATCAGCGGTTCTTGTAGTTTACTGGGCTTCTTCCATGAGCCAGGCAATCATTTTGAAAATAACAAAAGAGGAAATTTGAGGTATTTTAAAAAGATTTATTTTATTTATTTATGCATACAAGAACTGGGGTACAGTCCTGAGTGCCAGGGCAGGTGGGAGGGGAAAGAGGACTAACCAGAGACAGAGTGGGGAGCAGAACAGGCGTATTGATTGAAAGGCACTGCTGAGGGGAGCAGCAGGCAAGACAGGAGAGGTCTGCTGTGCCATGTGGGTCAACTCCCTGGCTGTGGATCCAGCTCCTGCTGCAGTGACTGTGGACAGCTTCATAGTGCTGCGATTTAACCCCTTGTGTGCCACCAGGGAGGGCTCTGAGAAATCTGAGTTTTTAGACTAAGGCAGAAGCTTTCCACTTGCAGCATCCCTCTGTCTAAACTTTTGCATCAAAACTGAAATTGCTGTGGACCTGTCTGAAGGCATTCTTGACTATTTGATCCCTGCCCCATGAACATAAGTGCCTGATAAATGAATCATGAAAAATCTGGCTCAAGTTTAGAAAACTCTCATGTAAGAAAAATTCTTGGCTTTCTGAAATACATTCAGCAACTTCCCAGAATTTAATGCTCTTGCCAAAAAAATTAATTTATGCCATTATGAATGTGAACCTGACTAATTGTGATACAATCCTCTGGAAAAAAATAATGGAATAAAAATGAAATATTGGTCACATCTGACATTTGACAGAACAGTAATATAAGTCCAAATATTTTTTGTTTTAAGTGTGTGTCTGCATCTTTGGCTATCAGGGGAGAGGAACTGGAAGACTAACCTTCAAAGTATGATTTCTTTTCTTCCCTTCGGGGCTTCTTCAACAACAATTGGAAACTGGGAACAGTTACAGGACTTGAGGACTTGAGGCACATGTTTGCTAATGAACCTTGGTGACCATCCTATTCCAATGACTTCTTCCTTGAGATGCTCAAAGATCATCTTCTTGGGACTGGTCAGGGTTTGGTCCACAGGAATAATATTTTTGCCTACGTAACTTTTTCCTCCCATCAAGTATTACTGTGGTAAGCAAAATCAAGCTATCTTTAAACATCATAGAAAATAATGAAAAAAGTAGAAAGAATGAGAGACTTCAGATTCCCCCTCACCTGAGATAAAAAAATAAGTGATAGGGCCTCCTTGGTGGTGCAAGGGGTTAAGTCTCAGCACTATGAAGCTATCTGCAGCCACTGCAGCACGAATTCCGTCCCTGGCCAGGGAGGGGACCCACATGGAGCAGCAGACCTCTCCTGCCTCACCCGCTGCTCCCCTCAGCAGTGTGTTTCAGTCCATCTGCCTGTTCTGCTTCCCACTCCGTCTCTGGTGAATTTCCCCACCCCCAACCCCCAGAACCTCTGGCCTACACCCCAGCTTTTTTATCCAAAAATAAATAAAGCATATCTTTAAAAAAATAGATATAAAGAGTTATACTTTCATCTTAACCATCACCTCAAAGACTTCCAAGAAAGAGACTGGGTAGAGATCATTGGCATTCTGCTCTAGTCGCTAAAGTGTGATTTGAAATGAACTCTTACATATACATAACAAAATATTGTTATTTAGTTATAAATATATTTACACCTGGAAAATACATAGAATATTATGTAACATAGAATATGTTAGAATACATAGACTATTATGTATATAATGTGGAATGCAGTTTAATTATTCACTTTGAAAATGGAGAAAGTCTGATTCAGCGAAGTTATATTTCTTTGCTTTTTTTTTTTTTTTTGATTAATGAGGTTTCATTCCAATACGTCATTATTGAGTTTCTGACAGCCTAGGATTTGCCTCCTCAGGTGTGGTCACTGTAGCTCTCCCACCACCAAAGCATCCATAATCCTCCACCATAGTCCATTTTGCTCACTCTCGCTATGTTTTCACCCTTCACCTTTTATGTTCCACTCCTCTCCCTTCCTAAATGTTTCATATCTATGATCATCTTTCAAGGGATTGTTTTAAAGTTTGTCTTTGATCTTGTTTGGTTTCTCTATAATCAACAAATAAGGAAATCCTCTCCTTCTGCCTCATTTTGCTTAGCATAATCCCTCCAGTACCATGCATGTTACAGTAAATGGCATGAGTATTCCATTGTGTGTGTGTGTGTGTGTATAAAACACATCTTAATTCACTCATCTGTTCTGGGGTATTTAGATTGCCCCATATGTTGGCTATGGTAAATAGTGATGCTATAATCATAGGAGTACACATTTCCTTTTGAACTGGTGTTTGTGTGTTTGCATATACTGAGGATTGGGATTGCTGGAAATCTGCCAGATCCATTTTTAATCTTTTGAGGAATCCCACTTTTCACAGGGGATGGACCTGTCTACCTTCACACCAACTGTGTAATAGGTTTTTTTTTTTTTTTGGTTGCCAGTCATTTCTATAGCTGTCCTCCAATCTTTAAGTCTATGATTTTTGATTTTTGTTGTTGGTAAATGAGGTGTTTTTTTTTTTTTTTTTAATAAGAAAAGGTCTCTCTTTGTTTTGAAATATATTCAGTCACTCTTAATTTTTCTACTGGTGGGTTCAAGCCATCTACACTTACAAATAATGTCTGTCTTATTATTTGTAAATGTCATCTTAAGCAACTGAAATTAAGACATAAATGCTCAGTGCCATTTTGTATGTGTTAGGTTTGTTTATCCTTGTTTTTTTTTCTCTTTTGAGGATTCCTTATTCTGTTCTATTAAAATATTTTTTAAAAAAATCTGTTTTTGCTATTGATTTTCAACAGCTTTATTATAAATGTGTCTAGCTTGACATGTGTGGTATTATTTTACTTGCAGCTCTGTGCTTCTTGGATCAAATGTCTGGTTTGTTTCCCAGATTAAGTTATTTTTCTGTTATTATTTAAATAATTTTTATGCCTTTCTCTTTCTTTTCTCCTTCTGGAACCTCCATGATGCAAGTGTTATATCTCTTTAAGTTGCCCCAAAAATCTCTTACAGTAGCTTCACACATGAATTTCTACATTGTTCCATTCATGTGTTCTCCAACATTATAGTTTCAAGCTCATTAGTCCTCTCAATTGCTTATTTTTGTCTGCTATTGAGGTCCTCAATTGTATTATAAAAGTCAATTATAGTGTTTCTTAGCTATATTATTTCTAACTGTAGTTGCCTTATATTTTCTGTATCTTTCTTCTGTTGTTTCACAACCTCCATTTTTGTTTGGAGGTCCATAGCCATTTCCAGAATTGTCCTGAATTCCTGTTTTTTCATGTTCCTCACCACCTCTGAGCCCATGCTCCTTTCAGGGTTGTTGCTGTTTTGATCTGACATTTGTGATATATTCTTTTGTCTCCTCATTTATAAATTTATCGACTGTTAAAGACCGTTGCCTTTGCAACTATTGAAGTAACCTTAAGACTAGGATCCATAAAGGGTTATGCTATTACAAGGGGACTGGGGCAGTAGGGCAGCAAAAACTCCGAAATTTCAACTCCCTGCTCTGCTGTAGGTGTCAGCATTGTATAGTGGGGCAAGACCTGGCTGAACTTAACAACTTAATTCCATTTCCTATTCCTGATGCTTCAAAGGGGGTGGTGCTTTGTGAAGTAGATGGGGAAGTGTAGCAGAGTGGTCCTCAGGAAGAGAGAGGTTTTAGGTTCTCTTCCCTTCCCAAGGGAGGGTGGAGTTGAACAGGGAGGACAGGAAGCTAGAGAGGAGACTGGGAAAGGAAGGGAGAGTATGGAGAGACAGAAGCAGACCTGAAGATGACACATGGAACAGAGACATGTGCAGAAACTGTGCTTGCTTCTTGGTCCTGGACTGGTTGAAACATGTGGGTGAGAGACCTCTGGAGACATAAAAATGGCTGCTTTTCTCTTGATTTTGCTACTTCTGTCCCATATGTGCTGGCTCCTTCTGCCCTTTTCTTATGGGTCCCCACCAGAAGGTGGCTTAGACTTGTGGCAGACTTTCAGACCTCAGTGGCCCTGCTTTGGGGTAACCCTGTTTGGCTAGGCATTTACCCATGAGGGGACAAGTAATTTGGGTGCTTGATTTGGAAACCATGCTCTTTCCCTTCTCTTTGTTGTACACTGATTGTTAAAGTTCTTTTTCATTAAAGGACTTGACACTAGAGTATGTTTAGTCTTGATGCGGTAGATGGCAAAACCTATTTAGAGTGGGCAGGTTTGGGGTTCTGGACTGCTCCTCTCCTTGCCCTATACAGAAGTGCTGTGAATATAATTACCTGACAAATGGAACATAATACATTATTACACATTACTATATACTAATATATTTGTCTAAGCTTGTATAACTTCTTACATCCCAAAAGGTGTATTAGGTATTACTGAGGAATATAGAGAAGTATAAAAAGTTATCCAGATCTTTAAAGAGCTTGCCCTTCTCCAGTGGACAACAGATGTCCAGTGGACCTCTGCACTGTGATATACCTTACAGTGCAAAGTGGGACACATCCAAGAGTGGAAAGGCATGAGTATTAATCATGCCACTATAACAGATGTCAGATGTCCTGGAAAACTAGGGTGTGTGGTCATTTGGAGCCATATCCTTAAGTTGCACCTGCCCTAGACAAGGTTGGGCTCCTTGCCCTGACTTCTTTATCATTCTATTCTTCCTTCACAACTATCATTATGTCACATGGTTAGTGCTATCAGATTTACCCCAAAGTAAGCACTTGTCAAGCTGTTGACAACAAGTAATGTAAGGATGAGGAACTATGTTCATCTAGTTACCATTTACCCACTTCTGGCAATGTAGCTGGAGTTCAGTCATTATTTGTTGAATGGTTGTAACTTTCAAGACAAATGGTATCTACAAATATCAGTAATTAGGACCTCATTCTTATGTATCTCATTTTACTATACAAATGTGTGTTTATTTGTGTAAGGCAGAATATATAATATAAACAAGTACCAGATAAATTCTTAAATGCATAGATTCTGCCACTGTTTGACATAGTATTTAAACTTAAATTAATAAAAATGAAATAATATGAAAAATTAGGACCTTTTTGGCACGAGTCATTTTCAAGTGTTATCTAACACACAAAACTCATGGCTACCGCAGATACTGAGCATTTCCATCACGGCAGTATGTCCCACCAGATAGTGCTGGTCGAGGTATAAGATCCTACCTGAGGATAAAATTCTTTTTTTTTTCTTTTAAAGATTTATTTATTTATGCACACAGGAGCTGGGGTACAGGCCGGAGTCGTGGGAGGTGAGAGGATTCACCAGAGACAGAGTGGGGAGCAGAACTGGCAGATTGAGTGAAATCCACTGCTGAGGGGAGCAGCGGGGCGAGGTAGGAGAAGTCTGCTGCACCATGTGGGTCCCCTCCCTGGCCGGGGATCGAACTCGCGCTGCTGTGCCCTGCTGTTTCGCAATGTGGCGCTCAACTGCTGCGCCACCGGGAGGCCCCATGAGGATAAAATTCTTAAGAGAACTTTGCAAAATCAATAATTACCAAACATTTTCAAAATAAGAGCAAATATCCCCACTTACTTCAAAGACAATGCTTTCCTAAAAAGTTTTATAAAGGCTTAATGATATAAGGAAGGAAATCTGCTAAAATTTCCAAAATAACCTAAAATCCCTATACATCTTTCCTTTGAACACCTATTATTTGTCTTTTGTGCATTTCATAAAATTTTAGTAATTTTATTCACACCGCTCTTCTGTTTGAAACCTAAAATTGGCCTCTAATTAGAACATGTAATGATTTCCATTTTCTTTTCACAGTATAAAGTTGTAAGGCTTGTTTCATTTTAATAGTATCAGTCTTATACTTTCAGTTCCAATCATTTTACCAAAAAGAAAAGAAAAGAATGGGAAATTTGATAAAATATTAAACAAGTGGCATAAGTACTGCATTATACATAAAGATAATGTTGGAAAAAATTGAATTAGACTGTCCTAATCCAGTTTGAGAAGTTTACAATGTGAGGACAAAGTGAATGGCCCACATGTGCTGGGTTATTGTTATTTAAAAGTCTAGAATGATCTAGCTCAGTTGTAACTGTTTATGTAGATAATATAGTTTTGGATACTCTCAGTCTTCCTTTCTGCATCACCTGCCCCACTACCCTGCCACCCCCATTATCTCAGCTATGACTTGAGCATTAGTTTTAATTGGTTTTGGTCAACAGGACACATGGGGGGGATTGGAAAGACCAGAGTTCTATGTCCCCCAGGTCTGGGTCAATAGTGTTTTCAATGACTGTGTGTGTGCTTTGCTGCCCAGCAGCTGCTTTTAACTCTGATTACATATTGGTAAATACCCTTTTACTGAACTTTGTACACTCACTTTTAGCAATTATGAGATACCACTGCTCTATGAATCTATTGTTTGAAGATGATGGAAACTTCTTAGAAGCAAAATAAGTTTGCTGTCTCTTGCTTCTCCTATTTATTCATAGGCTGCAGTGAACCCTAGTCTTCTTTGTTGGGTACTCATCTTTGTTTACATTTTATTCCATCACTTCATTTCTAGTTATATACTGATGACTCCTATGTTTATAGTTCTTGACCAAATTTCTACAGCATTCTAAATTTGTATAACCAATTTGGCATTGGACTTCTCTTTTTAAACTTTCTATGGGAAGCTCAAGTTGAACATGTCCAAAACAGCCTTCCTTCTTTTTGGTATCCTGCTCTCTGATCTCTATTACTTCATTGTCTTTATATTTCAGTAAGTTACATAAAGGTTTAAACTGAAGTTTAAAACTTCGGTTTATTCCTTAAAGTTATTTTCATTATAACCTTCTTTTTTGACAGTCCTGAACAGTAAAATATCCTCTAGGAATAATATATCCTTTTATTATTATTTGCTATGGTACTAACAGAGTCTTAACATTATTATGCAATAGTAATAGGACATTAGATTATGTGTGTTTTCCTATATTGTGGGTTGTCTATAAGCCTGATATTACGACATTAAGAACAACTAATGAACAGAAGCATCCCAAATTTTTAGTAACTCTGGTAGCTATTTAAGTTCAAAATTCTTTCATGTAAGCCTTCAGATGAAAATGACCTCTTAATCTCACCAAAGTTTCACAAAACCGGTAGTCTGAAGGGAAGTATTTCTTTTGCAACCACATCCTGTCCTCAGGCTTTCTCTTTTTTACTAAAGACACATGCTTGTGTTTATTCTTTGATTCCGAATCACTACTGAATTTAAATTTCTTCCCTGTGCCTGGAGTTACAAATACATTATTTTTAGATGAGATTTGATTAACACAATAGCTACCACCAGGGAAAAAGGTGACTTAAATTATTTTTGTTCTGAAATTATATATGTATATGCACGTATATATATATTTATATACATTAACATACAAAATTTTATTTAAAAATATTTTTTTCCAAATGAATATATGAAATTCCAGGAGCTGTTTGAATTTGCTCTTAGACATTTTCTATTTGAAGCTAGAGGACATAGACTCTTTAGACTACACCAGTTTTTAGTTGTCACAGAAGGCCAAAGTTGTAGCTGGCTTCTGCATTTATTTTAGAAAAGAAGATTTACTGTAGGTAATAACTCTTGGAAGCACGGGTAGAGTCAGCCTTAGATGAAGGCAGAACAGCTGGTCACCAGGTGGATGAAAGTTTCCCAGAAATGCTTGCTCTTCCAGCACGGTAATATCCTCTTCCTGCTTGGTAAGACTAGGGAAGCTAAGGCTACAGGTGTGTTTTTTATAAGGTCCCTTGTCCTCTGTAAAAGTACAAATCCTTTAGGAAACTATCGCATTAATGCTTACCAATCAATGTACTTCCCAGTTAGTTTATTAGCTAGTTTTCCAAAGTGGGTTTTTGAAAAGTGAATAGGATAAGGAGTAGAATATGTGGGGGACAAGTTCCCATGGGAGTGATAAGAGGGTAGAAAATGCAAATAGGTTGATGATGGTGGGAGGGGGTGTATATTAATTTTTTTTTTAAGATTTATTTATTTACGCATACAAGCACTGGGGTACAGGCCAGAGGTGTGGGGGGTGAGAGGATTCACCACAGACAGAGTAGGGAGTAGAATAGGCAGATCAACGGAAGTACACTGCTGAGGGGAGCAGTGGGCACAGCAGGAGAGGTCTGCTATGCCATGTGGGTCCCCTCTCTGGCCGGCAGCAGGGATCGAACTCGTGCTGCAGTGGTTGCGGTTTGCTTCATAGTGCGTTGCTTAACCCACTGCGCCACCAGGGAGGCCCTGTATATTAATTTTTAAAGAGTGTCAGGTAGACCAAGAAAGAAATAACACATTAGGCATGGGAAGTGTTTCCATGCCCTCAGCTTTTGAATGGTGCTCCCTGCCATTCTTGATAATCTGGCCCGGGTGTTCTCTATTTTATTGATCATAATCCTTAGTTTTAAGGTAAGTCTGATCTCGCTGAATCTTCCTGTCTGCCTGGTTCCATCGTGAGTCTTCCTGATCATTCCTAAACTGGACTATCCCCATTGTTGTTCCCTGGCCAACTGTCCAAGCAGCTCATAAGTACATTAAAAAAAATGTTTTGATTTTGATTTACCATCTCTAATTTTACTAAACTTTTGAAAATAATTAAAAGGTAAAACTGAAGGTATATTTGTTTATGAGTGGGATGTGTGTTGCCATATATATTTTGGCAAAGCTTAAATTTTATCCACATGTATCCAAGAAAAAGGGAGAATGATTGCTTCCAACTTGAGGTGGGCAAAGAGGGCATTCTAAGTCGGGGGCAACATTCCTACAGGCCTAGGCACAAAGCAGCGCACTGTGTCCCAACACTGCCATAGTTCAAGATTACCAATGTATAAAGCGAGAAGTGGCGTGTCATGAATATTATACAGGCAGATGCTCAGTTTCATATCAACTGATTTTTTCTAAGAGTTCAAAACTCACTTGTTGAAGGGTAAGAATAGTGTTTTTAACAAAGTTGGTGAGGCACAAAACAAAGTTGGTTCTCTATTTTACACCATAAAAATTGATCCCAAGTTAATAAAAAAATTAAACAGTTAAAACTATAAAACTCTTTAAAATTATTTATATATTTTTGACATAAGTTGTGGTCCCATGGATTTCCCACCACCATTTCATCAGTGCACCATCACCTCAGTCCGTTGTGCTCTTTCCACCTTCAACCTATTCCCTCCCCCCTCCCCACCAAGTGTCCCCAGTCTGTCCTTGTCTTTTTATTTTCATTCTGTTATTATTATTATTATTGTTCTTATTCTTTTCCTTGATCCTTATTTGGTTCCCTTATCTTCCTCCTAGGAGAAAACCATCCGGTATTTTTCTTTTGCTTTCTGACTTATTTCTCTGAACATAATCCCTTTCAGCTCCATCCATGTTTATACGAATGACTCTAGTTTATCCTTTTTGATTGCTGAGTAGTATTCCATCGTGTATATGTACCACAGCTTCCTGATCCACTCATCTGTTTTTGGGCATTTAGGTTGTTTCCAGGACTTACCT
>JAGFMF010012268.1:1964077-2005039 GCA_019455555.1 Galemys pyrenaicus
TCCTCACCAACATTTGTTGTTGCTACTTTTTTGGATATGTGCCATTCTCACTGGGGTGAGGTGGTATCTCATAGTGGTTTTGATTTGCATTTCTCTGATTACCAGAGATGTTGAGCATTTTTTCATGTGCCTCTTGGCCATTTGCATTTCCTCTTTGGAGAAATGTCTTTTTAGCTCTTCTGTCCACTTTTTCACTGGATTGTTTACTTTGATTTTGTTTAGTCTGGTTAGTTCTTTGTGGATCTTTGTGATAAGTCCCTTGTCAGTAATGTTGTGTGCAAAGATTTTCTCCCAGTCCATGTGGTGTATCTTTGTTTTGGTTGACCCAGCTGTTTATCTTTTCCTTCACCATCTTTGTTTTGGGTGTTGAGTCTTTAAAGATGTTACCGAGGTATATATCCTGTATAATTTTACCTACTTTTTTTCTATATATTTTATGGTTTCAGGTCTTATGTCTAATTCTTTAATCCATTTTGAGTTGGTTTTTGTGCATGGTGAAAGGCAGTATTCTCGTTTCATTCTTTTGCATGTAGCAGTCCAGTTTGCCCAGCACCATTTATTGAACAAGCTGTCTTTATTCCACTGCATATTCTTTGCTCCTTTGTCAAAGATTAGTTGTTCATAAGCCTATGGGTTTATTTCTGGGCTTTCTATTTTATTCCATTGGTCTGTGTGTCTGTTTTTATTCCAATACCATGCAGCCTTTAGTATTGTTGCTTTGTATTATAGTTTGAGGTCTGGAAGTGTGATACTGCTATTCCCCTTTTTTCAGTCACGAGAGCTTTGTCTATTCGAGGTTTTTTGTGTCTCCATATGAAATTCATCAGTATTTGTTCTATTTCTTTGAAGAATGACATTGAAATTTTCATTGGAATAGCAATGAATCTGTAGATTGCTTTTGGTAGGATGGCCATTTTGATGACGTTAATTCTTCCAATCCATGAGCAAGGGATGTCTTTCCATTTCTTTGTATCTTCTTCTATTTCTTTTAGTAATGTTTTATAATTTTCTTTGTAGAGTTCTTTTACCTCTTTTGTTAGATTTATTCCCAAGTATTTAAATTTTTTTGTTTCAATTATAAAAAGGATTTTTTTTTTATTTCTTCTTCCTCAGATTGGTTGTTTTTATACAGGAAGGCTACTGATTTTTGTGTGTTGATTTTGTATCCTGCTACTTTGCCAAACTGGCTGATTAAAAACTATAAAGCTCTTAAAAGGAAATAGGTTTTCTATCACTTTGGATTAGCAATTGTTTCTTAGCTATGACACTATCATGATTGTTATGTGTTTTAATATCTAGCATTATCGTTATTCTACTTCTTTGTAAAATACATTTTGGCTATTTTTCCTACTTTCTGCACACACACACACTTTAGTATTAACATTTCACACTTTATAATGATAGCTTTGGCTGAGGCTGCATTTTATAACTAATAAAAAACTTTTTGGTATAATTGTAATTGAAACCACTTTCTTTTACAATTTCTTCCTCTTCTATCTCATTGTGTATTCACAATGAGGCAACTGATTTATATGTGTTGGTGTTATAACCTCCCAATAAGCTGATATATTGTCTTAATTAGGTTTTCTGTATAATCCTGAGGATTTTCTATGTTTATTATCACATCGTCTGCAAATATTGATAGCTTCACATCTTTCCCAGTTTGGATTCCTTTTATAGCTTTTTCTCATCTCATTGCTCTAACTAGAAATCCTAGTACTCTGTTGACAAACAATGCTGAGAATTGATATCCTTGTCTTATACTAGATTAGGAAAGCTTTCAGGTTTTCATCACTGAGAATGATATTAGTGATGGGTTTGTTGTAAATGGCTTTTGTCATATTGTTATGTTTTCAATATTAATGGATGTTGGATCTGCTCAAATACTTTCTCAGTATCTATTGATATGATCATATTGGTTTATTTCTTTTTGTTGATGTGG
The DNA here is from genome assembly GCA_019455555.1 of Galemys pyrenaicus. Classification (NCBI taxonomy): domain Eukaryota; kingdom Metazoa; phylum Chordata; class Mammalia; order Eulipotyphla; family Talpidae; genus Galemys; species Galemys pyrenaicus. The sequence goes on from JAGFMF010012268.1 coordinate 1,966,020, forward strand.
TGAGTTACACTGATTAATTTTTGGATCGTGAACCATTCTTAAGTTCCTTTTATTAATTCCACATAGTCGTGCTATATGATCTTTTTAATCTGTATGTGTTATTTATATTCTTGCAGATTTGTCTTTGATTTTATTTTTTGTGTTGTCTTTGATTGGTTTGGTATTAATGTGATGTTGGCCTCATAAAAAGTATTTGAAGATATTCTTACTTTTCAAATTCTTTTTGAAGAGTTTGAGTAAGATAGTTATCATTTATCATTGAAAGTTTGTTAGAATTCATTTGGGAAGCCATCTGGTCCTGACTCTTGTTTTGTAGGAGAGTTTTTATTACTGTTTCAATTTCCTTGCTTATGATTGGTTTGTCCAAGGTGTCTATTTCTTCCCTCATCAGTTGTGGATGATTATGTAATTCCAAGAATTGTCTATCTTTCCTAAGTTATTGAATTTGTTAGCATTAAAATGAAAATGCATAGACATAACATTTCATGACATATGCTTTAGTGATGCCTTTAGGAAATTGCCTCCAATAGCAAGGGCAAGAGTACCTGGAACTACATCAAACTAAAAAACTTTTGCACAGTAAAAGAAAATATAACAAAAATGAAAAACACTATACAGAATGGAAGAAAATATTTGCATACTGTACCTATGTCAAAGGAGTGATAGCAACTATATACAAAAAACTGAACTCTATAGAAACAAAACAAATAAGCCAATCAAAAAAATGGGCAAGAGAACTAAACAGACACCTCTCCAAAGATGACATTATAATGTACTACGGGCACATGAAACAATGCTCATCATCACTTATTATTAGAGAAATGCAAATCAAGACCATAATGAGATATCTTCTTATGCCTGTGAGAATGGCCCATATTGAAAAGACCAGTCACAAGTGCTGTGAGGGTTTGGAGAACACTCCTACACTGCTGGTGGGACTGCAAACTGGTCTGACCCTATGGAAACAGTAGGAGGTGTTTCAAAATATTAAACATAGATCTGCCATTTGATCTAGTATTTCCACTCCTATGCATCTATACAAAAAATTCAGAAACACTAATTCAAAGGAAACTTTTTGGCTCAAAAGGAAACACTCCTATGTTTATTGTAATGCTATTTAATATAACTAAAATACAGAAACAAATTAAGTGCCCCAGAACAGATCAGTGGATCAAGAAAATGTGGTATATGTACACAGTTGAAAACTACTCAGAAGTCAAAAAAGATAAGTTCATGCCATTTGTGACAACATGGTGGAGCTTGAAATGATAATGTTAAGTGAAACAAGTCAGAAGGAAAAAGATAAATGTCAGACAGTGTCACTAATCTGTGGGATATAAAATAACTAAGTTAACAGTGAGATAAAGACAGGGTGAAAAACTAACTCTGGATAAGTGACTACAGAACTGAGACACCAAAGCAGGAGGAAAGAACAAAGAGGAAGGAAGCACAATAGTCTATGGTGGTGGAATGTGGGTGAGTAGGTGGTGGATGCGCTATGGTGGTAATAACTGATGGGTTGTACTTAAATATTATCCCACTTAAAAATACCTACAAAATTAAAAAAAATGTGAAGAAACTTCTAATTCAATATAGTTTTTAAATTAAAAAAAAATAAAAGACAGAATAGCAAATATAGTTCATACTTCTGTGTTGTGTTTTCCTAAATTTTGAACAAATTGTCTGAGTACTATCTTAATATTTTTGTTAATACAGTGGAATATTAAATAGGTCTTATCATGATTATGTTTAAAGATATAAAAGCATGATCAAATGAAACACTCTTCTTAGTGAACAGGATTAGAGATATATGTCTGGAAAGAAATGTAAATTACATATGTATAGTGTTTGAGGGCCAGGATTTGTTTTTAGCTCTTCATATATATTATTTCTGTTAATTCTTTTATGCAGTAAATCAATTATCCATCATGCTGAGGTAAGCTGAGGCAAATCAATTATCAATCATGTTTTTATGGATTATGTTGAGAAAATTGAGAGGTTAATAGAGTTCATAAGGCTGCATAGCTGGCAAGTGGCAGAACCAGGACTGGAAGCCTGACCCAGGTGCTCTACTACATCATTTGCACAGAGGGAAGCCAACCTTTGCTTCATACTGGAGAAGGCAAAGGAAAGATGCACTTACAATGAAGGATTGTTTTATGAAATTTTTTATTATGTAAAAAACCAAGAATTTGGGTTTACTAATGGCATACAGTGACTATGTAGAATATCATCATCTATGCATAAAATATTCAAACAGAGGAAGTATTAATGATTTATAGAATTACTTATATTTAGCTTTTTCCTTGTTGAATTTATTCCTAAACATTTTATCTTTTGATATTGTTGTGAGTAGGACCTTTATGCACTATTGTGCTTTTCAGTCATTATTGCTAGTATACATGAAGATTATTGCTTTTGATATTTTTGTACCTGAACATCTTATTGAATTATTATATCATTTTGTGCAAATTATATATTAGATCACCCAGATACATAATCTTTAAAATATGAATATGATCATTTACAATCTATTTTCTAGTTATGGTAACAGTAATCTCTTTATCTTATTTAAATGTATAAGCTAAGACCTCAAAAATAATGTTATACAATTGTGGACAGTATGTTGACATCATATTAATGCACTTAAATAGGATTTTCTCTATTGCATATGAAGTTGGTATTTGGTATGAAATTGGTATCTCAGCCTGTAAAAGAAATATCCTTCTATTCATATTTTAGTATAAATATTAAGTTGAAAAGTTGTTCAATCATACCAACTGTATTTTCTCAACCTGTGATTATCTTACCTATTTTTCCTTAGATATTTAAAATAGTGAAATATATTAATAGGTTCTTGATTTTGAAGGATTTTGTCACTCCTAAGATCAATGCATTTGGTTTTGGTATATTAATTTTTAATGTGCTCCTGGATTCTACTGGTTAGTATTTTATTTAGTGTTTTTAGTATGGTGGAAAATATAACTTCTGTTGCCATGTGTTGTCTTTTGTCGGGTCTTAAGCTCAATCCTATGTTCCTTCATCAAATTTATTTTTTTCTATTCTATCTGGTAGATAAACCATGAAAAATGATTTGTATGTGTGTGTGTTTTTAAATAAGGGGTAACTGAAAAAAACTTTATATTTTTTGTGATTAGGTTGACTAGGCATATTTACTTCCCTATAGGAGTATACATTCCCTTCTAAATTTCTATTTTATTTACATAGAAAAAAACCGAGATAGCTTCTTAATCTTATTTTAATTATTTTAATGTAATGTCTGTGATAATTTTCCTTTAGTCATTTCTTATTGTTTATACTAGATGCTTTTTTCATAAAAATGCTTTTTTTTTAGTTTTTAATTATTTTGCTAGTTCTATAATTTTGTTCATAATGATTAAACCCAATTTTTAAATTTATTCTTATCCTCCATTTGTTTTTTTCATCCAACTGACAATCTTTTAATAAATCTTTTTGATCCATTTTACCTTTTTGCATAGGGAAATTCATGCTTCCTGTCACTTCTTTCCTCTTCATCCCCATTTCCCACTCTCTTTTTTGTTCCTTCATATTTTCATGAAATAAAGGTAGATAGGAATTTGGGGGCATCCAACCTTTCCTTTGGGCTCTTATAGATATTAGTTCTTCTGGGGAGGTCTATCAATAATTTGATATTTGTGCTCAGCTGCCAAAAAGACTGCAAATCTTTGAAGTCCAGCCCTTTCTGATACCCGTGTCCTCTGCACTCCCTCAGGCTCCCATTTGGAAATTCCTCTCCACATATTATGGCTTCTCATTTAGGGCTGCTGAGTTTCACTTGAAATGGAATTTCTGTTTATTTTGTAATATTCTCATGGTGATTAAGAAATGTCTAGGAAAAAAAAAGACACTAGTGTTAACTTCATTGCTACCATGCTCAAACTCTAAGAACTACATTGCACTTTGATATTTTATTTTACATTTTAATGGAATTTAATCATCCTGTTCATTTACATAGGTGAGAAGATTAAAAAGATTTTATTCTATAGTGGGTAATGGCAATAATCTTCACATTAGTCTATGTGTATATATGAGTTTAAAACTATTTTGTCTGAGCTTTAGTGTTGAAATTGACCACTGGAATGACAGTTAATAAACCTATTTCCTTTACCAAGGTGGATATTAATTTAAAAAAAAGTTTTATGCCTGAAAGTCTTTGGTGGATCACTTAACAAAGCTATTTGTGAATTTTAAATATAGTTATATATGAAAAAATATCTTGGAAACTGAAGGCAAAATCCAAATATAATTTTGTTGGTCATATATATTGTAAGAAGAAAGTCAAGTGTAGCCAATCTTGATCCTGAGAAATAAAATATCTGGGTTAATCATTTAACGTACTGCCTTTATATGGACCTGTAGACTTTTAAGACTGTTAAGAGTGGTTTCATTGACTAGGCTGAAAAAAATACAGATTGACTAGTTGAATGGAAACTAACATAGCTCATGATTGGGACTGGAGAGCTGCCCTACTGCTTGCTGTGAACTTAGTAAGGAGATAGCTATGACTTTGAGTTTATGTACCCGTTAACTTTATGGACCATAGAACTACTCCAGATTCTGCAGACAATCTTGCCCAAAGATCAGCTTTTCTGAAGGGCTGGGTAGGACTGCAATCAGATCTGTTCTTTCCTGTGGAACATTTTCCTTCCAATCTAAGACTTTAATGAAGCACATGAATAAAATACCTAATTTCAAAGAATGAAATCATGTTCAAAACTGTATAAATGAAAAAGTACTCCGATAGAAAAGTGATCTAAGAAACAGATTCATTTTTGTCATGTGGGTTGTCAACATTTGGGCATTTGAAGACCAAGCAGACAGGAGAAGGGCTTCAAGCAGAAGACATGTGGACCCCCTGGGGACTGCAGCTGGAGAAACAGCATCCAGGCCCCCTTCAGTCCGCAGAACCAGTTTATCTCACATACCTGTCAGATTACATTCGGAAGTGGGTCTCAGGGCAAAAAATGGTAATCAAATCTAGTGAAACAGAACTTTCCTCCAGGCACTATCTGTAAAGCAAGACAGGTTAAGATTCTCTGGAAAATGTAGGTGATTGACAATCTACTTTTTAAATCTGACCTCAAAGTGTTTGATCTCCATCTGGGTTCTGCTCAACATACCCCATCATCTCGTGCACAGTGCCCTGCTGTCTGTATAAAGGCACATGTTTATTTTTTTAAACATGAACTAGCCTGTTGCTATTTATTCACCAGGAATATACAGGAAATGTATTTGCAAACAAAGCAGGAATCAATGAGGGGTTGTTAAGCTTAGGTTTTATAAGCTTTCCGGCACTGTAGAATTCAAGTACTTGATGTTTTGAAGATTTTAACTTACTGCCTCACCTGTTGTTAAGCATAGTCTGCATAAAGGTTTAGCCTGCAAGTCAAACACTGAAAAGAAAGTCTGGCTTCCTTGAATCAGTGCTATGGAAGAGTGGAAGGTATTGCAGACTGATCAGACAGTAAGTTCCATGGATGAATGGATGAATAAATAAATGATCTTCCAGTGACTGGCATCTAGCAAGCCCACAACAAACACACTATTCTATGAAGTTTGAGTCACGTGTACATCCATATTTAACACCTCTGGAACTGGTGTGCCCCTGTTACCGGATGGATAGGGGTACTCAGCAAGTGCTGAGCACCAGGAAGCAATTCACAATCGCATCCGGGAAAGCGAAGTAAAACTCACTTCCTGAGGGTGCCCTGGGGAGGGGCTCTGAGCAGGCAGCGTCCTCTGAGAACAACTGTCCCAAGTGGCGGGTGACTCCTGGCTTACATCAGATGTAGGGGCTGCTTACCCCATGATTGTAATGTGGGTCTCTGCCAGAGTGTGTAGCCCTCTTGGCCCCTGCAAGTTCAGCCTGTGTCTGCCAGGGTTATTTCAAATTCCTTCCTATCTCTACCATGCAAGAGTTTCCTGGGTGTTGTTTTCACTGTCCTGGAGGGTTGGGTGGGTCTCTGCCTGCCCCGCTGAGTGTGCTTCTTAGCATTTCCCTGGCTGTATTGGCTTCTGCCAAATGTTTGCTGGGGTCCTGGATTCATTGTAAAGCCATTCCTGCTGTCAGTTGTCTTTGGGCACTGCTCTCTCTGCTCCAACACTGCTGGTTAATGACTATTACAGTTATAATTGACAGCGTATTCTTTTCTTTAAAGTTACATAAAATGAGGGACTTGGCAATCAACGGTGCCTTAGATTTATGAACAGCAAGCGTTGTTAAATGAAGCAAGTTAAGCCTTGAATTAACCAAGAGACATTCCAATTTTCTTTCCAGGAGATGAGCCCCTCCCATGAACTCTCATTAAATTTAGGAATCAGCATTTCAACTTGCAGCTTAACTCTGAATAAGAAACCCAGGTTCAAAAGGAACAAAAGCCTCTCTAAGGACAAAGGTCTCATCAGAAATTCACATAGACGAACAGGACCAAGCCTATTTCTGTTTCCTACACCACAAAGTGAGATGGATGACTCTGCAGTTTGTATGATAACGGATATATTAAGATATGTGCCCCCTGCCACCCAGGGTCTAAACATCAGTTCACAGTGGTGTTTGCTTTTAGCTGTAATGGCCCAGTACTCATCCTGTGTCTCCCCTTTCTGCTTTTTTTGCATGTGGTTTAAGACTCACCTTCTTGGGTCTCATGGCCTGGCAGCCACAGATATCTCAAACAGCACCACTTTGTTCCTTTCAGAGTTTCCCATCTGTATACATCTAAACTGCGGGCAGAACCAGCTGCAAGCATTAATCACTCTCCAGTAACAGGAAGTCTGCACGTGCACAAGAAGCCTGGGTGGAACTCCCAGGCTCATTTCTGCAAGCTTGGTCTGGGGGGCAGCAGTACATGCACTTTCCTACATCAAAGTCTGAATTTGGCCAGAAATCTGACCACCAGCAAATCCTGCTTATGTGTCCCAGGTGCTGTAATAAACATTAGGAAAGGAAAACAGATGGAGCCTTTTTCTCTCCACGTGTTTGGGAGGCTACAGAGGACTGAGGAAGATCAACACGTGGACTTTAAAGCATCCTTGCCCAGTGTTTCTGGGATGAAGTCAAGTCTTGGGCCCCTCTGTGGGAGAGATATATAAACTTTGCAAATGCCTTTATGCTAATTTCCTGTATTACGTTTACAGGGTGTAATACGCATGGCGTATTTCTCCAGTGCATACAATGTAAGCATTCATTAGAGTCAACATTTTTCACAGGTGGTGGTGTTAACTCTGCAATGTTGTGATGCAAACGACATGACATGTTGCCACCTTTAAACACTGCTCTTATTTGGAACTTTGCACATGTGTATGCATTGTGTATGTGTGTATATATACATGTATGCATGCATATATATATAAATGCAATATGTATGAAACATTAGAGTATTTTAAAAAATACCATGACCCTTTCTCCAGAAAACAGTGGAGAATATTTTTCAAATTGTGGTACTAAACTCTAATGTAAACCAAGTAAGCTTTTTTTTTTTTTGTCTTTTTTATGGCAGTACATAAGTTACATATCACACAACTGGAAGGAAGCTATGGGACTCAGAGTAGTTGATTGCAAGCTTACTGGTTTTTAAAGCAAGGATTGTGCAACATTGGGTAAAGAGACTTGACATTCAAGTCAAGTTGGCTGGGAGGTGCTCTGAGGTTTATAAATGTGGGCAAATATTGGGGAAATTAGGACCGAGGTTTGCTTTGGGCAGCAGCCAATGAATTCATAGTCCAGATTGGAAACAATATAGAATGTGATAGTTTTACATGGATTTCATCCAGAAGTAGTACATTTTCAAACTGCAAAGCACCAGGAGCCAAATCAAAGAAAGGATTTAATATCATCCTTGGAGAACCTGGCAACACCTCTCAGCAGAAGTTGATCTGGGTGCCTGTTACTGGATGAATGATGACCTGCTGTCTCTGGGAAAGGATAGAGATTTCTGTGACTTTCATACCTCTGCGGGATTTTAGCCAGCAATGCGGAAGATTTCCCCTGGACTTCTGCGTTTCATTTCAGGCATTGTTTTTGTTTCCTCATTCTGCTTCAGGGTGGTCCCGGTTGTGACAGATGTATGCTGGAAAAGGAAGCAGATGCCAGCTAGACCAGGAGGAGACTAGCTGCCCAATAGGTGGGTGCTGCTCTGAGGTGGGGATTGGCCATTAAAAATGGTTCCTGTACCTGTTTAATGAAAATCACCATCAATGAAACACTTTAAAGTATATTGTGAACTTATGTATTTATTTATAAATTTGAAAACATGCTACTATAAAGCACATTTTGCATAATACACATTCTGAGTGAAATAGAAATGCATTAAAATGAAGATAAGGTGGTCATTGCTTTATGTTTTTAAAGATTTATTTTATTTATTTATGCATACAAGAACTGGGGTATAGGTGAGAGGTGTGAGGGGTGAGAGAATTCACGAGAGACAGAAGCAGAACAGGTGGATCTACTGAAATACACTGCTGAGGCGAGCAGCAGGTGAGACAGGAGAAGTCTGTTGTACCACGTGGGTCAGTTCCCTGGTCTGCCTGGGATTTAACTTGTGCTGCAGTGGCTGCTGATAGCTTCATAGTGCTAAGACTTAACCCCTTGCACCACCAGGAAGGCCCAATAAGATGGTTGTTTTTACCTGGAAACATGATTTCTATTAAGAATGTTAGCTCCTCCACTTTTTTTTTTAATTCAAACGGGCAGGTTTATTATAAAAAGGGATGGGAAGGCAAGGATGCTTGCACAGACGCAAGCAGGCAGAAAGAGTTGCCTCTGAAAGGGACAAGTCTGTTAAAGGAGAGGCCTGCATTCTTGGGCCTGCATATTTGCAAGGGTGAAAGTAGGTGTAAAGAAACACCTGCATGGTCACAGGTGTGCAGGAGACTTGCTTGCCCAAGTTCTTGTTCTCTTGAGCTCATATCATAGGAATTTTCTTCACTCTGTATTTTCTTTTACAAGGGTCCGTGAAATCCAGGTAATGTAGGTGGAGCCCCTGCAGCTCCTGGTTCAGCAGTGCAGTGGGGGTTTCTGGCTCTGCTGGGCTCAGCGTGATATGGCCGATCTTGGCACAGGTTTGATGCCCTTGTGGGCTTTCAGTTTTGAAAGCAACACAGATTTGAAAATGGGCTGATCAGGTTTGAACTTGTAACAGCACCAATCAAGTCTTGGAAATAGGACCAGTTCTGGAAACAAGCCATTCAGTTTTGAGACCCAAGCACCTTGAAAGGGATATAAACTGTGACAGCAGGCAGATCAAGACTCAGACCCCCAAGTCTCATCAAGATACTTTGTAATGGGAAGTTCTTTGCTCCAGATCTTCAGGATCTGTGGCCCTGCCATCAAGTCCAGTCCCTGACTTGTCTTTTGAATCATCAGCTGCTACTGCCAGACTCCCTGACTGCCGCTCCTGCCTCCAGCTCTGCTTCCATACCACCTGCTGACGCTTGCCGCTGCCCTGTGCCCAGCACCTCGGAAAGAGCTGTACATTGGTGACTGAGTCTTTGGAAACTCTTCTGAAAGAGCTGTCTGGGATGGCTGCAAGACAGGTACACAGACACTTCTGGAAAACTCTCCTACATTCCCAAGTCCCAGGTGATGGTGGAAAATGGTCTGGCAAGCATCACCTTTCAAGTCAAGGAAATATTCCAGTCACAAATAAGACTTAGGAACTATAGAAGACACTGAACAGTACTGCAATAGGCATCCATTCTCCAGGAACTTGTCAAGCAAAACAATTGTGGGAATCCTTCCCTGTGACCCCAAAACTAAGTCTGGCCTCTCCTCTCAGACCTTTAGCATCCAAGGCCACCTCGATGGGGCACATTTCTCATGCCATTGTCACTTCCTATGACCGATCTGTCACCCATTGGACTGCTGGTTGGCTGAGGAAATAGGGATTTCGTTTTATTAATCATTATATTCCTAACATCTCACCTAAGGAAGAATTCAATAAATGATTGCAGTCAATCTATGAGTAACTGAATAAAGCAGTCAATCTATGGGGCTAGCCTTTTTTCAATAGTTTGCACATGGGCTTAGGTCCAAACCTAAAATAACAGGGGGTTGGGGAGAAGAGAGAAGCCAGGAGGGACTGACTTTCAGCCAGGTGAGCTAGTTACCAATGTACAAATTAAAAATTATTATGTACTCATTATTAATAGATTCCATTCTTAGGGACTTCTTACAGAACACTGGGAATGGTTACCTCTCATAGAAAACTCATTCCCCATGGGGGATTTTTTTGATTCCTGGTCTAAGGATGTCTGGATCTCAAGAAGCAAGTTCATGCTTTTGTTGTTAGTGCCCTTCATATGGCACTTTTGACCATAATATAAAAATTATATAAAATATATAAAAAATATAAAAATTATAATTCCCTCAGGCTCCCAGAAATTTCAGTTTTGTAGCTGAGGACCAGGTTTCATTTGAGAATTTACTAAAAATTAATTTGGTGACTGAGAAGAGATGGCTCTCCAGAAAAAATGTAGCAGGTACATTATATACAGTTTTTAAGATCAATTGGGTGTTCGAGAAACTTAACCTGATGCCATCCCACTTCTACTGAATTTGTAACCAGGTAATTTCACTTCTTAACCTATATTTTTGCATCCATAGCAGAAATTTGATGAGCATTTCCAATCTTTTCAGTGCAGCAGTGAACCACCTTGCTAAGCCTTATAAAAATATCTGGCTACAAGTTTTCCTGAATTGGAGATTTTTTTTTAACAAGTTCAACAAGCTTGTGTTCTTTTTAAAGGAAAAGTGAGGCGATGTCACCACAATTCCATGCTAGTGAGAATGCTGAGCTGCCAGAAGCAGAAAAAAATGAAATAAGGGGCTACCTGATACTAGTTCTTGAATCAACCACTTGTATATAACATAAGTATAGAAAGTCTTCAAATTATCAATATTAAGTTTAGTAATAACATGTCATCATCTGCGGTCAGGACATGTGTCATCGCACTCACTCCAGGATTACACCACATGCCATGTGCAGTGCTGTTTCTTTTTTTTTTTTTTTAAAGATTTTATTTATGCATACAAGAACTGGGGTACAGGTCAGAGGGTGTGGAGGGGGTGAAAAGATTCACCAGAGACAGAGTGGGGAGCAAAACAGGCAGATTGACTGAAACACATTGCTGAGGGGAGCAGCTGCAAGACAGGAGAGGTCTGCTGCGCCTTGTGGGTCCCCTCCCTGACTGGGAATCGAACTCATGCTACAGTGGCTGCCGATGCTTCATAGTGCGGTGCTTAACTCCTTGTGCCACCACGGAAGCCCCTGCTGTGCTGTTTCCTCATGATCCCCACAGGCTGAACCCCCACACCATCATCCTTGCTCTCTAGGTGCCCAGATCATTGCTGCCATTCCCCGGAGCTCTGTCCCTCAGCCTGTGGGGACGCATTGCTGGGGCGGTGGCTCTTGCGTGCCGTCTCACCCAGGTGAGTACACTTGCCTCGCCAGAGGCAGCCAACACTGGGGAGCGAGGGGCAGGTGCTCTCAGGCGTATCCTGAGCCACGCCACCCCTGCCAAACGACCTGGGACGGCAACATGACTTGGTCACGAGGCACAGAAAGAGGATGTCTCTCCACTGTGACCTTCCAGCTAGCCCACTGAGCTCAGCGCAGGCATGCTGGCACCTGCTGATACGTCCAAGCCGCGCTTCAACCTTACCCTGCCCTCCCGGGTGCTCGAGATTGTATAAAGAAACGTGCTGCCCAGGATCGGGATCTCTGTCTATATCACGACAGCCCATCTGGTCCCAGCTTTCACTAACACGTCTGCCATTGCTTAATCTCCCATGGTCCTTCCTCAGATTCTGCTTGACTTGGCTGGTCGGAGGCAAAACACCCCTTTCCTACCAAAGACGGTGCCAAGGTTGGAGTTTATCTCTGACCACACCATGCACCTCTCTTTACCCATAACTTATCCTGCATTCGTCATCCCTTTGAAGGATTTTTCTGAATAGCATTTTAAGAAACTATATACATTTCAAACCTTATTCAAGCTCTGCTTCCAGGGAGCTGGACCAAAGACATTGTTAATGTCTGTCACTGGAGTTTCTGTTTAATGTTCTTCACCATCAGAGTTTCAGCCCTCATCATTCCTGTATCTTGGATCTATGCCTTGTACCTCATCAGAAACCCAGTCCTTCAATGGAGGGAGTCATCAAATACTACATTTCTGAGAAGCATAGCAGAACGCCTACCTCAGAAGGTGTCTGCTTTGAAGTGTGTGACTTTACCAAGGCTCCATGTCATGAATTGATGAAGACTCTGGCTATACTGAGCTGCTATTCTCAAAGGACAGTACTTATGGAACTTTGGGATGCATTTCTCAATATAAATAATTATTTAAGTAGTGGTTAGATACTATAATAATACTAGTTAGCCACATCCTGGGCTATTTATTCATTCGGCACTTATCAGAAGAAAATGGACTTTTTTCCTAGCATTTACTGGTTTACCAGAAAAAACAGACATAGTAACTTGAAGATGGTATATTATAAATGAAAGATAATCACTTCTAAATCTATGCTTATGTGGTTATTCAATTGATTGTTTACCACAGAGTCTCCTAGTAGCCAAAGCTAAAACAAACAAGCACGATATATGCATGATTATCATCACTGAAGCAAACAAACAGCAACAAAAAATGTCAAGTCATTTTGTTAGGAAAAGTCAAATTTTACAGGTGGTATATTTTCTGACATATGTGCCCTCTAAATGAAGAGCACTATATCAAGAACTGTGAAAAGCTTGAGACTTTACACTGCTTCTAAGTTAATAACTAATACAGTCACAGTCTCATGGATGCCCACAGAAGACACAAGACTGATGGAGCAGAGACAAAGGACTTTATTATGACAATACTGATATCCAGAGAATTGGTATTTTCTTGCACTGGTCTCCTGAACCCCAAGTACAGAAGGAGACACAAGGTGACACAAGAAGGAGCAGGTCATGCCTGTATGTCTGGCAGGGTGGTATTACATAAGGGGAGATTGAGCATAGCCAGCCAGACCTTCTGTGCAGGATAGTAATCACAAGTGCCCTTAATCCACTGGGCCATGTCACTGTCTCCCAAGGCTCTTCACTATAAAAGCATCCTTGAAAAGACAGTTCAGAATAAACACAGTCAGAATTTCTAGCATAAGATGGGCAGAAATGCAAGAAACCCACAGAGAATTGTCTACCCGTAGATTGTAAGAACTGTTTTACAGACAATGCATGATAGTCATGAGATAGGAAATTACTGATAAGTCTCATTATAAACCAAGGGTATATGTCCAAAATGCATGCGGTCAGATACATTGTAGAGCTTAGGGAATGTGATCTATCCAAATAGCTTTCCATGAATGCAATTTGAAGCATGCACAGAAGTGAGATAATCCTTTATAAGGGTGCTTAGAAGCATTTTTACCGCTGATGGTTGTATCTGGCACATTTTCATTGACTTTTTAAAGAAGATTTATTTATACAAGAACTGGGGTACAGACAAGAAGTGTGGAGGGTAAGAGGATTCACCAGAGACAGAGTGGGAAACAGAACAGGCAGATAAACAAACACACTGCTGAATGGAGCAGCAGGTGTGACAGGAGAGGTCTGCTGCGCCAGGTGGGTCCCCTCCCTGGCCGGGGATTGAGCTCATGCTGCAGTGGCCGCGGGTAGCTTCATAGTTCTATGCCTCAACCCCTTAGGCCACTAGCGAGGCCCTTTCATTAGCCTTTTGTCAGGAGCTAGACATTTCATTTGAGGACATTCCTGAAAAGAATTCATAATGTTGATGGAATGATTATGATAATGCTACAAGTGTGACGCCAACGCTTTCTTATGCAATTCAGGTGTGTAACTTGAATAATTAATTCAGTGGAAGAATCTTTTGCAGGAATACACTTAGTGGTCATGCCTGGATCAGACTAAAATTTTTCTCAACTAACTTAGTTTATATTTAAATGAATGCTTGGAGGAACCTAAGGTCTTGAGCAGTAAACATCAGATGAACATCAGACGTTCGTGAAAAACTGAAATCGTTTGTAAAGTTGTGTAGATTTGAATTACTGAGCAATTTCTCTTGAGGTGGAGGACACACAGATCTCAGCAGATCTGAAAGTAATTATTAACCCTCAGAAAGTTAAAAAACCCCAGTGAGAATAGAAAAGATTTAAAAAATTTTTTTTTCAAATTTTCTTACATCATTGCTCATTTTTGTATGATATTTGATTTCTCCCCTCATTTGTAGTCCCTGTACTTTTCCCGCCACCAAGGCACCCATGACTGTCCCTTGTACTCTTCCCTCTGTTTTGACCCCTCTCTCTCCCCGCTATATGCCTCGGATCTATGGTTTGGCTTCAAGTTGTCTTTTTCCTGATCCTTTGTTCTGTTTTTCTATATCCCTCCCATAATAGAAGGAACTTTTGATCTAGAAAATTTAAGAGCTACCATTCAAGTTTTCTGTCCAAAGCAGAAAAGAAATCTTCCAAGTCTCAATCAAATTGTTTTCTTATCTAACCTCAGTCAGTGGTGGCCTTATAGTCAGGCTCGCTTTGGCAGGCACAGTGTGAGCTTACCTGTTTCTTTCTGACAGCACCTGACTTTTTTTTGAGGTGCTTGGCTGCCAAGCACCTCAGGGGAGCCTGGACCCATCCCATCCAAGGCTAAAATCACATAAGTTTAAAGCAACTCAGCCGTCTACTCACCCGTCAGTCAAGGTGTGGGAGTGGGTGTGGAATAATTTTGTCTATGAGAAGCATGGGGGAGTTGTAATGTCCTGTGGGGGGGAAATATTCCCTCTCTAAGCAAGGTTCAGAGATGAGGTCATTCTGTCTCTCCACCCGGGGTTGTTGCTAAATGAGGACAAGCTAGTTGGAGCTATAAAGTCGTTTTGTTCCAGGGCAGGGAGAGGGGCACTCCAGAACCCCCAAATGTGCTTCCTTCTTCCTCCCTTCCTTCTGTTCTCCTATCTCTTCTCTCCAGCATCTTATCTCTGTTCAGTTCCATCCTACTTAGGGCAGAACTGGGATTCTGGAACTTCCCCTTTTGCTGGGGACCACCCTGTTATAATTTTACAAAGAAGAATGGACCACTATGAGGGGGAAGGCTGAAGAAGAGAATGAGTCCAGGTTACAGAGAAGGCATTGACATTTCCTTTAACAAAACAGTTGTCCTCTGACTTTTTTGTTATATGAGAGAACAATTTGTCCTTTTTTTAAAAAAAAAAGAAGGGAAATCTCTTGTTATTTTGTTATCAAGATTACCAGAAAATGATGTATTTGTCATCAGAATACTATGGAAAAATACAACACTTGAGAGGCAAGCCTGAATTAGAAAGGCAGCTTTCTATGATAGGGTCTGGTGACAAGAGCTCCTTTTGAGGCCTAGTTTAAGCAAGGGAAAATTAGAAATGATTAAGCAGTTTTAGAGAGAAATAGGTAGATGGACCCAAAATAACTAAATCTTGAAACAAAGGAAAGGAAGCATCTCTGGAATGCTCCAGGAGATAGGAAAATGCAAACTTCTGATTCAGACATGAGGAAAAGCTAATGGATGTAAATTGAGGTGGATTACAGAAACACCAGAACTCCAGATGGAAAATTCCATGTACCAAGAACTCTAGACAAAAGAAAGTTAAGTAGGGCCATTGAGGAATGACCAATCACAGAAACACTAGTCAAATTTTGGAATGATGAGGGAAAGAGCATATATATTTTCAAAGTATGACCCCTACATGGCTTCTTGCCCCTCCCAGGTACCATATACCTAGGAGTCTTTATTCTTCCCTTTTTCTTTTTTTTTATTCTTCCCTTTTTCTTAAATAAACCTTTCTTTCCAAGACAAAGTTTGTTTGTCTCCTAGTGCATATAAAAGTTATGTTTGCACTAAGCTATAGTGTATAATATAATGTGTAATAGCATTAGCTCTAAAAAAACAATATACAAACCTTAATTAAAGAGTTTTATAGGGCCTTCCTGGTGGCGCAAGGGATTAAGCACCACACTCTGAAGACTGAAGCATCCACAGCCACTACAGCACAAGTTCAATCCCTGGCCAGGGAGCTGACCCACAAGGAGCACCTGCTGCTCGTCTCAGCAGAGTATTTCTGTAGATCTGCCTGTTCTGTTCCCCATTCTGTCTCTGGTGAATTCTCTCATCCTCCACACCTTTGGCCTGTACCGCAGTTCTTATATGCATAAATAAATAAATCTTTTTTTAAAAAAATTATTGCTAGGGCCTCCCTGGTTGGTGCAAGGGGTTATGGTGCAGCACTATGAAGCTATCTGCAGCCACTGAAGCATGAGTTCAATCCCAGGCCAGGAAACTAACCCACATGGCACAGCAGACCTCTTCTGTCTTGTCTGCTGTTCCCCTCAGCAGTGTGTTTCAGTAGATCCACTTGTTCTGCTCCCCACTCTGTCTCTGATAAATCTTCTCACCCCCCCACACCTCTGACCTGCACCCCAGCTCCTGTATGCATAAATAAATAAATATTTTTTTAAAAAAGGCTTTATTGCTAAATAATGTGACACAGAGACCAGATATGAGCATATTTATGTTGGAAAATGGTGCCAATAAACTTGCTCAATACAAGTTTTCTACATACCTTCAATTTATAAAATGTTGCAATATTTTCTCATACTTTTTAAAGGATATCAATTCTAACTTTTCAAGATAGGTATGCCAATCCTTAGTTTTCAGGTAAACTGAGATGAAAAAGGCAGCAACATATATCCAAGTTGACATAAAAAGAAGAAACTGAAAAGCTGCCCTGAGGGAACCAGTGGTCCCCCACTCTGTTGCCTCTATCAGTGGGGACTCTTTGCATTCTAATCCCTTTGCTCTGCCTCCATCATTGAAAGGAAAATACCCCTAAAAAGAAAAAGGTCATATAAAAATAAATCAGTCAGTAGAAGTAGGTTTGTTGGTTCCTGTGCCATGTGGCTGTTATTCACAGGAAATCTAGACTCATGGATTGTAACTGGGTCCTTGAGGTGGATTAAACATACCTGAGGATTGGATCTTCAAAGTATTTAAAATCTGAACCTTATTTTCCATGCAAAAATCTCAGGAAATGCCATGGTTTTATGGGTCCTCATGCGTACGCTCACAATCGCAAGACAGGACTTAAGCTCAGAGAGCAAAAACAATGGGGGGAAATGGGAAAAGGAAAGATTTTCTAAAGCCACAAATGGTCAGATATCCTGTCCCAGATAGTGACTGCAGTGTCCAGTGAATTCAAATCAAAATCTGCTTGTACAAGTTGGTTTTGTTCCTTTGATGAGAGCCTGGAGGTAGAGAACACTGAGTAGTGATGCACCAGCTGGTAACATGGGAACAGCAATTCTAAGGTTTGGCTGAGCAGTACAAGAAGCAAGTGACAGGTCAGCAGTGCCAGTCAGCACTGGTCAGCAGGAGGTGATGTGGAGACTCAGACTCCTGTGTTACAGTTCTTTAGAGACGCTGGGCATAGGCCCCAGCAAACAGCTCTGTTGAGTCACCAGGTACAGGCCATTGTTGGACAGCTTTTAGAGATGCTAAGCCCAGGTCAGTCAGTGAAAAACAGCTCTTTTAGAGGCATTTGGCACAGAACAGCAGTGACAAAAGACACTACTTTGTCCCTTTGATGACCAGGTAACTGCAGGTAGGCAGCAGTTTGATGCAGAAAGAGGATGTGAAGATCTCAATGAATGAGTCTGTCTAAGTTTCTTTGCTTCCCCAGCTTATATCCCTTTCAGGATATCTGCCTTTCAAACCTAATTCGCTCATTTTTCAGAACCAGAACCATTTCCAGGACTCAAATAGGACTAGTGTGAACACTCACCTGAGTGGCCCATTTCAAAAACTACATCAGCTTTGAAACCTGAATGGTGCTGTTCAGGTTCAAACCCAACTGGCACATCTACAAAAGCAACGTGGGATTCAAAACCCAAACCCGGCTGGTGCATGAAAATCTGCCCTGTGCTGTGCTTGGCTATCTTTCTTGGGCACAGTGGAACCAGGTGAGCTCACTGCACCTCTGAACCAGGAGCTGAGGGTTATAGTTTAGTTTTTTCTTTTTTCTTTTCTTATAGTTTCAATTATAGGAAATAATTAGAAGCTGGGAGGTTTATTTTGAAAGAAATTTTGAAGGAGGAGGGAATAGAGATTTTAGGGGAGTGACAACTTCTTGTTGATTGCACTGCAATGATCAAATTACAAGGTATGTAATAAATTTTGTTAAAACTGAGACACCCTCACAAACATTTCTTTCTACATTGTTAAGTTTCAAGTAAAAACCAAGACTTATTAGGATGTTTATGAAACTGTCTGAGTCTGTTACTTTTTGGAATCTGTTACTTTTTGGAGGTAAATTGCCTGACTTAAGGATGGTATCTATTATATAGTGTTTTTCTTTGAAAATAAAATAACTTTGTTGCAATATATTCCAAAGCAGCATTTAAAATTAACCAGCAATCAATTCAAGTGGATTCATAAAACTGAATTACATGGGAAGTTTTTCAAATATGGATTAAATAAATGGAGACGAATTTGTGTTTACTTGATAAGTTTATTTCTCATTTAAAAAAAGTAACAGGAATTGATACACTAGGCAATTTCTAAAATGTTAAGAACTTTTATGTTTTGCAACTTTTTTCTTTTTGTATATGAGCTCCTATAAATGCAAACTTTTGTTTATGAGCTCCTAAAAATAATTGCCTGTTGTTGAATAAATGAACATAGGATAGCTGTAAAACAGAATGTCAAATTCCTAATTTTAAGATTAGTCTTAAAATAACTTTGTTGCAATATATTCCAAAGCAGCATTTAAAATTAACCAGCAATCAATTCAAGTGGATTCATAAAACTGAATTACATTATTCTCTTTTTCTGGCAAAAAATACTTAAATTATTCTCAATGTAAGAATTAAAGAGGGTGGAAATGTGTCACCTATAATAATCTAAAGCATAGTTGGACAGAAGAAAAAATGAAAATTAGAAAATAATAGAAACCAAATGTCAGTGGAAGTCTGATTACTTTGGATGCTTCAATTCTTTCATTTAACTAAAGGAAAAGTTTGCACTAATATAGAACTTCACAGTAGATAACCTCAGATCTTTATAACATCCTAGGAAAAACAGTTACATAGGGGCCTCCTGGTGGTGCAAGGGGTTAAGTCACCACAGCACTGTGAAGCATCCACAGCCACTGCAGCACCAGTTCAATCCCCAGCCAGGGAGGGGACCCACATGGTGCAGCAGACCTCTCCTGCCTCGCCCGCTGCTCCCCTCAGCAGTGTATTTCAGTAGATCCACCTGTTCTGCTCCCCACTCTCTCTGGTGAATCCTCTCCCCCGCCCCTCCTGTACCTCTGTCCTGTACCTCAGTTCTTGTATGCGTAAATAAATCTTTTTTAAAAAGGAAAGATTTGCTTCTATATGGCACTGAGAGTAAGATTAAAATACAAGTTGGGAAAATAAGTTTTTTGAAATCAGAATGCTATTTTAGCAAAATAAGGACATCTAGAACATAAACATGGAATATCTTCATTAAGACAAACAATGAATGTATATTTATTGAAAGTCTTCAAAATAAAGACAATGGAGTCCAGTTTATGAGAGCAGGACATTGTGCCTTGTGACTGTGCTGCTGGTTGACCTGCGCCAGCCACTGGGGACTCCTTTTAGGGGTCAGAGACAGCAAGAGGCATGTCTGTCCCGTAATCTGCCTTCCAAACTTCCTGAACTTTAGTGAACTTGGAGTTTCTAATTTGTAGGCAAAAAACTGCATCTAGGTTTGGCTTCTCCTCAAACATGATCTTAGCTGGACGAAAACCTCAAAAGCACTGCAACCAATTTCATCATGGAACACATCATTTAAAATGCTGCAACTGAGCACGACTTGGCAGGAGAAAAAAAGTTAAGAACAAACCCTCTGCTGTGAATACTCGGCTTTCAGAAGCAATTTGTAATGATGTGTCTGCATATATAAACAGTGAAGTTGATTAGGAAGGCAAAATGAAGCAACACATCTAGCGGAGTTAGCTGTTTCTCCTCTGAATGCAGTGACAGATTGTAGGCCCCACACATCCGCTGATGTTGGTTATTTTTGAATGTTTTCTTACTAAATGCTCAACAGTATGAAAATGCTCTCTCAGGGAGCCTTTTCTTTTTTTAAGGTGCATTCCTATTTCAGGCAAATTGCCAACTTTTTAACTCTTTCAATTTATTCAAAATTTAATAAATAAATAGCCAGTTCTCAAAGATTAAAAAAAAACCCACAAATTGAGGATTCTTCCTTTGGTGATGTAACAGTGGGTATCACAATATTGATGACAACATTTTGTTATTAAATTAATGCATTATGTTTTAGACAACTAAACATAATCTGCTTTGTTGGAGGAAGATAGCTAAATTGAAAAAAAAAAATCAGTTGACCAGTTCATTTGCTCTATAATTTAAAATATTTTACACTATTACTGTTTGAGTTTAGCAGTTTGCTATTCAAAATTATTTTCATATCACCAAAGTCACTCATTTGCAATTGAAACATACCTCTGCAGGGCTCTTTGACTGACTTCTACTCTTAAGTTAATGCAATAGAACAACTTTAAAATTTCAGCTCTCTTGACTTATTTTACTTAATCCATTGAAAGTTTCTCTTCCATCTTCCCATTGCTCTACCTCCCTATGGTAATCAGTTCTGCCTCTCAACCCTCTCTCCACCTCAATCTTACTTTAATTTTTTCTTCAATGTTCCATCCATTGGTGTCTAAGGTATCTAGATGTTATCACATGATAGTTTCTTCTGTGAGATTTTGTATTTTCTTTTCTTTTCACTGGTTTTCCTTCTTCAGTTCTCATATCAAGACAAAAATCAATTCTCATCTTTTGCCACAGTGTTGGCTGTTACATCTTAAGGGTAACTCCCCTAATTTAATTCTGGCTTCAGCTTCACTGAAACCCGAACACCTGCTTCCATTTGTTAGTCAGGTGTATTCACTCAAGACCACGTATAGGATCACTGCTCTTCACCATTAGGGGACCTCAATTCTGTGTGTTCAAGATGGGATTCAGGACCTTCTCTGACCCTAGTTCTCTTCTTATTAAAGTCCAGTAATAGTGACTTGCTTTCTTATGCTTCTTTTCTCAGTAAGCTATCTCAACCTTCTTCTAGTTCTCACTTAACCTAAAAGCCTAGTCTTAAAAAGATAAATTTGGGAGAAAGGACCTTGCAACCACACAAAACTTCTGTTTCAGATGTTAGATAACCGTCTATTGAATTGATTTCATTGGTTATAGATACATTTATTGTTAAACAATGTGGTGGGCATAGGTAGACTATAATAGTAATGAACCTGAATTTTGAAGTGAGACAATCTTGAGTGAATTCTTGCCCCAGTTATTTACTGTGCAATGTAACGACTTAATAACTTTATCTATAGAAACTGATAGCAATACCAGGGCCTCCCTGGTGGCACAAGGGGTTGTGTGCCACACTGTGGAGCTTCCACAGCCACTGCAGTGCGGGTTCAATACTCGGCCAGGGACGAGACCCACATGGTGCAGCAGACTCTCCTACCTTGCCCACTGCTCCCTTCTATCTGCCTGTTCTGCTCCCCACTCTGTCTCTGGTGAATCCTCTCACCCTCCACCTCTGCCTCTGGCCTGTACCCTGGCTCTTGTATGCATAAATAAATAATTTAAAAAAGAGAAACTGATAGCAATACTTGTTCTGAGGATTATTGATAATGAAATGATGACAGCTAATCTCATACAGCCCTTACTTTCTTATGGAATTTTTAAAATGTAATTCATGTATTTAGCTACTTGACATTTGTTCATTAATTTAATCTTCTAAAGCACTATTTAGGAAGAGATTTCATTAAAATTTTAATTTAAAAATGAAGAAATGAGACACAGAGAAATAAGTTTACACAGCTGGTAAGTGACAGAGTGGACATGTATCTTGAAACCTATAATTTGCTATTAGAAGAGGAATAAAGTAAAAATAAATTATACTTTAATACACTATACATGCACACACACACACACACACATACATATCTGCCTCCCCTGCTACCTGGACCTAAAATAATAACACATGGCTAAGCAATTGAATGAGGGACATTCAAGAAAAAAATTGGTGACAATGAGAGACAAGCCGAATTAGTCCTGGGCAATGATGACTGTGAATTGCTACTTCTGCTGAAGTGGTAGTGAGTCAATCAAAAAAGTATCTTTAATGGGCCCCAAGGAAGAAAGGAAGGGTCTTCCCTCCATTTCTGGCTAAAAATTCCAAATCCTAAAAATCAGAAAAACTGAAAAAAATAATATGGAATAAATATTTGCATCTCATTCAAACTGGAGCTGTCCAGGATAAGAAGCTGACAGTTGTGAACTCTTGTTATTTCTTGCTCAGAATAACCCCTCACTCTGCTTTTCCGAAGATGGTGTGTATCCACAGTGGCTGGAAGCTGTGTACCATGAATAATGCATTTGATATTTTGCCTCACGTCTGGCCTGTTTTAATGCATATACATCCAGTTCGATTTCCCAGGTCTCTTAAACTGATGTTGAAAGGTGTTAGCTTATTACAGAATAATGTATAAATCCATTTATAGCTTGTTACTGAGATATATTCACTTCCATCTAATTAACTGCACAATCTTAGTACATGCAATTGCTGCTATTGCTTCTAAAAGGCTGAGAGGATAAATGGACGACTGCCTAGTGCCTAGTGGCGGCTATAGCTTCTCCTAAGCTTATAAATGTTATTCCAATGTCTAAATCCCAGTGCTCAGCTACTTTGCTGCTGGATTATAGCAAGCAAAGAAGCAACTCAGTCACTTGGGAATAAAACAAAACATTGCAAATGCTTTCAGTGTCAGACAGTGTTCTCTGATGAGAGTTAAATTATTAAAATAACAGGAGTTCTGGGAAAGATCATCCTGCACTTGCAGAATGAGTTGGCCTCTAGTATAAAATCTTTCCCTGAGAACAAGTTGATTTTGTGAGTGAGTCCAGGAGACAGGGATGATAACAGGAGATACATGGCATCAGTAAACATAGGGAAAACGGTGCTGCTAATTTCTAAAAGGATGGGCCTAGAAGCTAACAAGAAAAGCAAGAGCATGGCACTCCCTCTTCCTTTCCTCATGATGTCAAAGATTTTAAGTCTAGACATGACTTACAGAATCTCTTCTCATTTTGATGTGGCCTTACTATATAGTAATTCATAACGAATATATATCTGCTCATTCAGAACACCAATAAATGTTTCTTGTACATATTTGGTCTGTATCTACAGTTTTTGGCTGACAATTCCCAAAAGTCTTGGAATTTCCTAAGTGTTGAAGACATTAAATTTAACTTTTGTTATGGTAGCATTAGTAAGGTGACATTTGGGGGAGGTACCCAAGAATGAAAGATGGTTGCCAGAGAAACCATCAAGTCAGAGGACTGGACTTTCCCTGCTTTCTGGGAAGAAGAGAAAGGGAGACTGAATTCAGTTGCCAATAAACAATGATTTAATCAAACCTAAGTAAGAAAACCTGCATAAAAGTCCAAAAAAGGAGGGGATTCAGAGCTTCTGGGTGTATGAACATGTGGAAATTTGTGGAGAATGACACACCTGGAGAGGCCGTGGGAGATGTACACCCTTCCCTTGTTCCTCGGCTTCTGCATCTCTTCCATCTGACTGAGTTACATCCTTTGTAACAGATCAGTGATCTAGTGAGTAAACTGGTTTCTCTGAGTTCTAAGAACTGTTAGTGAATTAATTGAATCTGAGGAGGGGATCCTGGCAACCTCTGATTTGTAGCTAGTAGGTCAGAAGCAGAGATAATAACCTGGGCTCGTCATTGGCATCTGAAATAGAAGATGGTCTTGGGAATCTGAAGCCTTAACCTGTGGAATCTGATGCTGTCTCTGGCTAGATAGTGTGAAAACTGAGTGGAATTCTGTGACATGCTGCTGGTGTCTGAGAATTGCTTGTTGGCGTAGGGAAGCACAAACATGTTGGGATTGGATTGCTTGGGCCTAGAATCTCTTATATGTAGCTAA
The DNA here is from genome assembly GCA_019455555.1 of Galemys pyrenaicus. Lineage (NCBI taxonomy): Eukaryota > Metazoa > Chordata > Mammalia > Eulipotyphla > Talpidae > Galemys > Galemys pyrenaicus. The sequence continues at coordinate 1,990,087 of JAGFMF010012268.1, forward strand.
ATTAAAAAAGTTAACTCTGCAACAGAGCAACTGTCAAGCATATTGCAACACTCACCTGCTTTCTACTCATCCCCCTCCAGCGTCCTCCCTTTCTGGAACTTCCCTTGTCCCCCATGCCTATCTTTCCATCATCCCTGCCCTGGCACCACCCATAGCTTTAGGTATTTCTGATAATGACTTGAAATATGAAGAAGATATTTATCATCAAAATGACCTTAATTTTGTTTCATATACTGGCTAAGTTAGGCAAGGTCATTGATCGTTTTCCAACTCATTTGCTTTTCCATCAGATTACCCATCAGCTATCAGAAAACTCAATTAATCAACCCTCTGTATTCCTCAAGGCTAACTAGACCTTTCTTGTACTTTGCCCAAACAGGCTCTTCTGTTTTTAGAGAATTAATAGTTTTAATCACTATTTCCTTCAGTGTCACTATCTATGTATTATATTATTTCAGATCTTGCCCACACTTTATAACTGTATGATTTGACACAGGTAATATATCAAAATTTTAGAAATGATGACAGTTATAAAATGGGGGGGGGGGGAGATATCCCTATGGTTTGGTCTTCATGTAGCAGCACTGTACATGCTGTTAAAGCCCAAGTCACATCATGTCACTCCCACTCAAAGCCTGCCAATGACTTCCCATCTCAAGCCTGCCAATTACTTCCCATCTCAAATGGAGTGAAACCAAAGCCTTTTCAGTGACCTCTTTAACCCAGTCCCTTTGCCCCTTTGGCATCTCACCTCTTTCTTCTGCCAGGCACACACCTCCTCGTGCCTTTGCAATTGCCATTCCTTTAAGGCGGACCAGCCTATTCCTTTGTTCCCCATCTGTTTTATCCCTAGTGCCCCAATAGTGCCCATAACAGGATATATGCTTAATAACTACTTATGAATAAATGAATTATTTTGAATAATGGAACTCAAAAGGAAGGAGGAAAGGAGGAAAAAGAAATGCTTGATTGTTCTATTTGGCATAATGGGACTTGATATTTTTCAGTTAATTGATGGCTTCTATTTTAGGTATTATTTCCACATTGGATTTGTGAAGTTCCTAGAATGTAACAATATCCAATTGATCAATTGCTTTCTTTCCCAGCAAAGTTTTCCAAATTTGGAAGTATAAACTTCAAGGAAACACAAATGAGCAGTTACAAATGGCTTTCTCACTATTCATAGACAGGGAAGGAGAGTTATTTTCCCTTTGTCTCAGGCAGGAATAGTGGGAAGTCACTGGGCCATGGTCATGGACTTCAGGCTTCTTTTGAGGGAGACCTATGGCCCAAAACTCTGTTAGTTTAACCCTAGTGAACAGGTCTAACTGTTCAGTCACTAGAGAATAAAGGTCAAGTAGCCTGTCTAAGACACTTTCTGAAGTCAACGCCAGGCCTAGGAGAAACCTAGCTTTTCACGAACGCAGAAAATCCTCTTAGGAACCCTTTGCAAGATGGACAGAAGGAAAGACTGTTGCATTACACATACTTCTAAAACACTCCATTTCAGGGAAGCAAAAGCCTCTTTAGCATCCTCTGGAGTAAAAAAAAAAGTAATAATAATTGCCATAACCAATCGATTAAAAGGAACATGGACGGACAGATAGTGCTCCTCCCTCTTTCAAAAGAATAATGAAATATTTAAATGAAAGCTGAGAGGAATTGAATAGCGAGTTTGGAGAAGCGGCAGTTAGAAACTTGGAAAGGAGGCACAGAAGCAGACATTTGGAAATGGGTTTTGATGTGTCTCACACTGAAAGTACACAGTGAAGAATCTTCCAGTGCATTCTTTGCTTCTAATTAGTGTCAGGCTTTCTCAAGAACACTAGGCAGCTAATCCTAGATGGAAGTAAGCCATAATTCTAGACTTCCTCTCTATGAGATTTCATCTCTCTAATGATGTCCTGCTCTGTTTCATGTTTTTTTTCTACTTTGTAGAAATCAAATTCCCATCTAACTGCAATGTAATATTTACTAGTTGTGGTTTCTTCCTTTACTCATCAGATTCTAAGTACTCATTGCATCATTTTAGTACAAGTTATTTTTTCCTTTAATTTCCACAGTGTGTGTGTGTGTGTATACACACCATTTTCATTGTATAAAATTTTATTTGCTTTTATTTCATTTCCGAAAGTCTTTCAAGAAGAACGTGGACTTACTACTATATAGAATTGTGTATGGATTTAAGGATGCTATTGGAGGATGCTAATGTGTCAATAGAAGTGGAAATGAGATGGAGTGAAAACAGAACAGGACACAGCAGGGAAGGCATGTTTAGTAAGGATGCAAATAGGAAGAGCCATTTAAAATGATTCATTGAAAGTAGCCAAGAAGTCTGTGCTTAATATTTAGTACTTTTCTATGAGAGAGCAGCATAATTGTGGACTTACCAAAATTTTACTGGACTTCTACTAGACTTTTCTTTGGGGTTTCCAAGGGATGTATTCTTTAAGGACATGCTCCAGATACCCATGGTGGAACAGAAGAACAACAAGTCCAAGATCATCTTCCCACAATCTGAAATTTACAGGTCTCAGATTAACTGAAACCAGAAAATTCTGGATACCTCAGGAAGGTCTTAGAGAGCTACATGGTGATACAGAGAGAGCTGAGAAAACCATGCATTAAGGAACAAATAAAGGGGCACAGAAGAGATGGAAGGATGCTAAAGACCCACTTCTAATTTTCAGTTTTACATCTGTTGGCACTTTGCCTGTGGAAAAAATGCTTGAAGATAATAAAATGTATTCTTGCATCTACTTCAGAGAAAACTTGGCTCACACTGTATGAAGAAACCCTTGTGTGTTCTGGTCATGCCCATAACATTGCCACACTAATTCAAGTTGCTGTGAAAGATATGTTAATTTAAAAATTCAGGAGATAATAAAGAAAACTATTGAAACAGAGGCAGAGAAGGCTCTGAGACCAGAGAGCCAACATAAAGTCCCAGAAGGCCAAAAGGCCACAAACCAGAACCAAGGTTGTGCATAACTGATTTCTCTAGAAAGCATGGGGAGGGAACTGATTGACTCTATCAGTAACAAGTCTGTAATGATCAGTTTTCAAACAACTGTTTGCTTGATACATATTAAAATGATTGCTTTTGGCCTAGTATAAAGGTTTAAAGCCCAGCTCAAGAGACAAGTAATGCAATTTCTCTGTAATGGCTCCTGACTCCCTTTTACAACGTCTTCACAGATGTCAGCTTTTCACAGGTATGTAGTGACAAACAATACCAATGTTGTCAGAATGGCTTTTACAAAGTTCCAAAGCCTTAAATCTCAGCATTTAAAAAGATCTTTTAATGTTGTAGAAAAGATTACAGAAAAAAACACCTGAGCAATGCAAATTAAAACCACAATGAGATACCACCTCACACCAGTAAGAATGGCACATATTAAAAAAACTGGCATCTATAAATGTTGGTGAGGATGTGGTGAAAAAGGAACTCTCCTGCACTGCTGGTGGGAATGCAAGCTGGTCCAGCCTCTATAGAAAGCTGTGCAAAGTTTCCTCAGTGTACAAAAAATGGAGCTACCATATGACCCAGAAATCTCACTCCTAGGGATTTACCCAAAGAACACAAAAGAATACATGGAGTCCTATGTTTATTGCAGCACTATTCATAATAGTTAAGATTGGGAATCAACCCAAATGCCCAAAAATAGATGACCAGATCAAGAAAATGTGGTATATATACACAATGGAATATTATTCAGCAATCAAAAAAGATAAACTGGTGCCATTCGCAGAAGCATGGATGAAGCTTGAAGGGATTATGCTCAGTGAAATAAATCAGAAGGTAAAAGAAAAATACTGGATGGTCTCACTTCTAGGATGACTATAGGGCATCAAAGATAAAAAAATAATAACAATAACAACAAAACCACCACCAAAAAAAAAAACCCACAATAAAATAAAACAAAAATAAACAGACAACTACAAAACAGAGACATTCTGCAGGGAAGAGGCAGGGATTGGGATTAAGGCAGGGACAGAAAGAGCACAAGAGACTATGGTGACAGTGCACAGGTGAATTGGTGGTGGGGATTCTATGGGGACTACACCTAGGAAATAAAGCAAACAATGAAAGAAAAAATAAATAAATATATCTTTTAAAAAGAAGTAAAAAAACAAACAAACCCTGAGATTCATTTGAAAACTCAGTTTGTCAATCTTTTCTTTTTTTTTTTTAGTGTAGTAAAGGAGTATAATGAATGGAATATGATTCAGTATGATGTATCCTAATTACCCATAAGAGTCTCTTTCTTTATAATCTCTTCATCTTAAACCATAAGTATGAAGTCAACCACTGTTTATTCTGATTCTTCCATCCCCAAAAATGCCTCTGGTGCATTTTAGTAACAGCTGAAAATCAGGGTTCAATTTTGTGACTGGAATACTGATTCAGATAAAATGACTCAACGAGGAAGAATTCTGTCCTGTGCTTGCTAGTAAATTCACATAATTTATTTTCATTCTGGCATTTTAACAATATGGATACAAATATGAATTATTGAAGGGTTCAGAGGGACACTAGCCTTTATCATTTTGTATGAAACATTTATTCTGGTGCTCTGAGGACATGCAAACAGATTTACTCAGACTGACACACCATGTCCTCTCTTCATATTCTGTTCTCTCTCTTATCTGTTTCAATAGGAATTAAAGAGGCAACCATTTCCTGAGTTTGGTAAAGAAAAGGAGTAAATCATGCTATTTTTCACCTTTCACATAGCAGAGAACCCACACCTTGAAATGCTTCTTTCTACCATTCAGGTATCTACCAAACAATGGCAGGGCCTTGCATTTGCAACAGTGTATCCATCAGTTGTATGGTTATGGGCACTTAACAGGTAAAGAGATCTAGGCAGTTGCTCTTCTGCCTCTCTGAGAGTTAGAGTCTCTCTCAGGCTCTCTCTGCCTGCCTGTGTACACAGTCCCCTGTGTCAGTATTAAAGGCCTGCAAAATCCACCAAAGACTCCAAATCCTCTTTCCATCTATGAGAATTGACAATGAACCTACCCAGCCTGGAGTAGTTGCACACTTTGTGTCTCAAAAAAGAATATTAAAATCTCACTCAGTCACACCATGTCCAGAAATTGGCCACATGTCCCCTAAAAGCAGCCTGGCTGACACCATGTGCAGTCATGGGTTGTAGCATCTTTAACATTGTTGGAAATAGGATTTGGCTTTAAGCAATTCTTTAATTCCTATTTCATCTTCCTATTTTCCTTCCATAACTCCCATGACCTTGTCCCTCCTTGAGGCAGATTTTAGGTTTTCTACCTGAATCTGTATACATCAGTTATAATTCTTTGATCACAAATGAACATACCATTAGTGGAACCCAGCCACCTCAGTGGTAGGAGCCGGCAGGAGTGGTGGTGTTCTCTTACCCTGCTGCTCACCACAAGACAGTTGTGGCAGTCACTCCTCAGAGACCTTTTATGTAAAGTGTGCTTTCTGGATTGTGGAATGGACCAATCAGCCACAGAACTGAAAAATGGTCCAATCAGACTGATGGGCGGGGCAACCTGAAAGTGGATATAAGCCAAGGTTGGAGGAGCCGGAGAGTCCCTGGAGAAGCAGCAGCCCTGAGGAAAAGCTCCTGAGGAGGAGAGTCCCAGAAGAGGAAGAGGAGAGCCCTGAAGTGGAGGAGATGATACTAGTCCTGGAAAAGAGAAGATGGTTCCAGCCACCTAAGAAGGAAATAAAGAAGCCTCTAACAGCCACCCTCTGAGGAGGGAAGAGAGGCTGAAGGACTCTCCCAGAGACTAGGCCTCAGTCCTGCCTCTGACTTTGCCTGAAAGGAGCACCAAAGGCCCTGGGCCTGTTGTCTCAAAGAGCTGTTCATTGTTGGTATAACATAAAAACTCACAAAGAGCTGTTAACACTGGGTGTCTCTGACACCACCTCAGAGTAAAGGAGAAAAGAAAAATCATTGAACACTTTTTATTTCCTTCCTATAATTTTGTAGATGAAAATAATCAACTTTATCCTAGAAATATCTTACTACAGGATCAAAATGCATTCTTGACAGTTAAAAGTTTATTGATAAGAGACAGAAGAAATGTAGATTAAGATGATGTGATATCTGAAGATGAGCATAATGCTGCAACTTCATCAGTTCAGTCATTTTTCTCATTAAAACAATCACAATTCTTTTTATGATAATTTTTGTAACAACGTGAACAGACTTTTAAACCAGGAAAAAAGTCCTTATAATAAATTTGGCTTATATCACAATGAAGTAAATATAAGTTATTTCAAATAAATCTAATTGACATGGGCCAATAATTCAAATCATGAAAAGGGCAGCTCCTTACTGATTGGTTTCTATGATGATCACATGGAAAATGTCACTAAGATAGGGGGAATCTATTTTATAAAATGAAATTCACATTCAAGGACAGTTATCAAAATTGAAGGGAATCCTGTTATCTACTGCACTGTTCTTAAAGTCTGTCACAAGGTACTTACATCAACTCATTCTCCTGTTTTATCTTCTCTGGAAACTTATCTGGGAAACAGAGATGACACAAGTATAGAAAGAGCAATCTGTTGATGGACAAAGTAGATCTTGCTTCTCACAGAAAGAAATAATTGACAAATTGCCTCAATTATTTTTGGTTTAATAAAAATAAAAATGCATATTTTAAAATCTCCAAATTCTGTCATATACACATAACACATGTATTATATATTGCTTACATATATACATACATATATACATACATATATACATAGATATATATATATATAAATAAAACTTTTATAGAACAGCACAGGAGTTTTGACCAGATCCATTTCTGACTGGGCCATTTCACCCCTCCTTCGGCAGCCTGGTGCTCCTACCAGGCCAGGAGGTCACCATATTGATGCTGAACTTACTGCAGACACTGATGCACACAGCACACTGCAACCCAGAATGCCTGGGCTCTGGTGATCCTCCTGCCTCGACCTCCAGATCTGCTGGGACTACAGGAGCATGCCACCATGTTGGCTTTTGCTTTCTTACTTTTAATACTTTCCCCTAAACAACCCTTATATTCAGTTTGAAACACATCCCTTCCCTGCTCATAATCTCCAAAACCTCATTTAATTTATTAATATCCTATCATTTTTATAAGTATTTTACTTTGTCAAGTTGTCTGCCATACAAATGTCCATTATTTGTATTTGTCACTCTGGCTCCTTCACCACACCTACTTCCCTGAACTCTTCCATTTTGACATAAATAACAGTATTTTATATTTCCATATGGCTGACTAGTATTCCAAAGTAGAGAAATGTCACATATTCTTGAGCCAAACTTCTATCCTGGGCACTTGGGCTGCTTCCATGTGTTAGCTATTGTAAATAATGCTCAATAAAGTGTACGGCATATAATCTTTTTTTTAAATTTTTTTTATTAAAATATTTTAAAATTTACATATACTTGCCATCAATTGTAATCCCCATGTATTCCCCATCACCATCTCACCAGTGCACCATCACCTCAGTCCCTCGTGCTCCCATCTTCCCTCAACCCTCCCCCTCCCCTCCCCACCAGGTATCCCCAGTCTGTCCTTGATGAGGCATATAATCTTTTTAACTGATGGTTTCATGTTCTTTGGATAGATGCCCAGAAGGGGATCTGATGGGTCATACAGTTTCGCCATTTTTAGTTCTTTAATGTAAATCCAGATAGCTTTCCATAGTGGAAATTATGGCATTCCTATCAACAGTATAACAGTGTTTCTTTTTCTCTGCATCTTCTCTAGCACTTGTTGTTGGGAGAATTTTTAATATGTGCAGTTTTCTTGGGTGTGAGATGGTGTCTCATTATACTTTTAACTTGCATCTCATTAGGAGTGACAATGAACATTTTTTTTTTTCATATTTCTCTTGCTCTTTGGGATAGTCTTTTTGGTGAACTGTCTGCTCATATCTACTGCCCACTTTTTAATTGTTATTTAATTTTTTGTTGTTGAAATATATATCAGGCATTACTCCTTTATCAGTTATATATTGTGTTAATGTTTTCTCATTGTATTTTCTTTTTCTGTATAGAAGCTTTTTGATTCGAAATCTACCCTATTTTTAAGTTTTGTTTTTATTGATAATTCCCTTGATGTAGGGGTCAAGTCACCAAAGGTATATTTGCTGTTGTGATTATAGAATGTATCATCAATGTTTGCTCCTATGTGTTTTATTGTTGCAGGTCTTCTATCTAAATCTTACATTCATTTATAATTTATTTGTATCTATAATATTAGAAAATAATCAAACTTCATTATTTTGTCTATGGCTTTCCAATTTTTCCAGCAACATTTAGTGAAGAGACTCTCCCAATTTATGTTCATGGATATTTTGTCATAGATTGGTGCTGGTATATAGTCCACTTATTTCAGAACTTTCAACTCTGTTTCATTGATCCATGCACCTATTTTTATGTTAATAGCATATTGTTTTCATTATGCTGCTTTATAGTAAAGTTTAAATTCAGTTACTGAGATAACTCTGTTTCTCTCCTTTTTGTCTTAAGAAAGCTTAGATAATTTGAGGCCTGTTGTGATTCCATATAATTTCAATTTTTTCTTTTTGTTCAATTACTTTGAAATCTATTGCTTGGATTTGGTGAAGATTTTTCTTTTTTTTTAGTTTGCATTTCATTTTAGGCAATACTGTCATTTTTATTATATTGACTCTCCCCATTCATGAGCATGGAATACCATTCCATTTACTTAATGTTGTTATCCAAATTCTTTAATAAAATCTTATAGTTCTCATTGAATATGTCTTTTACCTCCTTTGTTAGGTTGATATTGAGGGATTTATTTCTTTTTGAAGCAATTTTAAATGTGGTTATTTGCTTAAATTCATTTGCTTTTTGTTCATTGTTTGTACATAAATAACTTTATATGCTGATTTTTGTGCTCTGACACTTTCCTATATACATTTATTTCTAATAACATTTTAATATAGTGCTAATTTCACTTTCTCTTTTCCTATTTGAAGCCCCTTTATTTCCTGGTTTTGACTGATATCCTGTCAAAACCCCTAATATGAAATTAAGTAGAAGTGGTGACAATAGACATTCTTGCTTCGGCCAGATCTTATGGAAAAAGTTTTCAGTGTTTTTACCATTGAGTATTATATCAGTTGTAGTTTTGTGTATCTGTGATTATTGTAGTTTCTACTATATTAATATCAGCTCATTCCTATTCTGCTTACCCTTTATCATAAATAACTGTTAAAATTATAAAATGCTTTCTCTGCATCTACTGATATAATGATTGTTATACTTACTTTTGTTGGTATGGTGTATTACACTATTTGATGTATGTGTGTTAAACCATCTAGCCTCCTGGGACATTTCCATTTGAGCATGGTAATTAATCTTTGTGATATATTGTTGTATTTGAATTGTTAACATTTTGTTGAAAATTTTGCATCAACATTCAATGGAGATGTTGGTCTACAATTTGTATGTAGTCTCAGTATTAAGATAATGCTGACTTCACAAAATATGTTTCAGAAAATACCTTCTTGTATTTCTAAAAACAATTTGAACAAGGTAGGCTCTAGCTTTTTTAGAGTTTGTTAAAATTCATTTACAAGTTATCTGGTCTGGGACTTTTGTTTTTCAGATTTTTATATTACTGCTTCAATTTCCATGTTTGTGACTGGTATTTTCAGTTTATCTGTTTTTTCCTGGGTTAATCTTGATAGATTATGTTACTATAGTAATGAATTCATTTCCTCAGTATTATCAAATTTACCGGCATATAGTTGTTCAAAGTAATTTCTTACAGTCTTTTATTTCCATGCTATCTGTAGTAATTTCTCCTCTTTCATTTGTTATTCTGTTGATTAATGACTTCTCTGTTTATTTTTCTTACTAACCTACATAGGGGGTTATCTATTTTGTTTATTTTCTCAATGAACTAACTCTTGATTTCATTAATTTTTTTTGTATGTTCTTTTTGTTATTTCCTTACTTCCACTAACTTTAGGTCTTATTTGTTCCTCATTTTTATTGCATTGGATCTGATATTAGGTTGTTTACTTGGGGTTATATTTACTTTTTAATATGGGCCTGCATTGCAATAATATTTCCCTTTAAGATGCTTTTGTTGTATCCCATAGATCTGGCAACCTGCATCATTTTTATATTTCTTAAACTAATTTTTCATTGCTGCTCTGATTTCCTCTTTTATCCAAATGCAATTAGGGACATCATTTATTCTTCATTGTATTCATAGAGTTTCCCTAGTTTTTTCTTATAGTTGATTTCTATTTGTATGTTGTGTGGTAACAAAAGGTACTAGATATAATTTTAACCTTTGTGGTTTTATTAACAATTGATTCATGTCCCAAAATATGGTCTATTCTTGAAGATGTTCCATGTACATTTAAAAAAAAAGAAGTGTGTATACAACAGTTTCGGAATTAAGTGTTCTATATCTTTCTCAAACATATTTTCTGTAGCTCCTCATTAAAACTGTTTTTTTCACATTTATACCTTGTCTTGTTGATCATTCCACTCTTGTGAGTGGGGTATTAAAGATTCTGGTGTTATGTTATTATCAGTATTATTGTCTTATATGTCTTGATGATCCATCATTTAGTGCATATAATTGTGTTATTTCTTCTTGTATTAGACTTTTAATCATACTATGGTGTTCTTTATTTTAACTTTTCTTAATTCAAAATCTATTATTTATAAGTACAACTGTTCATGATTTCTTTTGGTTGCCATTTGCTTGTGTAACTGTTTTCCAACATTTAATTCTAAGTCTGTGCTTGCCTTGGTTGGTGAGGTAAATTTCTTAAAAAGAGCAGAAGACTAGGCTTTGTTTTGAAATCCATTCAACCATTCTGTATCTCTTGACTGGTGATTTCAAACTGTTTACATTTAAGGTAATTAGTGAGATATGTGTTTATTGCATTTTGTTATATTTGTGTTTTTATTTTGGTTTGTCTTTCTCTTTTCTATTTGCTTGAAGACTTCCTCAAGCCCCTCTTATGGGGAGGGATCCATAAGGTACCTCTGGCTTACATCCCAGTTTTGGAAGCATAAATAAATAAACCTTTTTTTTAAAAAAAAAGAACTTGAAGGAAATTTTTACAAGTACTTTATTATAATTTTTTAAAATTTATTTTTACTTATTTTTCTTACAATGTTTTCTTTCTTTTCTAGGTCCAAATAGAATTTCCATCACCAGTTCACCAGAACACCATTACCATAGTCACTTGTGGTATTCCTGTCCCTGCTTTATAATTTTTAAACGCAACAATTTACTTCTCTCAGCACTTTCCCTTAGAAATAATACTATCAGGATACAAATAATTAAAAATACTTGGTTTTGTTCTTATACCAGGAAAGATACCTCATTGACTATGAGACATCTTATTTTGAGTTAGTGACTATTTAAAGTATGTTTCTGTGAAAAATGGTTGAGTGTTAGTTTTAAGTCTTGAGTTTGCATTAATTAAAAATGGATAAAGGTAAAAATTATTCAATGGCTTCATATAAGTGTACAGATATTTCAGACAATTGAAAACAATTCTCAAAAATCCTGGAGATTGTAGATGATTTATAGTTTTAAGATGACTGAACGTGGTTAAATGTAATATTTTCATTTATCATTACACGTTTTTACATATATATGTATACTTATATATGCATATAAATTTAATATGCACCATTAAAATGTAGTTAACACTTGACTATGAAATGCACAATGACTAAATATGATGTCTAAATTGGGACATCTTTTTTTTTATAATTAATGAAGTGCCATTGTTTCACATCTTCATTAGTATTTTCACAATGTAGGATTTCTCCCACTAGGTATCATCATTGTGGAAGTCCCATTGCCAAAGCACCCATAGTTTTCCAACATCATCCATTGTACTCTCTCCCTACCTACTCTCACCTACACCTGTCCCTCCTTCTTCCCCTTCATCCCTGGATGTCTCGGTTCTAGCATCAGTTTTCAAGGGTTGCTTTTACAGTTTATCTTTGTTTGACTCTCCATTTGGTGTCTGTATAGTCCACATATAAGTGACACCATCCAGTATTTTCTCTCTCCTGACTTACTTCCCTTAGCATAATTCTTTCCAGCTTCATCCATCTTGCCCCAAATGGCATGAGTTATCTTCATTGATTGCTGAGTAGCATTTTTTGTATACAAAACATATGGATTCATTCATATGTTTTGGGGCACTTAATCTTTTCCATATCATGCCTATTTTAAACAGCGCTGCAATAAAAATAGGAGTGCATGTTTGATAAGTTCTTATTTCTTTTGTGCTACTGAGCTGTGTGAGTTCTTTATAAATCTTGAACTTAACCTTTTATCAGATATGTGACTCTGCAAATATTTTCCCCTTGCAGTAGGTTGTTTTTTTCATTTTGTTGATGATTCCCTTTGATGTGCAAAACTTCTTAGTAATATGTCGTTCACTTATTTTTTTTTTTTTTGCTTTTGTTACCTTTACTTTTGGTTTCATATATTTTTATTACTAATACTTGAACAAATGTTAGGTAGTTACCTCCACTCCTGTCTCTGTGTATGGGAAAAGTCCCAAAAGTGCAGGCTTGATTCCTAAAGCATCCTTAAAGAGTTACAGGAGAGTATTCTAATACAGACAAGTGATGAATAATCTCCAGTGCAGTTAATTAACTGAGCAGAAAGAACTTGGGAAGGGACCAGCAGAAATTGACATTGTTTTTCATAACTGTCCCTTCACACCTATTTTCTAGATGCAATTTTAGGCGATTCTAATTATTTTCCAGTCATTATTAGGCAAAAATAAAATAGCTTCTGTTTTCCAAATACTAAGTGTCAGTTCAAAGCAATGTCAACACTTAGGTCTTTATTTCACTCACACATTAAAACTGGCTGAGCCAGGGAAGCCTGCAGTAGGAAGGGTCATGGTTGTTTTGCTTTTTCTTTCTAGCCCCACTTCCTCTCCCACTCAGTAGTTACATTTAGGAAGCCATCCAAAATTCAAGTTGAAAGTTGGGAAAAGAGGTTAGGAACAGACATTGTCTTATTTATCTAGTAAAACTGCAGTCTAGGTCTTATATGTTCTAACAGTTGATTCTTCCCTAGGGAATCTTCTAGATTCTTTTTGAAGACCAATCCCATTACTGGGGTTCTGTCGTCTTGGCTGTATCCTGGCTTCTCCAATGATTGCTTATGATTTGCTTGTCAGATTCTTGATCCTTATGATCCATCCCTTTTTAGTTTCAACTCTCCCTCCAAACAGTCCTCTTGGGTGGATTCTATCACAAGATTACTTAGCCTATCTCTCTATATAGTGGGATGTTCATCTTATCCACAGAACTTGCATAAACTCTTCTGCCTAATTCTGTTATCACAAAATGTTCACCCCTCCATACTCTGCCATCTCAAGGAAACCAGTCAGCTACCCACCTTTACATTTTATTGACATAAGCTACACCTAGGCCCCGAGTACTTTAAATTTCAAAGGTTAGATACCAAGCTGTATCTCTGGAAGCAACATTCATTTAGAACAACCGGCTCTGCCCATGGGATGGAAAATAAGGGGCACAACTGCATTGATCTTCAAAGGAATCTTAATTGCTACTTTTTCTGGCTCCACTAGAAATGATTTATTGCCTCTTACATCATGGAGGTGTATGATAAGCTAGTGCTATAAGAACACAATTTTATAATCTCTTACCAGGAGATCATGGGTGGTCTAATGACCTCTCCTGTTTGGTGATCAGATTTAGCACCTAGTGTGATGATCTCAGACTTTGGACCTTTAACTAGAACTGGGACAGCAGAAAAAAATAACTGTGACTCTACCTTTACAGGTAAACTCTTTCACCCTTCTGATTAAAATAACATTGTTTTTGTCCCTGATTCCAACACAAATCCCTTCAATCCCTATATATCCTTGTGCATTATTATGTGAAATATTATTTTGTTAGAGGACAATATGTATAATAGAAATTGTATTTCTATGTTCACACATGACATATGTGAGAATAATAGAATGTATCACTAAGTTAAATCTGTGTTCAACAAACGTCGTTATTCACCCATGGTTGTAGTGACAAGTGTTCTGCTTTACCTAACTCTAATGTTAGATGGGTAAACCATATGCAGAAGGACTTTGATGCATATTGTTTCAGCAACTGAGAAATATGAGGAAAAATAGACAACTACTCCAGAAATGACAAATGCTATTATCTCTATAGTTTTTAGGCATATTTTGTAAGGGAAATGATGGTCAGATTTTTTTTTTTGTAAGATAAGAATTTAATGATGTTTTAAATAAAACATTCAGCTTATTTAGTGACCAAGGATTAACATTTTCCAATGCACTTTATCCACATAGAATTATTCACTATTCTTTTTAAAAGATTTATTTATTTACGCATAGGGGCCTCTCTGGTGGCACAAGGTTTTGAGAACCACACTGTGAGGCATCCGCAGCCACTAAAGCACAAGTTTGATCCCCAGCCAGGGAGGGGACCCACATGGTGCAACAGACCCTTCCTGCCTCACCCGCTGCTGCTCCCTTCAGTGTTCCTATTCTGTTCCCCACTTTGTCTCTGGTGAATCCTCTCACCCCCCCACACCTCTGGTATGTACCCCAGTTCTTGCAAGACAGAATGGGGAGCAAAGCAGGTGGATACATGGAAATACACTGCTAAGGGGAGCAGCGGGCATGACAGAGGTCTGCTGTGCCATGTGGGTCCCCTCCCTAACCGGAGGTCGGACTTGTGCTGCAGTGTCTGTGGATTCCTCACATTGCAGTGCTTAACTCCTTGTGCCCCCAAGGAGACCCTATTTACTTATTTTTAATGAAGACCCATTGTTAATTTTTTTTTTCATTTTTTTAATTAAAATATTTTAAAATTTACATATACTTGCCATTAATTGTAATCCCCATGTATTCCCCATCACCATCTCACCAGTG
>JAGFMF010012268.1:2009949-2026676 GCA_019455555.1 Galemys pyrenaicus
GAGAGAGAATGAAGAAGAAATAGACCAATAGGAATAACTTAAGAATGACAGAAAAGAAAATCAGTCCAAGAAAAAAGAAGAAATAAAGAGAAGAAAAAAAAATAAAAAAAAAATAAAAGGAAGAGAAAAAAAGGAAAAAAAAATAAACAAAAAGAAAAAAAAAGGTAGTAATCATTGCTCCAGTGATAGAAGCCAGAAATCTGATGCTGACTGCAATCACAGAGATTACTCTTCCCTGCCTATGTCTTTGCAGCATCACAAACATCAACACTCCTGCAGCACCATGAACAAACAGAGAGGAGAAGAGAGCCCAGAGAAAGATCCAGTACCACATCTCTGCTAAGATCCCTTTCTACGTCTTGGTAGCTTTAGCTTCCAATTCTCTCATGTGTGTAAAGTGCACGAGCAAGTGGGGCGCGGCGAGTGAGGCTCGCGAGCCTCAAGCCCTCCGCAGAGCCGCGGGGAGAGGCCCGAGCCGCTGCACCACCGCCATTTTCTACACTGACCCGCTGCCGCCGCCACCGCCGCCGCCGCCGCCGCCGCCGCAGCCCCATTGTTAAATTTTTAAGACTAAATATTTAATTTGATAACATTGACTAATTTTCTAAAATCCAAGTTAGTCCTTTCCTAATACATACTTTTTTAGCTTATGAATAGGAATGGGTTCTTTGCCCATTGTGTGTGTGTGTGTGTGTGTGTGTGTATTAGGGGAAGACAGGGGTTGGTACAAGCTAGGTGTATTGTGGAGGAAGATAAAATGTAACTAATAACATACCTTATTTATAGGTGAGAGAGTATTCTGTCCTGGATATATTAACAGTTACTGCAATGGTGCCAACAAAAATTATTACCCTGTCTGTGTTGCCATGCCCAAACTCTGTTCATATGACTGTTGTGGGAGTTACCATTCCTGGGGCATTATTTATTTGTTCAGGGGTGCATATGAACTCTAACAGGTATTATAAAAATATCCCCATCAAGAATATTGGAAGGAAAACAAACAGAATTGAACTCTTCTGAGTGCTTTATCCTATAATGTAAAGCTTATGAACAGTTGATGGCCAAGCAAGAATGCAGAGGAGGCTGACTATGGAATAGTCCAGATGTACCAAAACAGAAAAATCCTAACAAGACTTGAGTCTTGCCCTATTTGAATCTGAAAGTCAACCATTATCTTGCCTTCTGTGGCTAGCAGCTAATATTTTATCACAAGTATGTTATTTTGCTTTATAGAACTTGAGATTAATTTATATCATTGGAAAATCAGAATCCTAACTGATCTATTTACTCAAATAACATAACATGATCCTTATCTGCAGCTGTTTTTGAACCCCATTTGTGAGTGTGTACATGCTCCTACAGGAGGTGGAGGAGTTGGTCATTTTCCTGTTCAGCATGCCATTTGTACTAAAGAACACACTGAAAACACATGCAGGATTCCTAAATGTCACGTGTAAGAATATCCATAATTTGAAGTTGCCAGCAGTAGACAAGGGCCTCCTCTATGGAGAATGATGAGAGAGGAAAACAGTTAAATATTGGAGGAGAGTGAGTTCTCTGGTATCTGAGCATAAAAGAGCTCAAGAAATGCTGAAAATTTATGATTCTTGGCTACAGAGTTTCTGGGACCTGAGAAGTAAAAAATTTGCAAAAATAAAATTTGCCAATAAAGCAGAGTTTTAAAGACTTCAATTAAGTTTTCATATGAAAGTCCTCAAAGAAAATGCAAAATATTGGCAAGGAAGCAGGTTAAGAGAGACAGGAATGAGAAAAAACATCAACAATGTCAAAAGACAGAGTACCACATATTTCAGCTCAAAGCAGTGACTGCCAGGTTGTATGAGCAGAGGGAGACATTCATTTCCCTCTTCTATACTTCCTTGTAGTAGTTATTTCATAATATGTAGGTAAAGATCCAGAAACAAAGACTTACTGATAACCACAGAGGTTTGCAGGACATGAAGTGTGTGTGTGTGTGTGTGTGAGAGAGAGAGAGAGAGAGAGATCCACAATGGAAATGGTGAAGTCACTGAAACTTTTCTTCACTGAATGATGAATAAATTGTTCAGTAACTTCTGGGAGCTTTCTGATTAAGGCAGTCTGTGTCTTGGTGCTCAGAATTTCTGCAAGTCAAGCTAAACAGACAGCCAGACAGGGGCCTCTCACTGTGGCAACAGTTCTGCTACAAGTAGCATAGTGGGGAACCAGTATCTGCTGAAAGCAGAAGGCAAATATTATGGCCAGATTAGCAAGATCAGTTAGAATAATTTACTGATGAAGATTAGCAGAAAGTTAGGTAAGAATAGCATAGTAGAGACACTACGCTTTGACTACAGGGAACAATGGAGCCCTCCCTAAAAAAATAGCCCCTGATCACTCCACCCGAGCTTGCACCTAACAATGACACATCCCGAGAGGGCGCCCCCACATATGTAGTTTCTTCCATGTACTTGCCCACCTTCTCTGAACCTGGTTCTAAATAAAGACAACACTGCCCGTGGATGTGGACTGTGACGGTATTGGTGTAGTCTCACTAGGCCTCATTCACACGTTGAATGATCTTTCCTTCATCCTGCGCCACTCCCAACCCTGCCACACAGCTAGGCAGTAGCAGCCTATCCCAGATTTATAGGACAACTCTCCCAAAGAATTCTTTGTGCAAAATCCATTCATTCACTCATTCATTCCTGATTCATTTTTTATTTAATTTATTGGGCAATTCTTGAGATTAATACACTGTAGTGAGAACAACTGATACATAATTCCAGTTTCACTACAGTAAGTCAAGGGCTTACAGACATGCATAAGATTCTATGGAAGACCTTAAAAATTACACCTAATCAAGTCTTGGAGGGAACAGAGGAGACTTAAAGGAAAGCATAACATATAAGTGAAATCTGAAGGATATGAGGAGTCATCCATGGACTGAAAGAGGAGAGGTATAGCAAGCAAAGGGGGCAGCATACAAAGTCTCAGAGGTAAGAAAAGCATGGCCCGTTCTAGCTCTCAGTGTTGAGAAGCCCATTTCAACACTCAGCTTGGTGAGGGGAGAGAGAGAATGTGTGTGTGTTTATGTGTGTGTTTGTGTGTGTATGGACTTACAGCATTCTTCCTCAACAATAAAAGGTAGGGTTGGGGATCCTGTGAAATTCCACAGGCCTTATCATCACTCTACATGTGGCAAGTTCTAGCTAATGGCACCAGTGCTAATGTGGGCATTTGGTATTCGTGCTCTCACAAATCCTTCGAAGAACACAAATTGCATTTCATGTACTGCTGTTAACATCTTACAGACAATAAATTAAAAAAATAACCTCATAAAGGTGCTGATATAATTTACCATCATTTCACAATAGTTCTGTGATGGAGAGCAAAATGTGGATGGGTCCTTGATTTCTTCAAATAATCTGTGATGCTGCCAAGATGTTGGAAGAAAAATATGATGCTATAAATGGACCATACAATGCTTCTTAGTGTGTACTAAGTGAACTATGATGAGCTGATGGTTTTAATGTGTGTCTCCAAGTATTTGTGTTCCCCAATGAGGAGGTGTGTCTCAATTTCCTAAAAGGGGTTTCTGAGCAAAGTTGGTTGTTACCTAGTGCTTTGTGATTGTGAAACTGAGAAGGATGTTTTTGTTCTTGACTATATTAAATAAATGTTGATAGCATTTAAATACCCTCCAAATGTTATTTTGCAGTCGATACTAGATAAATAGGGGACTGAACTTTTTAGACTCCAATTTCCTTCTAAGTTTCTCCTCCAACTGATCATCCTTCATCCAGCTCACTGCAGTACATAATTTCCATAAGTGGTTGTGGGCAAAGCAGGAAGTAACAAAACTTGAAGTGGTCATTTTATTTTTTTCTTTAGTAGCTCTGGGAAACGGTTTGATAAAATATATCTCTATTGACTAAAACACTTTAGGATTTAACCTAATTAATTTTGCTCCCTCTTTACTCTTTCTTTTATTAACTTTTCTTCCTCATGGCCAAGTAACACACACACACACACATACACTGAGGTTTGTGTGTACAACTGATGTAGTGATATAGAATTCCTCATTAAGAAGGTAGAAAATGTTTAAGAAAAACATTCCATACAAAACCTCTAGAATATGTTTTTTTAAAAAAATGTCTATGGTGGCAGATGTTAACTAAAATTATAGTGGTATCATTTTATAATATAAACAAGTATCCAATAATTAGATTGTACATCTGAAACTAATATTATATGTCAATCATACCTAAATGAAATGAAAAGAAATAAAGCCCTCTAAACTCAGAGCATGTTCTGGACCAAACACTAATTAAAATTTTGTCATTGGCCAAATTTAACCGAGACCTAACTTTCTTCCCATGAAGCTAGGAGTGATGGATTAAATGTGTTCATGTCCCTTCCAATATGTGCTGTTCACATGAACAAAATTAACTTTGAACCCCAATGGCATGAAGAATATTCATTTGACCCCTTTAAGTTGGAGTGTTCTTTCTTTACTCTCCAACATCCAGAGCTAATTAATTGCAAATTAAAAACACTGACTGCCTCCCAGCTTTAGAGTTGTACCACTTTATAGATGGTGTTTTCATGAACCTGCAAGATTTGTTAGCTGTGGAATACAGGATGTTGGGCTTTCCTGAACTCACATCAAAGATGGGACCAGGCAGTGCTTACTCATCAAGGCCACTCTTGTATGTATGGTTGACTTCAATGGCCTGCTTGGTCGTCATCTTAGTTATGTGCAGTTCTACCTTCAATACAAGGTCAGAATAGCCAGGTCAATTAGTTATCTGACCTAAAAGACTGTCATATACCAGACCCTTTCAGATTAAAGACCAGGATATTGGACCATCCTGGGACAGTGGATGTGCACCATGAAGTATGACTGGGAATGCCCAGGAGCTGGTTGCTGATGTATGACATCCCAGAGACTGATCAGTGAACGCCTTATTGGTAAGACTGGAACCATGGATGGGGGCCTGTGGTATGGTTTCCAGTATAATCCTGGGTTATCAATCTGTGGACAGCAGACTCACCACTACTTGAAGTCCTAAATGATAAGCACCTTTTCGGTTTCATCCACCCTTTGTCTTTGTTCTCCTACCCTGTGTAATTGATGCTGTATGATTATCCTCCTAATAAAAAGCCAGGATCTTGCTATTTCAACAGCATCCTGTGTTACCCGGATTGCTCCACGACTCCAGTTTTGCAGAGCATTGTTGTAGCACAACAAGCTCTCACCTGAGAAATGACACTGGTATCACCAGGGACCTGAGAGCTCAGTTCTGGTTGCCAAAGTAAGATTAGTAGAGGTGCAACCCACTAATTAAGTTAAAATGAAGATTTTTATTTCAATTTTTATCAGAAAAAGAAAACTGTTTTCCTTTATAGCTAGAAGAACTTTATTTGGGCATATTGGAATTTTTACTCCATCTTTCTAAGAGTAGATTTTATTTTCAATTCCACATAAAGGAAATAAGTCTATTAAATGTATTTAGACAAATGAAGACAAGAATGTTGATGACCAAAGAACTGGAAGTGTATTCTTCAGAAGATGATTAGAAATACACTCTGCAATTCTTTTCTGCCATTGATTTTTAGATTAGTGGCAGGGATATTTTTTCAAAATACTCTATTTCCTCCCCTCATTTTATCTAAGAATAAAATAAAGGTCCAGAATTTGCATATTATTTACACAGATATTTATGAAAAGCATTAGTCAGCTTTTAATTTTGTAGATATGCATTTCTTGCTGACAGTTCTTTTCTGCTAAATATTTTACACTTTTGATAGAAATGTCACAAAATGATGCGAAAGTATGTGAATAGATGCATTTCTACATGTTTTTCTTGGGGAAAGTTTGGGAGTGTAAACATTTCTAAAAGAAACATTAACTGAGGTTGGACTCAGGAAAGCCTGGGGAGTGCTCTCACACATGATCACACACTTCCTTGGCAGGCACTACTCACCTCATTTCCTGCCCCAACATAAAGGTGCTTGGCCTAACACTTCCAAACAGAAAGAAGTGGATCCTGTTACCCCAATCATCTTGCCAAGCAAGAAGCCCATCAATAAAACCAGTCAATGAGCTGCTGCCAGCACCCTAATCTCTCTTTCTCCTCCAATGGGTTTTCATTTAAACATTCTCTCTCTACCCTTACATTGTCCTCTACAGAGCAAGTTCCACTCTTGTTTTCTGGATTTGCCCATATAAAACCTGTGTTTTTCATTGCAATTCCTGTGTTGTCCCTCTATAAACCCATTTTGCTAGTAAAATAACTGTTTTTTTTTTTTAAAGATTTATTTCTTTATACATACAAGAGCTGGGGTACAGGCCAGAGTCCAGGGCAATGAGAGGATTCACCAGACAGAGAGCGGGGAGCAGAACAGGCAGATGGACTGAAATATACTGCTGAAGGGAGCAGTGGGCGAGGCAGGAGAGGTCTGCTGCGCCATGTGGGTCCCCTCCCTGGCCGGTGGCAGGGATCGAACTTGTGCTGCAGTGGCTGCGGTTTGCTTCATAGTGCGTTGCTTAACCCACTGCGCCACCAGGGAGGCCCATGATTGGTTTTTTTTTTAGATCAACAAAGGCAAAATAAATAAGATGTGATTTGTGTGTTTCCGCCAATGAAAATAGGTCTTCATAATTATAGAAATAAATTTGATTCAATTATATATCAAGAATGCAAAAATGGTATTTTCAATAATTTTTATTCAAGCAAAGTTTAATGATTTTGATATAACAACATTTAAAATAATTATCTGCATCAGTTAGCATTGATAAAGAAGCACTGGTCAACTGATAGTTTGATTTGGCTTCTCTTTAGTGGCTTCTATTCATATTTGTTAATTTAACATGTCCTTTCTGCCACCATCTGATCTCCCATCATGCTACGATGCTTCTCCAACTCTTGAATTGGCTTTTTAAGGTTCTACTTCCTGACTGTTGGCTCCTATTTTTTGGTTCAGTGACCAAATTCATGAACATTGTTTTTAAACTAGAAAATCCCTCTATTTTAAAAAGAGTAATTTCTGGTGACCTACTTACAATATTGTATTTTTTTCCTCTGTGAACCTATGTGGGGAATAAATGTGTCACATTACTCTTGATGAATTCACCTTATTAATGGCATTATTTTTGTAAACTCTGACCCCTAAACTTTTGTGTTTTATTCTCTCTAATCTTACGTTGGAGAGTTATCTAGACATAGGAATTGAATCCAGTTAATAAGTGAGGAGGTGAAAACAAACTTTCCCTCTACCCTTTTTAGTTATTACTGGGGGTTCTACAATATAGACTGACAAAAAACAGATTAACAGGTGTAAAATGATCAAATTTTACTGATACTAAGTTTCACATGACAAGGGAAACTTCCTTGGAGAAAAATGAAGAGCCCAAGAAGTGGGTAGGCTTGAGAGCTTATATATCATTTCAACAAAGAGTGATAAATTGTGCAGATGTGACACATTAAGTGAAAAATATTTTGGGATCCAAAGAGCAGAAAACTGAGAAGGTAAATGCATGGAAGAAACTAATGGAAAACAAAGGTGAACTTTAGAAGGTTTGTTCTCACAGGTCCATCCATTCTGATGTTAACTTTCTGGTCATAAAATGTACCCTAGTGGAAACTAATGACAGTCCTTACTTCTCAGGAGTTACCTCTTTTAATTAAATAAAGGAAGTTTAGAGAAAGTTTCTTTCTATTGTGTTTGTTATAGGGCAACCCTAATATAAAATGGGTTTGCCTGACTGGGTTTTTACCTGCGCGTTTGAACGGTACTTATAATGCCCTAACTGCAGGCACACACAACAAAGGTTAATAAAGGGTTTTATTTATAAGGGAAGGAGAAATAGCGTAGTGAATAACACAAGGGGAAGAGAGGGATACAGATTTGTAAATATTTTACCAGTTCCTTGGAGCTGGAACCCAATGGTGTGCTGAGAGCTGACTTCCAAGGAAAAAAGGACCCCCCCAAGGCCCACGTGTTTGCTTTTATAATTAGCCTGGCTGCTCAACTGTACCCTCAGGTCCCAGTGATCCACTCTTCGATAATGACCTTATGGGATTTGTAGTTTTTGGATCTTGTAGGTCTGGAATGGGAGTCTAAGTCCATAACCTATTTGTATAATTCATTCAGGAGGGTTTTTTCCCCCTAACATGTTGACCCTCAAATATCCACAGTTCAAAATAATTATGACAAAGTGATTTTTTTCAATGATAGCATATTCTCATCCCTTTCATAATTTAACTTCCTATTCTGCCTGATGTAAGAAAACTGTTGTTTTCCTTTCAAAGCTCTTCTGAACACTCTTACATCTGAAAGGTAATATTTTATTTTTTAAAATTTATTCTTTTCTTTCCATTTCACTTCCTAACTCTATTAAAAGTATTTTCTTTCATCGTTGTTTCATTAACATGTGAAGTTTAGATTCTGTCCATATTTCTAAAAATCTGTTTGGATTTTAATTGGAATTGTATTAAATCTGTTTTTTATTTTATTTTATAGTTTTCAGGATACAGATTCTGAACATGTTTTGCTAGATGCATACAGATTGTGTGATATAATATTTAAAATGTTGGTTTTTAAGAGAAAAATGAAAAAAAAATTTAATAAGGGAACAACAAGGAAGCAGCTAGGACAGGAGTTGGTTTATAAAGATTTAAGTAGTTAAGTCCTTGTCTAGCTTGGAGTTTACAAACAGTAAATGTGGGCACAAACTCCTGAGTAAGCAAAGGACCCTGGTATTACGTAACTACCAAGACTAGAAAATTTAAGCAGCATTATTGGGCTTTTAGTCTGAGGGATATTGTGGTTCCATCAGGAAGATATGAGGTTCCTTTAATTGCACCCTAACAGAGGTGACAAAGATACCTCAGCCTGGAACAGTAGTGGTTCCAAACACCTGGAGGTGCTGTAGCCAAGGAGGCAGAATCAGTGAGAACCCAGGGCTTTTGTGCCATCTCTATTTTTTGTAGCAGCAGCTAGAAGAGCCAATAGTGACTGAAGAGACTGCTAGTTTGGAATTTACTTACAATGTCCTGCCCTAACAGAGGAAGTAAGGATAACAATACTGAAAGGTAATGCAGGCCCCTCACCCAAACCCCTTGCCCAAGCCCCCAGGGCAGCAGTTCTGAGAAGCCAGCAATGACCAAGATAAGCTGGTGACAGCTCACAGCATTCAGTCTCACCTTGGCTCAATCCCAGTGGAATGTGGCCTGGGAATGGGTGGGGGAGGGAACCTGAACACAATCTTCGATATGGAACACCACCAAATGGACAACTTCTTCCCGCTAAAATCTTCCCACCAGAAGGAACTTCAAAATTTTCCACTCCAAAGCACCCCACCTATAAAAACCCCACAGCCTGTAACCTGGGTGCGACTTCCCCGACCCCCACTCTGGGAATTGGAGAACCTCCCCCGGGGGTGCAGTAAAAGTTCCTGCTGTTCAGAAATATGGCCTGGCTCTTTTGTTCTCACACTCACACTCTTGCTCTCGCTCTCTCGTCCAACTATGCTGAAATCTTTCAGATACTAGTTAGGGGGACAATTGACCAGTAGGTCAGTCCAAGGAATTGAAGCAAGGCAGGGGAAATGACCATTTATTCACCAAGAAGGTGATCTTTTATCTGCTGCTTCTAGGGTCACCCAAGGCTTATCCATAAAACAGTAAACAGGGGAAACTGTCTCGCCTCTGGGCTTGTTCAGAGAAGACCTTCTCCTGCACCTGGTTCTTTATAGTCAGAGGCAGCTGACAATCAAGCCTGTCCTCCCATCCTGGCCTGTGGTTTGGGCTGGACCCTCCCTCTCTGGAGAGTGGGACAGTTCCCCTGCCAGTGCCCTGGAGGCCATCAAACTCCATATGGTCCTTCAAATGGAACCCTCTGTAAAGCCTCCACCGTCCTTCTTCTGAGGTCCCTCAGATTTTCACCCTGGTGTGGCGCCCTGACGGCCTCCCCACACCACTCACGGTCAGCAGGAAGCAGTCATTGACTGAATCGAGGTCTTTTGTCCTAACAGCAGTTAGCGGCTTCATTAGTAGAGGGGGGAATGATGCCTAGGTCAAGTAGGCTAGGATGATTAGGCAGTTTCAGGGACAGTTAAGCTTCAGAGTTAAGGGCAAGAAAAGGGATAAGGGAAAATCTGGAGATGGGAAATACAAAATTCTACAGGGGACTAGTTAACACCCTAGGACTAGAAACAAAAGGACATTCAAAAACAAGGAAGAGATCATGGATGTAAATTAGGAAGATTCCAGGCATGGAAGATTCCTCAGACATGGTAGTAGATTGAGACCACCTAGAACTAACTAATCACAAAGAGACTGGTGGAGCTCCAGAACACCTAGGGAAAGAAGGCATATATTCCCTGAGGCAGGATTTCACCTCTGCTTCCTTGCCCCTGCCTGGCCTGGCTCCACCGGCCTGGGTGTCCCACTTTATTTCTGTTTCTTATCTCCCTAATAAACTTTTTCTTTCTTTAAACAAATAAAATAAAATAAGATAAAATAAAATGTTGGTTTTAGGTATCTACTTGATTTCTGAAACATAACTTTGTATTCTGTGGTCTTATTAAACATATTGACTAGCTCGAGAAGATTTTTTTTGTAGAATCCTTGATATTTTTACTGTAGACCTCCATCTCATCTCTGAATAACATCAATTTTCTTTATGCCTCACAAATCTGTGTAGTTTTTTTTTTTGGCCTTATTGTACTGTACAGTAAGATACTATTGTATCTAAGTAGGCCTTTATAATATGTACCAAAAAAATAATCTCAAAGGATAAGGCAGTCAGTATTTGATCAAGTATTATGTGACAAAAGATTTTTTTGATATCTTTTATCAGGTTTAGGAAGTTTGTTCCCATTACTACTTTGCTGATAAATTTCATCAATATTATATTGATAATGCCTTTTGATATTGTAACAGGATGGTTCCCAGGAAAAAGTTAAGTTCCAGGATCCCTGCCCCACCCTAAGTAGGGTGGAGCTGATCAGGAATAAGAAGAAGAGAAGGAAGGACAGAAGGAGGAAAGAAGCAGGATGGAGAGCAGCAAGGAGACCTGGAGTTGGCATGTGGAGCAGAGGGACATGTGAAGAAACTGTGCTTGCTTTTTGGTCCTGGACTGGTTGGAACAGATGTGGCTGAGAGACCCTTGGGGTGGTTAACAATGGCAGCTATCAACTTGATTTTGATTTTGCTCTTTTCCTCCCAGATTTGTCTGACTCTTTCTGACCCTTTTCTATGGGTCTCTACTGAAAGGTCCTTTAAACTTGTGGCAGGCTTTGGGGCCTTGCTTTGGGCCAATCTTATTTGGCTGGATTTTTATTGTCAAGGCTGAAAGTTTGGTGAAGGAGCACAAGGAGTCACCACCCAAGTCAACATCTCCCGACCACAAGATGGCACCCTTTGGTTCCTCATATTATTTCCTCATTCTCTACCCCAATCCCATGCTTAAAACGTAAAAAAAACTCCTTCCCTGCCCAACCAGTTTGTCAGAAACTCGACCTGGGTCTCCATCTTCTAATTGTGCTGAAACCATTCAGAGGGGATGGGAACTTTGGATGCTTGATTTAGTATTTATATTCTTTGTCTTTTCTGTATTGTTTACTAATTGCATTAAAGTTTGTTTCCATTAAAGGTCTTATATGTTTGCCTTGATGCCGCAGATGGCAGAACCCATTTAGAGCAGACAAATTTGGGGTTCTGGGGTGTCCTTCTCCCTGCCCATTAACAATATCACTTCATTTGATTTCAACTCATGCTTTCTCTCTTCAGGTTTCAACTTGATAGATTTACCTTTGCTGATTTTATATATTTAACCAGCTTAACATTCCTGTGGATAACCCTACCTGGCCATAAAGAGTTGGTCACTTTATATACACTGATGAATTTAATTAGCCTATATTTTTAAGAAATTTTCTTTACACAAGAGGCATAAGTATGCGATATTATTTAATTGTAACATCTGTCTGGTTTGACATAAGCACATTTCCAGCTCACACAATATATAAAATATAACAAGCGCTGATTCTTTAAATATCTGAACACTCCAAAGTAAAAGGAACTCATGTATAATATACCTCTCACATCATCTTCATCAGTCTTTCAGTTGTTGTGTTAAACTTACACAAGCTCCAGTATCATGAGAACTGGAAATCTCCAAATACTTGGAAATTAAACAGGTCCCTTTTAAAATATCCATGGGTCAAAGAGGAAGTATCAAAGGAAATTAGAAAACATTTAAATGAACAAACTGTTCCCTTACATTCTTTTTCTGAAAGAAATTAACTTGGAATTACTATTTTTTTAAATACATGTCATTAATTCTGAAATGATTTCTGCATAGAATTTTCTATTGAACAAGCCTTTAACTACAAATGTGATTTATTTTTTACATATATATGATATCATTGTTCCTTTTTAAACAAAGTTTGCCTACTTTTCACACGTGTAGTCCACATAGAATTTCCACCACCATTTTACCTGTGCACTATCACCCAGTCCCCTCTGTTCCTCTTCCCTCTTTCTGATCCCTCTCTTCCTTCCTCTCCTGCAGGATGTCTCTGGTTTATAATTGTCTGTTTTCATTTTGGTTTGTATTGTTATTTTTTCCCCTTATGCTTTATTTGGTTCCCCTACATTCTTCCTATAAGTGAAACCATCCGATATTTTTCTTTTTCCTGCTGAGATTTCACCTAGAATAATTCCTTCTAGCTGCGTCCATGTTTTGCAAATGGCATTAGTTTATCTTTTTTGATTGTTGAGTAGTATTTCATTGTGTATATGTAGCATATCTTTTTGATCCAGTCCTTTATTTTTGGGCATTTGGGTTGTATCCAGGTTTTATCTATTACAAATAGTGCTGCAATAAACATAGGGGTACAGGTATTCTTTTGAATCAATATTTTTTGTATGTGTGTCCTTTGGGAAAATCTCTTGGAATTGCTGCATCATATGGTAGCTCCATTTTTAGTAGTCTGAGGAACATCCATACAACTTTCTATAGTGGTTGGAACAATGTACACTCCCACCAGCAGTGTAGGAGAGTTCTTTTTTCACCACATCCTCACCAAAATTTGTTGTTGCTAGTTTTTTTGATATGTGCCATTCTTACCAGTGTAACGTGGTATCTCATTGTGGTCTTGATTTGCATTTCTCTGATTATGTGGGATGTTGAACACTTTTTCATATGCCTGTTGGCCATTTGCATTTCCTCTTTGGAGAAGTGTCTTTTAAGTTCGTCTGCCCATTTCTTGACTGAGTTGTTTGCTTTGTTTTTGTTGAGTCCTGTGAGTTCCTTGTATCTTTGTGATCAGTTCCCTATTAGCTGTATGGAGTACAAAGATTTTCCCCCAATTCATGGGGCATCTCTTTGTTTTGATTAATGTTTCTTTTGCTGTACAGAAGCTTTTTGGTTTGATGTAATCCCAGGTTTTACCTTTTCCTTCACTTTCTTTGCTTTAGAGGATGTTCTTTAAGGATGTTACTGGGATGTATGTCTTGTAGTGTTTTACCTATATTTTCTATATATTTTTTATATGAAGATATATATATATGTTTTACCTATATTTTCTATATGTTTTCCCCATATATTTTATGGTTCCTTATATCCATATTTTTTATGCATTTTGAGTTGAATTTTGTACATGGTGTTTGGTAGTTAGTGGTCTAGATTCATTCTTTTGCTTATGTTGATTCAGTTTTCCCAGCACCACTTGCTGAACAAACTTGTTCCACTGAATATTCTTTGCTCCTTTGTCAAAGATTAATTGTCCATATATGTGTGGCTTTAGTTCTGGTCTTTTTACTCAGTTCCATTGGTCTGTGTGTCTGTTTTTGTTCAAGTACCATGCTGTTTTAATAATTATTGCTTTATAGTATAGTTTGACTTTTGGGCATGTAATGCTTCCATTCTCCTTTATTTTTTGTCAGTAGGGCTTTGGCTATTCAAGGTTTTTGTAGTTCCATATGAATTTCCTTAGTATTCTATTTCTTTGTTTATTATTTTAAATTGTACTTATTTCATCTGACAATGTTTGCTGTTTTCCAGGTGTGGTCCCACAGAATTTCTACCACCAATTCACCCATGCATCATCACCATAGTCCCTTGTGATTTTCCAATCCTTGTCTTGATCCCAATTCCTCTCTCTTCCCTGCAGAATATCTCTGTTTTGTAGTTGTCTGTATTTTTGTTTTGTTTTGTATTGGCTTTGTTGTTGTTGATGATGTTATTATTATTCTTTCCTTTGATCCCCTATAGTCCTCCTATAAGTGAGACCATCCAGTATTTTTCTTTTTCCTTCTGATTTATTTTGCTGAGCATAATCCCTTCAAACTCCATCTATGTTTCTATTAATGGCTCTAGTTTATCTTTTTTGATTGCTGAATAATATTCCATTGTGTATATATACCACATTTTCATGATCCAATTGTCTATTTTTGGGCATTTGGGTTGATTCCATGTCTTACCTATTATGTATTTGTTCTATTTCTTTGAATAATATCTCTAGGTCAGGACTTCTCTGGTGACACAAAGGGTTGTTGCAACACTCTAAAGCTATCTGCAGCCACTGTAGCACAAGTTCAATCCCAGGGCATGTAGGTGACCCACATAGTGCAGCATACTTCTCCTGTCTCTTCCACTGCTCCCCTCAGCAAAGGATTTCAGTCAATCTGCCTATTCTGCTCTCCATTCTGTCTCTGGTGAGTCCTCTCACCTCCCTGTACCTCTGACCTGCACCCCATCTCTTGTATACATAAATAAATAAATCTAAAAATAATAAAATAGATATAGGACTATTTAGGTTATCTGCTTCATCTTGGATAATAATTGTCACTGTTATTTTTCCTACTTTCAAGGAAATGGCTCAATTTCTCTAAGTTATTGAACCCATAAGTTGTTAGTAATATAATAAATCTTCACTCATCAATATTCATAGGTTTTTGGAAACTGACTTTAAGTGAAACATCATGTTACAACCAATTTCACCGTAGATTTATTGATAAAAATAAGATTTAAGTTCCTAAGGCATCATTTCTGATCACAAAACATTACAAAACTTCCCAATAAAGACTTAAACTCATGTAATAATTTCTGTCAATTAACTAACTCATTTTCCTATCCATTTATTCTGTTTAGAGCAATAAATGGCTAGAACTTATTCTGGCGCCTCAGGGCCATGCAGAAGCCAGTCATGGACAAGGTGACTTTTCATCGCAGGGGACACACACACACACACACACACAAACATATACACAGAGACTTAGACAGGGACAACTGATATATATCAGTGAACTGAATGGCATATCTTTGGGATATGGGAGGAAACCAGCTCACCCAGGGAAAACTCATGTAGAAGGAGAGCATATAAACTCCACACCAGTGATGACCCAGGCCAGGAATTTTTATCATCAAGGTGATAAAAAAACTATTTTGAACAAAATGACATTATTCTGGGACCTATTCTATTTTCCTTATTTTTTGTATATACATGTCTTTGATGTTATATCCCCTTTCATATATGATATTGGTAATTTGTTTCATCTTTTCTTTGTCAGTCTGGAAACAGATGTATCAATTTTCTTCTTTTCAAAAATTAATTTCCAGTTTCACTTAATTTTCGAGTAGTTTTTGTTTTCAATTTAAGATTTTCTGTTTTTATTTACTGATTTTTTTTTCTTCCTGGACCCCTCCTCCAAGTCACTGCATTTTTTTTTTTTGACATGTCACTTGTTTGTAGGATTATTATTGCTTTGTTTTGTTTTTAGGATATCATTTGGTATTAGAATTGTTTACTTTGAACCTATGTTTATTTTTGGATCTCAGACTGGTTGAGCTTACTTTTCTGAAACAACCAGTCCCTCAGTGCCTTTTGATCAGTGAGTTCAGACCATTAATGTTTCATAAATTACTGATATGTAAGTATTTATTGCCATTTTGCTGTATTTTTTCTATGCACATACGCGATTTTTTTTTTGTGCTTGCTTTGTTTTCTTCCTTTGCATTTTGTAGAAGAACTGGAGTGTAGGCCAGAGTTACAGGGGATGAGTAGATTGTGGAACAGAACAGGTAGATTGTTCTGAAACACACTGCTGAAGGGAGCAGCAGGTGAGACAGGAGAGGTCTGCTGCACCTCATGGGTCAGCTCCCTGGCCGGAGAGTGAATACAGGTCATAGTGGTGACAGCTGAGACTTGGACACTGGGCTAACAGGGAAGCCCCTCTTCCCTTGTATTTTGAAAGGTAGCTCTTTTGTAGCATTTGGAGTCCCTCTTTCTTTTCTTTATTTTTTGCTGAATATTTTGTCCTAAGGTTATTATAAAGTTTATATATATGGTTTTATACTTACAATCTATCTTAAACTGATAGA
This sequence comes from Galemys pyrenaicus, assembly GCA_019455555.1. Classification (NCBI taxonomy): domain Eukaryota; kingdom Metazoa; phylum Chordata; class Mammalia; order Eulipotyphla; family Talpidae; genus Galemys; species Galemys pyrenaicus. Next base: position 2,026,324 of record JAGFMF010012268.1, read on the forward strand.
TTGTATACTATTTATCTCTTCTCTTAGTTTACCTATATCTGTGATCAAATCACTTTGAGAATTTTGAAATAAATAATAGTGAAGAACAAGTCTGAGACATTTGGGCTGATGAGTTTTCATGATCCTCCTTCCTTCCCTTCGCTTCTTTCCCTTCCCTTCCTTCCCTCCCCTCCCCTCCCTTCCCCTCCCTTCCCTTCCCTCACCTTCCCTCACCTCCCCTTCCCTCACCTCCCCTTCTCTTCCTTTCCCTTCCCTTCCCCTCCCTTCCCTTCCCTTTCCTTCCCTTCCCTTCGCTTCTTTGCCTTCCCTTCCTCCCCTCCCCTCCCCTCCCTTCCCCTCCCTTCCCTTCCCTC
>JAGFMF010012268.1:2026927-2054518 GCA_019455555.1 Galemys pyrenaicus
TCCCTTCCCTTCCCTTCCCTTCCCTTCCCTTCCCTCCCTTCCCTTCCCTTCTCTTCCCTTCCCTTCCCTTCCCTCTATGGTTGAATATAGAAGTAGAACTAAAAGCGCTCTATATTTCTGTGTGTCTGTTATTTAGGAAGGTCTTTGACTCTCATTGTGTAAATGTTATTTTCTCACCACCATATGTTATTAATGCATTTAATTATGTCACAAATTAAATGATCTCTGATTGATTCATAGAGATAAATTACATTCACATAAATATAGTATCCCTAAATAATAAGTAGGACTTTCAATTCTTTAAATGTGTTATATTTAAAGGAACACATATATTCTTAGAAAAATTGACAGTTCATAAAAGTCTTAAAACATTCAAATTTATATAACTAAGATAAATCTTTGGCAATGACAAATTGACTTGATATTTGGTTTAGGAAAAACACAATTATGCCTTTATTCTAATTTTTTAAACATAACACAAATATACATTATTAAGTTTGCTTTATATTGACTTACCCAAAGTTTGTCTATCAATTTACTAATCAAAACCTATTACTGATGTCACATCAATTTTAAGATTATGGAAAAGACAAATATGTGTTCAAGTAAATGGAATCATTATTCGGGCTATTTTTTATATCAGTAGTAATTGCATTTTATAATTTGTTAGATTAAATATCCAGATTCTTAGGGCCTACCTGGTGGCACAGTGGGTTAAGCAATGCACTATAAAGCAAACCCAGCCACTGCAGCACAAGTTCAATCCTTTCTCCTTGCTGGAGGGTGACCCACAAGGAGCTGCAGACCTCTCCTGCAGCACCTGCTGCTCCCCTTAGCAGTGTGTTTTGGTAGATCTGCCTGTTCTGCTCCCTGCTCTGTCTCTGGTGAATCCTCTTACCCTCTGCACCTCTGGTCTGTAGCCCATTCTTGTATGTGTAAATAAATAAATCCTAAAAAAACAGTCCAGATCCTTAGATTGCTTAAACATCTGATTTAATATTAATTCAATATAATTACTAAACATAACTTAAAACTACATATTTTTGCTTATTATTTTCATAATTTGTGATTTCATGGTGATAATATTAATAGATCACTTTGAAAAAGATGAAACAAGATGTTTTTATCTTTGGAATGTTGCATGATGTTTGTTTGCTTGCTTTGAGGAACTGCACATGATAGTTCTTAATTTTCTACTCTCAACTTTTTTGGATAACTGTAGATCTGAGCCACTAAAGCAAGGATGGGGAGAGAATAGCTGAGGGAGGAGATCGTGGTCAGAGTGGTAGAGGACTGTGGGCACATTAGTGGTGAGAAAAAAATGGTGACCATATTTGAGGGGAGAAATCCTATAGTGTTAAAAAAATAAACAAGGATGTTTAAAAATAATAATAACGTTAGTTGCTTTTGAAAATTATAATGGGTATATACATAAGTGAAACTTCATTATGAGCAAAGTTAATAGAAAAATACAACTGAAAGTAAGTGACATTTCTTTTTTTAAGACTATTTGTGTGGGAGGGAGCACCCTGAAAGTGGGATATAAGCCAGGGTCAGAGGGAGTCGGACACATGGGCTCTTGGACACGCAGACTTACACAAACATACATGGAGGCACACGGAGAAGAGTGTGGAGAAGCAGGACTGAGAGGAAGAAGAGGAAGAGCCGCTGCAGAGGGAAAGGAAGGGAAACCTGAAGAGAAGACGGTTCCAGCCTCTGAAGAAAGAGAAGCATTCAGCAGCCGCCCTCTGAGGAGGGAAGAGAGGCTGAAGGACTCTCCAGAGATTGGGCCTTGGTCCTGTCTCTGACACTGACTGAAAGGAGCACGAAAGGCCCTGGGCCTGGTGTCTCAAAGAGCTCTTCATTGTTGGTGTAAACCAACAACTCACAAAAGCTGTTAGCACTGAGTGTCTCTGACCAGAAGTGGCCAGTGCTGCCCAGCACTCCTGGTGACTGGTGACTGCTATCACTGACGCTATCAGGATGAAGCAGCCAGCCTCTTGTGGATATGTAAGCATTTTGTTTCCCCATTTGTAAATAAACCCCATGGTATGGTGGTTGTTCTTGTTTTATATATTTATATTTATGCATATATATTTATGCATATATATTTATGCATAGAACTTGGGTATAGGCCAGAGGTAGACAGGGGTGAGAGGATTCATTAGAGACAGAGTAGTGAGCAGAGCAGGCAGATTTACTGAAATTCACAGAAATTTACAGATTTACTGGGGAGAATAGCAGGCAAGACAGGAGAGGTCTCCTTCACCAAATGGGTCAGCTCCTTGGCTGGGGATGGAATTTGGGCCATAGTGGTGATAGCACTGAGACTTAACCCCTAGGCTACCAGGGAGGCCTAGGACATATTCTTTTTATATATGTTTTTGTTTGTCAAGTTATACAGAGCAGAAGATTTTGTCTTTAAATCTTTGGTTATTCCTGAATATATGATTATGAAAAATCTACATGTATGTGAAAGGGAATTTTTATTTGCTTTGACTTATACAATGAATCTGAATGATGCATTAAAATACATTAAACATTTGCCAAAATTTTGGCTCATTTTGATGGATTTATTTTAAAGAAGGGGGAAAAGTCTTATGAAACTTTTCCTTTCAAATAATATGCTATTTTATATGTTCTTTCTATTGATATAATCAATCTTTCTTAGAACTTTTAACCAGAGATTTAAAAAGTCATTTATTATTTTTTCTCTTACCTGCTTGATTAATTTTATATTTAAATAGAATAATTTCTTTTTTGCTTTGTTCATGTTCCTATTGGACATAAACTAGTTATTATCTATAAATCTATGTTCTTATTCTCCTATATTTGCCTTTGTTTTAAAAATACTTTTTGAATTGGTAATGGCATCTTACTGGCCACACACACTGTCCACCCCACCCATCCAATTACTAAATTAAATAAAATCTCTGATACGTATTCAATTTCCTCTTTGCCTTAGAGTAGTCATATTTTTACAATTTTGAAAATTATATTCTGACATTTTATTACAAGCAATGACTTAATATCTATTTTATGAAAGAATTAAGTTCCTGATTTTCCATATTAGTAGTGGATCACCACTGAGCCCAGTTTGGTTTATGTTTGGGTTCAGACAGAGGGCTGGTGAGACAGGCTGGACTGGCAGCTATGAAAACCAGCTGACTCAACCTACATTTAGGTTGTGCAATTAGAACAAGTTGGGGAGACTTGTGGGAAGCAGTTTTGGCAGACTTGGGTCCCACATGCTATCCATCTCCACAGTTAATGAAGTCAGTGAGGAAAATGTGACTTATCAAGTTATATTTGATAGCTAGGAGGGAATTATGTGAAAGGATATATCATATACTCCCAAGATTTTCAGATCAACACAAATGAATTTTATGGGAATTGGAAGTTTGTGGTAAAGTCAGGGAAAAGATGTTTTATTAATATTGTAGTGAAATTATATTACAACCAGATTGATATGACCTTTTCAGGATTAAACTTATTGACAAGATTTCATTATCGATATTTTGACATGATTTAAAACAGATTCTGTAAAAAGCAATGTTTTAAGAATTAGAACCTAAACCACAGTTGATTATGATGGAGGATTACACACACCTTGGTGGTAAGTGTGCTGTGGTAACCTACAGCTGAAGATAGGTGTTAACCTATATACTTATATATATTTGTATAGGTTTAAGAGGTTAAACTTAATATCATATATATATATAATGTTGTAGCTGAATGTTACCTATTAGATACCTGGGAATCAACTCAACAAAGGAGGTGAAGGACCTATACAAGGAAAACCACAAAACATTGTTAAAATAAATAGAGGAATACACAAAGAAATGGAAAAATACTCCCTGCTTATGGTTAGGAAAAATCAACTGTGTCTAAAAAGCCATCCTACCCAAAACAATTTATAGATTCAATGCAATTCCAATGGCATTCTTCAAAGAAATGGAATATATAATTAATGAAATTCATAAGGAATCTCACAAAATACTTTGATTAGCCAACATTCTCCTGTCCAAAAAGGGGAAGAAGAGGGGCATCATACTTCAAGATTTCAAACTATACAATAAAGCCATAGTAGCTAAAACAACATGACACTAGAACAAAAACAGACACACAGACCAATGAAATAGAATTGGGAGCCCAGAAATAAACTCTATACTGATGGGAAAGTAATATGTGATAAAGGAATGAAGTACATACACTGGAATGAGGGAAGCTTCTTGAAAAGATGGTGTTAGGAAAACTGTACTGCCACATGCAAAAGAATGAAACTTGCACCATCAAGGGAATTTTGAGTCGATGCTCTAAACGAATTAAAAACTTGGATGTAAGACGTGAAACCATAAAATACACACAAGAAAATATAAGAAAAACACTTCATGGTATAAACTTCAGAAACATCATTAAAGACTCTTCTCAAGCCTCATGGAGAACAAAAGCGGGTATAAACAACTGGGACTACATCAAGCTAAGAAGCTTTTGAACAACAAATGAGACACTATTATAATGAAGGGACACCCTACTAAATGGAAGAAAATATATGTATATTATATATCTGATAAGGGACTGATTTTGAACTATGAGAGTTTGTACAGCTCAACAAAACCAAAACAAACAGCACGATAAAAAATGGGCAGGAGAGTTAAATAGGCACGCTACAGAGAAGATATGCAGATGGCCAACAGACATGAAAAAATGTTCATTGTTACATAATATCAGGGGAATTCAGATCAAACCCACAATGAGATACTACCTCACACTGAGAAGAATGGTTCATATTAAAATAAAAAATAAAAACAAATGCAGGTGTAGTTGTGGAGAAAAAGGAACCCTCTTACACTGTTGGTGAGAATGTAGACTGGTCCAGCCCCCATGGAAAGCTGTGTGGTAATTCCTCAAAATGCTAAAAATGAGTTTGCCATATGACCCAGCAATTCCACTCCTAGGAATCTACACAAAACATTAATTCAAAAGGAAACCTTCACTCCTATGTTTATTAAAGCACTATTTACAATAGTGAACATATGGAAAAAACCTTAATGCCCCCAAACAGATGAATGGATCAAGAAGATATATATACACACAACGGAATAGTAATTAGCAATAAAAAAAATTATGTCATTTGCAGTAGCATGAATGGAGCTGAAGGGATTATGCTAAGTGAAATGTCAGAAGCTAGAAGATAAATATCCTACTTATCTGTAGGATATAGAGAATCAAGCAAGGGGTCAGGAAAAAGACAAAACTTGTAAGCTGACCATAGATCTAAGGCCACCAGGAGGAGAGGGAGGGGTGAAAACAACACTGAGAAGAGCACAATGGACTATGACTAAGGCTGCCTGAAGGAGGATATGATGAGGTAGGAGCAAAGGGGACAGAGGAGTTCAAAGAAGGGTTACCGGGACCTTGGAGGTAGGTGTAATGAAATAACATACATTTGTAGAGGTTTAAATCTGTATTCCTAAGATATATTGTGATGTAAATCAATATTACCTCAGTAACCATAACTTTACAAAAAAATAAAAATAAAATGTGTTTCCTTTAAAATAAATAAGAAAATAAGACCTAACTTTATCTCTACCTCTCAGTCCCTAAAAAGGCTTTACACAAGATTTCCAGAGGTTCAGTTTTTCATCTTTGTTAAAGGTAGCCAGCTTCCTTGATGGAGTCATTAAACTGTTACAAGGTTTACAAAATTACCTGTATGATATGATGTGACGATATTGACGATATTTACATCTCATGATGAGCTCAGAAGTATTCTAAGTGTTCTGTATACACAATTTGTTTATCATCCTCAATAACCCTATGAGGATGTAATGTTATAGTCACCATGTTGCTGATGGTGGTACTTGCCCAATATCATCCAGTTTTAACCCGATATGTCCCAATTTGAGCACAGGAAATCTGTCTTCAGTACCTCTGCAACCACCCACTTCATCAGACTGTCTTTAATAGTGGAAATTCTTCAACACTTTGTAAAGACCTATGAACTATAGAGAGTATTATTTTTTCTGTTATCTCTGTCTTCAAAGGAACTCAGTCTAATAGGGGTAGTGGGTTGAAATATTCTTGTCAAAAGACTTGGTTTACTTATTACTTTCTCCCACTGGATTTATGACAATAGACTTCACAGTTTTTCCACAGTGTAATATTGTATAAACATGAATGTGCATTTTCAAAAGACACATGTCCTTGGGAGAATCTGATGAGTGTCTCAAGCCTAACCCACCTAACCCACCTCCACCACTGACAGAGACTCGTCAGGCTCAGACTGAGGAGAGTAAGCAGCAATGAGAAATATTTCAGAATAAGTGAGAGCCTTGAATTTCTAAACATAAGTGCCCAGACTTACCAATGTAGCTATGCAGTGAGACTGTACAATTTTTAAGGAAGTTTCAGGAATGGTATGCACGCACTTTTGCAAATGGCCCACAGATGGGAAAGTTGGCACTCAAAGACAGTCTTCACGCTTCACTATAAAACCATTCCTTTGTGGCTCCAGCAGTGATATTTGGCTGGCCCTTCATCCGGCATACATTTTAGTCCAGTGCCATTGGACAAATTCCAGAAATGTGGAATGTTCCAGTTAGGCTGTCACATGTATTACCCGTAGCTAGCTGCAAACTTGAAAAAGATGGACCAAAAGGTCTTCAATGGTCTTGCCACTAAGGGTTTTTGCTTTAAGTCCTTGCTTTATCTGAGGTCTAATATTTAATGATTTTAACATTTCTTGGCCGATTTTCTGTATCTCGAGTTTTGTCATACTTAAATCACAAATAACTTTTGTTCTCCCTCAAACAAGTTCAGAAGTCGCAGCACCCTCATTAAACCAGGACTCCATGGCTTTCATGTGTGGTCTCAGCCCTCTCCCATTACAGCTCCCACACACCATATTCAGAACTAGTCTTGATCTTAGGCAGACAGCCCTGGGCAGGAAGCACTGAATCTGCTTGATGCAGGATCAGGTCATGTGGGATCTGAATTCTTTCATGGTCTTGGGACATATTCTAATAATTAGACTTTTGCTTTTGCAGTAACTGACAGGTTTTCTGTTCATCTGTTAGCCAGGACCCATTAAGAGTGTGTTTTCTCTGTCCCCAGTGTTCTGCACATCCCCACCCTGTGGCACTCCCTAGGCCCCACTTCCTTTCATAAAACTCCTCAGACACCAGTAGCCTAGATTCTTAAGCTTCGCTAAATCAGGTTTCCTTTAAGCCCTTAGGCTTAAGGGGTTTAATGACTTCCACAGTCTAACGTCTTATACATTGTGCTTTATTAGAGGGAGGAGCTCCAAAGTTTGTCTTTAGTCATTGAACTTGAAGCCTCCATGTTCCATTTCATTTAATATATATGTAATATAATACCTATTATAATATATCATGCTAGGACATATAATATACCATATAATATAAATCATACATATACACACATGGTGTGTATAAGTCATACTATATACCATGATTATCATTCAATATTTCATCAAATATGAATTAACATTTTAATTGCAACCCATTCATAGTTTTATCTTAAATACGATCATAAGTTATTATAGAATTAACTCCTGGCAAAAGAATATTGAATTGCTGCCTTATGTGCTTTGTAAATATCAAGCTACTATTACTGAGTCTGAAATATTTTTACCCTTTGATCCCCTTATGCTGTAGATGAAGATCATTTCTCACCTCTTCCTAGGGTTATATTTCCCTAGGAATTTCATGAATGGTGGTGGGGCAAATCCCACCTTGATGCAGAAGATGGGGCAGTAACTTGGAGTAGCTTGGGCTCACCTTCAGATTGTATTATTTTCTTCCACATGATAAAAGATGTTATTCTTTTCATGCTTCATGGATGCAGGGAATACTTTCTACTAAATATCTGCCTTCCTAGCACTACTGCAGTATGACTGAAAACTCACTATTTGCCCCCCATGCAACCATCAGTTCTAAACCATACTCAGAGGGTGTACACTGGACCAGGGAAACTTGATGGCAAGTATATATAATATCAACTTGGAGCAGGTTCAAAAACCTTATGGTTCCCTGAATATGTTAGAGAAGTGAAGAGTGCCAAAGTGGTAGGGAAATATATTTATGCCTTGTTTTACTTACATTTCTTAATTTTTTAGTTAATCATATTATGTTAGTTTCTTACATTCTAAAAAAAAAAATGGTGCTTTTTACATTTTTACTGCCAAGTTGATATTTTCTTTTGTCAGTAGTGTGCAATGAAAAATTGCACATTTTCCACTGATATCTTTCTTTCTTTTATTACTGTATTTGTAGAAATTCTTTGTTAAGGGTAGTAAACGTCTATGGGCCATGCATAGTTTAAATAGTTTCCATGTTTTCTCCCTTAACTTTGCTTGTATTATATTTTGCTTAAAAAATTTAAGAGTTAGGTCATCAAAACTACCACTGTAATTTTTCTGACTTTATCTTTTTTGTCATATAAGAAAAATGTTCCCCATCCCAAAAATTATGAAAATATTTTTGGTGAGTTTTTTTAACAGTGTAATTGGGATATAATTCACATAGCATATAATTCACCCAATTAAGTGTGCAAATTAACAGTATTTTAACAGAGTTCTGCAACCACTGTTAAAATTTTTTCAGCACTCTAAAACCAAACCCCAGACATATTAGCAGTAATTGCCCATTTCTTCACTCTCTAACTCTAGACAACCAGTCATCTACTTTCTGTCTTGGTATTTATGCGCATGCTGTGAATGCAATCAAACAAGATATAAAGTTTTGGAAATTCTTTCACTTAACATGTTTTTCAAGTTCATTAATGTTGCAAATTTATAAATTTATCAATACTTCACTTATTTATATTGTCATATAGTATAGCATTGTGCTTATATACTTCACTTATTTATCAATACTTCACTTATTTATATTGTCATATAGTATAGCATTGTGCTTATATACCACCTTTGATTTAAGCATTTATTAGTTGATAGGTATTTGATTTGTGATTTTTTTTTTTTACTATTATGAAGAGTGCTGTCATGGACATTCATGAGCAAGATTTTATGTGAAGGTAAGTTTTTATTTCTGTTGGATATGTACCTACGTGTCTTTGCTAAAGTTGCTATTCTGTTTTACCTTCCAGGCTTCAATACATGAGGAATCAATTTTTTTACTCATCAACATTGTTATTGGCATTTTGTCATTGTTACTAAAGTGTTATTTTATGGTTTTGATTTACTTTACCCTGTTGACTTACTGTGTTGAATCTCTTTTCATGTATTTATTGGTCATTTGTATACATATATTAGAGGAATACCTTTTCAGATTTTGTCCTTTCACTTTTTTTTATTGTATCTTTTTTATTCTATTTTTTCCCTTTAATTTATATATATTTGACATCAGTTGTAATCCCCATGTTTTCCCATCACCATATCACCAGTGCACCATCACCTCAGTCCCCTGTGCTCCCATCTTCCCTTTATTAATTTGCTTTTTCCAGAATGCCATAAAAGTGGGCTCATACAGAATGTGAACTTTCAGATTGTCTTCTTTCACTTTGCAACATGCATTTAAGTCTTCTTCATGTCTTTTTGTCTCTTGATAGTTCTTCTTATCATTGAATATTAAGTCATTGCATGCATTTGTTTATTTAATCACCTATTAAAATGAATTGATTGCCTCTAGTTTTGAGCAATTTTTATAAGTCAAAATTTTTTGTTGAAGAAATTTTGTGTATACTTCAAGAGCAAATGGTTTGCTAATTTTTCTTTCTTATAATGCCTTCATTTGATTTGGGTGTTAGGGTACTTTTATCTTGAGTTATGAAGTATTACTCCTGGTTATATTTTCTCAAAGATACTATAAAGAATTGATATTATTTTCTATTTTGTAGAGTTCATTAGTGACACCATGTGAACCAGGCAGTTTTCTTAGTGAAAAATAATGAATTCTTAATTCAATGTATTTGATAGAAACAGGCATATTCAAATTATTTCTTTTCTCATGAATTTTGACAGCTTCTATGTCTTAAGGGATTGGTCCATTTTATTTAAATTATCAAATTTGTGAGGATAAAGTTATTCATCACATTCCTTATTATCCTTTTGATGGTCATGTGACCCAAGTGATGCTCTTGTTTTCATTTAAGATCTTAATAATTTTTATCTATTCTTTTCTTGGTTATCCTGGCTAATGCTTATTAAATTTTTGTTCATTTACGTATCTAAAATTTTAAAATTTTTTCTATATTTTTCTTTTTTAAATATCATTTTTCTTCTACTTTTATTATTTTTTTTCTAATTACCTCAGGTTTAATTTCTTTTCTTTCTGTAGTTTTCTAAAGTTGAAAATTGTAGTATTGGAGTATTGATTTTAGATATTTCAAACTTGGAGTATTGATTTTAGATATTTCTTCTTTACTAATAGATGAACTTAATTTAAATTTCCCTTTAAACATTGCTTTCACTTAGCCCACAAATTTTGATGAGTTGCCTTCCCATCTTATAAAATATATATAAAAAAAGTTCTATTTAGATATCTTCCTTGACTCATATGTTATTTAGAAGTATGCAAGTTAATTATAAACCTTTGGGGATTCCTATTTATGTCTATTCCTAATTGATAGTTTTTTTGTAGCTTACAAACATACTTTGTATTATTTCTATTATTTTAAATGTGTTAAGGTATGTCTTATGACTTATAATGATCTATGTTGGTAAAAAATTCCATGTGAGCTTGAATAAAATGTGTATTCTACTTTTCTTGAATTGAATATTCTACAAATATTAATTAAATCCAGTCAAATGATGACTGTTCATCTATATACTTGCTAATTTTCTACCTGATGGATCTATCAATTACTAAATGAGGGATAGTGGATTTGTTCATTTTCTTTTCAAGCTATCAGTTTTCATGATCTGTTGTTAGGTGCATACATGTATAGAATTAAATATTCTTGGAGAGTTTACCCCCTTACTCTGTCCCTTCTATCTCTGATAATTTCCTTAGTTCTGAAGTCTACCTTTTCAGAAATTAGACTTTTTGCTTCTTTGATTAATGTTAGTATGGTACATTTCTATATCATTTTATTTTTTTGTCTCATGCTGTTTATTTTTAAAAAATATTTTATTTATATATTTATTACACAGTTTGCTTTCTTTTCTAGGTGTAGTTCCTGTAGAATTTCCACCACCAAGTCACCCATTTCCATCACCATAGTCCCTTGTGCTCTTCCCATCCTTTTATTTTTAATTTATGTCTTTATAATTAAAGTAAATTTTTACAGACAAACTATAGTTGTTGAATACTTACCTATTAACTGGTATATTTAAAACATGGTTCTTCAAAATGACTATTAATATGGTTGGATTCACATTTATCTTATTTTTAACTGTCTTGTATTTGTGGCTTTTTATATCTTGTTTCTTTTCTTTAATCTCTCCTTTTTGCCTGACTTCTCTGGTTTTAGTTGAGTATTTTATATGATTCATTTTGCTCTTCTCACTTTGAATATTAATTATACTTATATATTTTTTTAAAATTTGGCTTAGAGATTTTTGTGCAACTGTCCCACGGCAGGCAGTTTCTTTGTCAATTTGGGCAAATGGAAGAAAAATCTCGGAGCCTTAGAGGTGTCTGACATGCATTTAATGCTGAAATAGGGGAATGGATATATGCAGGCGGGCGGGCAGCCAGGGAACTAGGCAGCCACAAAGAGACAGAAAGACTGAAAGGCCAAACAACAACTGAACCTCCTCGCTCCCTTTATATCGTTAAGTGCTCCATAGTTACACAACTTGGATATGCACATGCAAGTTCCATCTGTTGTTTGCTGAATGTCTGAAAGGTGGAAAACAACATCTCAAGATTTGGGGCTGTCTGTTGTTTGGAAGGCCAGAAGGAGTCTGATTAACTCATTTTTCCTACAAGATTACAGTATACATTTACAACTATTATATCATTGCTCTCATTCATTTTATCTATGCAATGCCTTCTTTATTATCATTTTGAAAAGAATGTTTATCTGATCAGTTAAAATAAACAAAAGAAAACATTTTTTTTTTGCAGGACAACTTTTCCTTGTTCTTTTCATATTAAGAATGTCCTTTTATTATTTTTATCTTTATCGATAGTCTCTATTTTATGAGAAATCATCAAAACACCTTCCTTTAATTATGTAAGCATGGTGTGCTTTGTTTTTAAAGTGCATTTACATTAGTAGCTTTGATGCCTTTTCTTACTACCCTTTAAAATTAGACCCCTTAACTTAATGGGAATTCTATGAAGATATATTTGAGATGATGAAAGCTGTTGTCTTCTGAAACAAAAACAATCAGCTGAAGAAAACTGCTTAGTTAGTGTACATTGGAGGCAGGGAAATTTGGCAAGTATGGGCTAAGAGGCTGCTGCCTCATAAGTTTAAGTTGTTACTGGATTTGTGATGAAACAAATACATAATTAAAATACTTGAAAGAACAACTAAGTAGTCTGTGACCCCACTGGACTCGCTCAGAGGTTGTTCTCTACCATAAAAACAAACCTATGTACAAATATTTTACTTAGTTCTGCAAACAACTTACAAAGCAATTTTTCTCTTAACTAATAGAGGGAATAAATAGGGATAGTTCCTTTCCAAGGTCACCTGTGTAGTGGTAACAAAATCTGTGACTCGTTCCTCCCCCATTTTTTTTAACCAGAAGAACCAGTGTACTTTCCACATTCTCCAGACCATGTCCTCAACTTACTTATAATGACTTATCTTTTAAAAATACCCAAGGATGTTCCTAGTTATTTTTTCCACACACTATTTGCATCAACTTTCGTAAGATAGTCTCATGATACATTTTTTGAAAATATAACCACTTGTGTTATTAGCCATGATATTCATGGCTCACTATGTCTTTTAGGCTCTGCCAACATTAGAATCAGTTAAGAAAAAAGGTCACTCATCTGACCCTCCAGAGGCTTGATCTTTCCAAGATGTCTGTCTACTGTTCCTTTGAGAGGCTATAAGACCGCACTGGGATGCCAAAAAGATTTTGGCTTCCTTCTCAGTACTTAATAATAGGCAAGCTGCCCACTATTCCTTTTCTATTATCTTTTCTTCCTGGGAAGAACTCTGCTGTTTTGTTCAATGAAATGAAGTTATAATTCAGGAGGAGTTGGGAAATAAATTTAATATATTCTAAAGAATGTATAAGTGTGGAGGATTTGGGTGAGATATTCCCTAGCAACACATATTTGTTTGTATGGTATGGTAAACATGGTGGAAAGGTTGCAAAGAAACTACTTATTTCATAGATTTGAAGAACAGACACATCAATTCATATGTTAATATAGAATATTTTTTTCCCTAGTACTGAGTAATCCTCTTTGGTGATTAAAAAGTGAGCTAGTCTGAGGGCCTATCATATGACTGCCAAGATGTCAGGGTAAGTGACCCTCATTCCAATTCCACAGCTCAGAGTTCAAGAATGTGTTTGGATTTAGCAAGGTTGAGAGTGATGGATGCAGTTAGTTCATGATTCCAGGTATATAGAAAGCATATTATGTATTGTACAACTCTGGGATTAATGAAGAACATCTGACTCTGGTGAGTGGATCTTTGGCATGAAACATCCATGTGGGACTAAAAGTGGACAAAAATTTGAAAGGTTTGTGTTAAATTTCTCAAGGACACATGTTAAAAGCAAAAGTGATACGGTAACTGACCTCAGAAGAGCTTGATTCCAGTTGTGACTATTCCGATGATGAGCCATTGCCAATTAGTAAAGTTACTTAATAACCCTGCACTTTCATTCTTTACCTACCACATTGAGTAGGAATTATAAATAATATGCATTTGAAAATATTAAGTTACTTGAAAAGCATAAGATAAATAAGATGGGATGATCTGAGAGGAAACATGGTGTTGATAACCAAAGAATCTAAATCTAAAATGTATAACCAACATCCCAACACATCCAACTAATATATCAAGGGTGACTTCTTAGAGGAATTTGTATATCATAAGGCAATTTTATTTTATATATATATATTTTTTATTTTTCCTTCTTCTTATTCACATATATTTGACATCATTGGTAGTCCCCATGGAATTCCCACCACCAATTCACCAGTGCACCATCACCTCAGTCCCTTGTGCTCTTTCTGCCCTCACCCTATTCATTCCTCTCTCCCTCCCTCCAAGTGTCTCTGATTTATCTTTATCTCTTTGTTTCTCTTGTGTTGTGATTTGATTTTTGTTGTTGTTGTTGTTATTGTTTTTTCTTGATCCCTTGTTTGGCTCCCTTATATTCCTCCTATAAGTGAAACCATCTGATATTTTTCTTTTGCCCTCTGACTTATTTCACTGAGCATAATCCCTTCTAGCTCCATCCATGTGTCTACAAATGACTCTAGTTTGTCTTTTTTGATAGCTGAATAGTATTCCATTGTGTATATAGACCACATCTTCTTGATCCAATCATCTATGTTTGGGCATTTAGGTTGTTTCCAAGTCTTATCAATTATAAATAGTGCTGCAATGAACATAGGGGTATAGGTATTCTCTTGAATCAGTGTTTTTGTGTTCTTTGGATATATCCCTAGAAGGGGGATTGCTGGGTCATATGCTAGCTCATAAAACAATTTTAGACTCTGCAGTTCCAGAGATTACATCTTTGTTATGGATTGTGAAGAATGAAATAGTTGGGCATACAGAAACATGAGCTGCTCCCACACACCACTGCAATGACTCTCCAAGCCCCTTCCTCACACCCTTACTCAAGAGCTGAAGATTGCTTCTTCCTAAAATACAATTCCAAAGTAGCCTTGAAGATGATAAAATCTAAAAATATAGCCCAGGTCAAATAAGAAAGAGAAAATCAAAGGAAGATAAATGAAGCTCCATGAGGAAAGACAATGTAAGAACAATGGATATTCTAAAAGAGAAAGAGAAGGAATGTCTTGAAAGAAATAATAGAGGAAAACTTCCCAAACCTGGAAAAGAAGGTCTTCTGAGACAATCAGAAGCTGAAGTAGTTTGACAACACTATACATTCCCTACAATAAGTGTTGAAAGGAGCTTTAATATCTAAATCAAGTAGTAGAACATCCACTGAAAACTAACAAGTAAATAGGTAGGACCAGAAAAATAAGGACAAATATCAGCAGTCACCTATAAATATAAATGGACTTAAGTCATCAGTGAAAGGGCACAAAATGACTGGTTGGGACAGAAAATAAAATTCAACGTATGCTGTCTCCAGGAAATGCACTGGAGCTCCAAAGACAAATGTAAAACTGAGAACACAGGGCTGGAAAGTAATCCGATGAACAAATGAATGGGATCCCAAGAAAGGCATGGACAGCCATACTTACATCAAATAAAATAGATTTACACCTTAAACAGGCAGCAAGAGACAGGGATGGGCATTGTTTAATGATTAAGAGAACAATACGGCAGGGAAACATGATACTCATAAATATATAATCACCAAAGAAATATCAAAACAGATAATGCAATTATATGAAATGTGAAAACAGACTTTGATAGTAAATAGTAGTTGAGGTATTCATTGCTCCACTTTCACCAATGAACAGATCAACCGGGCAAAAAAATCAAGGAACAGCCGCCTGAAACAAACAATTAGACCACATGGACTTATTAAAATTTATAGGGAACTGCATCCACAAAATGCTGAAAACACTTTCTTCTCAAATGAATTAGGAATATTCTCCAAGATAGATCATCTATTGGGGTTCAAAAAATTACCAATAAATTCATATATACTGAAATCATATCAAGCATCTTCTCTGATTACAGTGATATCAAACTATAAATCAACCACAGAAAGAAAGGAAAAACCTCTAATAAGTAGAAAATTAAGAACACAATACTCAATTATTATTGGGTGAATGAAAAAATTAAAAATTACCTTCAGACAATTGAAAATTGTCTATCCTATGAGATACACATAAAACACAAAAAACAGTATTACAAGGGTTGTATATAGCAATACAGTTCCTATCCCTGAATGAGAATTCTATTTACAAACTTGTAAAATTATTAAATTTTACAAATCTTTGTGACACTCTGTTGAAAATTTTTATTTTAATGAAAATGTTTTTTCAAAATTATTGCTATTCAACCTTTTTTATATATTTGTTATATGAAATTTGTCATATATTGTCCCATATATTCTTTATCATTTATGTATTGTCTTAATTTTTTCCTTATATGTTTGATTAACTCTGTGTATTAAACTTGTTAAATCTTTGTCCATTGCAAATAAAAAAGAAGAAAAAGAAAAAAGATATGGAAGGCAGAAAAGAGAAGGTGCTATTCTACAAAGTACATTCAACAAATTAGTCATCTATCTTTTTTAGATATTTGTAAATGTACCAGATAAGACTTATAATTAATCTTGTCTTTTTGAATAATGATTTATTTACCAAATAATATATGACTCTAATTATCTTAATACAAAATTTCTGCATTTCAATTCAAACTTAAATTCACTTTCATAAACTGCCTTAAATGCTGATCCTCTCCCTCCTTATGAAAAGTAACCAGGGGCTATTGTCATGGGGAGTCTTATCATACCTTCTTTCATTTTGTTACAGAGGTGAGTTATTGCTTTTACAAGAAGGTGTGTCACCCAAAGAAAAAATTCATGCTAATTTGTATTTATAACATTATTATTAGCAAATTATAAAATCTATCATTTTATCTTTCTCTTTTAATTCAATAAAATACCTATCCAAAAATTTCACAAAGATCTACTACATTCTATTTATCTGCCCCATGGTTTATCATGTATCACATGTATTACAAATTGTCCCATATTTTATTGCTGTTTTGATGTGGTTATCTGATTGTTTTCTAATCACTCATCTTTATGAACAATGATGTAATAATATATAAATGTTCTTCTGCACACATGTGAAGAGGTCTCCAGATTAGCTGTGAGAGTAAGGGACATGGATGCTGTACATTTAAACAGAGACTGCCAAATCTTCCAAAGCATATAAGATTAAATCACTCTCTACAATATATCAAAACCACCAATTTCTCCACATCCTAACTTACATCAATGTATCGAAGACTTTAGCTTTTCCAGTATGACAGGTGAAGATAATGGAAACTCCTTATTGCCATAGTAAGCACTTTATTGTTTTCTTTTTAGTTTAATATATTCTATTTTATTCATCGAGTATTTATTTTGATTAAGTGGTCTTCCACTTCATATACATAGTTATATTACTACAGGATTATTTACCTTCATTTTAAAATTAAATTGTAGATATTCCTTACATATCCTTCTACAAATATTTTGTCTGTTTCTTATTTTCTCTACTGCTATTTTTTAGTGTACTACTTTATCCTTCTGTTGGACAGAAATATTAATTTTTAGCAAATTGTGAAGCAGATGCACTTATTATGACTCTTCTATAAAAATATCTTTTCTGGTTTATTAAAAATATATTAAAAATCAGCACATGGTTACTGTTTTAAAAATTACATTAAAAAGTAGCATATAGTAGAAAAACTATGAAAAACTCCAGATAAGTGATTCAGACATCTTCACCTCAAATTTGCAGTATGCTGGTACCATTTAACAAAGAGTGAGTAAAATGTGTCATTTACTGTTCTCCTCTAGAATCTAGGAATGGAAATTGTACTCTGTTTAGACTGATTTAAAGAATGTGGGTAAACTTGTCTTTGTTTATGACAACATTTACAGTACACAAATCACAACAATGTGGGTTTTAAAAGTGCTGAAGTTTTAAAAAGTGATAGGTCTTTAAATTGTTTTCATGTGTTTGATCTGTTGAGCAAAGGGGCTGAGATGGATGTACTAATTAACTTGTGACATAATATATTGGGAAAAAAAAATACTAGCAGAGTAAGTAGGATGGAAGCTCCCTCCAGAAGGGCCCGTCACTCTGCACACCAGAATCTCCCATGATGTTTTCAAAAAGAGATTCTGTTGTCCACTCTCTTGGTGTGGAGATAGTAGGGGGATTTCTAGCGGGATGGAGGGATAGGGAACCATCACTGTCCCTTGTACATCTCCCATAGAATCGTCACGCTTCCTGAGTAATGAAACTGGTTCAGATGAGATGCCTCTTTCCACCTCTGGGGGATCCCTTCAGCACTGCATGCTGCAGTAGATGAATGTGCAGGGTGTGAGCTCCAGCTTCAAGGGTTTATCACCAGCAGGACACTTGGGTCTCAGGCTGCAGTGAGGATGGAATCCGGGATCCACTGGGAACTCCAGGTGACCTAGAGGCTCTGGGCAAAGGTCTTTGTAGCGGCAGGAAGGTGGCACAGGAGCAAGGTTCAGGATGGTTCTGGGCAGACGGGTCAAGGAAGGGAGTCTTGGAGCCCTCGGTGGATTTTCATGCTTTTATTGATCTCTATATCAGAGGTGGCATCAGGTACATGGCAGGCATGGGTGCCGGGGGGCCAGGAGGCTGGCAGGCCTCCCAGGGCCCGGCACAGCTCACTCTCTTGGCTGCTTTCCTACTGCTGCTCATGTTGGTCAGTACTGTCGGTCGGTCCTGTTGGTTGGTCCTGGCATCCTCATAACACCACCCATTCAATCCCCTGTCAAACTCAGGTGCGCCCACTTGTGCATGACCACGTAGGTATGCTTGCAGCACTTTGCTTCTGTTAATTTCTTTTATGGAGGGAGGACTGTAGGAAACTTAGTCCTGTTACTGACAAGGGTCCAATGGAATCAAACAATTCAATACACACCTTTAGAACCAAGTCAAATGTTTGAAGTTCACCCTAATTATCAACATTTTGTGAAGTTCCCTGTGTGATTCTGCTGCAGGAGTGAGTGTAGGGATGGATATGTGAGTCTCTACCAAACTCACCGAGCTACAATAGATTTCTTGTGTCTCTGTAGCGGCAGGATCGGCGCACAGGAGGCAAGTTCAGGATGGTTCTGGGCACACGGGTCAAGGAAGGAGAGTCTTGGAGCCCTCGGTGGCTTTTCATACTTTATTTAGTAGAGGTGGCCAGGTACATGGCAGGCAGGGGTGCCGGGGGGCTGGGAGGCTGGCAGGCCTCCCAGCCCCCAGCGTGTCTCACCCTCTCGGCTGCTGCTTCTTTCTGCTGCTACTGCTGCTGCTGTCGGGACTGTTGATTCTTTCGGTTGGTCCTTGCAGTTCTGTCTGTTGGTCCTCACAGTTCTGGTGTCCTCATGACGCCGCCCATTTAAGCCCGTGTCCACCTCAGGTGTGCTCACCTGTGCGTGCCCACCCTGGAATGCTCGCAGCACCGCAGGTGTCCGTCATCAGTGGTGGGAGGGTGGCAATACCTGGTCAACCTTTACCCTACAGTCTCTCTCAGAGCACTAGGCTTGTTGTCTCGGCAGCTACATTTTGCTGTTTTGTTGGTGTTTTCTATACTAAATGTTAAAAAAGGATAGTCATTTCGAGATATATCTTTGCAAATTTTAAAGCACCTTCCACATAGTAGGTGAGAAAAGACATGCAGACTTGCATAAGGATACAAAATTCTGCTTGATGTAATTCCATACTTATCAATTCAAAATAAAAACTATGGATGGTGCCCATTGTCCTTGTTGACCCATTGGTGACACCCCCCATCTTTATGCTGCCTTCCAAGCTGTAGGGTCAGAGAAAGGTTATCAAGCTTTTCCACCCTCCCACCATTGGTATAATGATGGACACCTGCGGTTCTGCACGCAATTCTAGGTGGGCATGAGTAAGTGGGTGCATCTGGACTTAGACATGGGCAAATAAGGGTGGCGTCACGAGGATGCCAACAGAATAGCAGAATGGGAACAGGATGCCAGAAGAACAAGAGAACAGCAGAAGCAGCAAAGCAGCCAAGAGAGTGAGATGCGCCGGATACTGCCAGCCTCCTAGCCCCCTGGCACCCCTGCCTGCCATGTACCTGGTTGTTTCCAAGATAATGATGCAATAAAACCTGAAAAAGCCACCGAGGGCTCCAGGACTCCTTCCTTTACCCTGTCCGCCGGAATCATGGAGAACTTGCTCTGTGCCCCTTGCTGGCACCACACACATACTCCTTCAGGAAGTGGAGGGGTAAAGTTTTGAGACTTACTGCTTTCTTATAATTTCCCCACTTTGAATTTTTGTCAGTGTTTCTATGTTGATGAAGGCCCAGTGTTCGGATACTGGGGTGTGGTCTCAGAAGACAATCTTCTGCAGGACTACAGTATATTCAAAGAGATAACAATCAGACCTAAGGCATTGTCCATGCATAACCAGGGTGGCAAAGTCCTTCACTCCTAGAAAATAGTCAATTAAAGCCAAAAAAAAAAAAAAAATTAAAATGGTTGAGAGGAAATAATTTTCTCTCACCTTCTTTTCATATTTATGAAGTAATTAAATCTAATTTCAATTAAATGTAATTCCAATCCATTTGGTCTATTTTTACATAAATTCATAGGGTAGAACAACCAAGCAGAATTTTTGTTCAAACTTAGACTGAAATCTGCCCACATAGTCCATCCAGGATTTGGAAGCCATCGATGGATGGCGTTGGCTTGCTCAGGCTTTTGCACTGCCAGCCTCTGTAGTGATCACCTGTGGCCTTGAATGCAGGACAGGAGGCACTTGGGAATGGGGACTCGGGGTACAAGTGCCTGAGGGTGGACACCTGGCGTATGGTGTGGGTGTACCTGAGTGGTCACACCTGAGCCTAGAGGCTGATCATAAAAGGACAGCATCACAGAGGGCGGTGGAGGGCGGCAGAGGGCGGTGCGCTGGGGAGAGGGACAACAGCCGCGAGACTAACGAGACTATGCCAGAGAAAGCCCAAAGAATAAAGATTCGCAGAGGCTTGGGAGGCCTGCCAGTCTCTGGAGCCCCTGACCACCCACCTGCCCATCCTGCACCTGGTTGCTGGCACAATGGTGGTCTCACTTGAATCTAACTCAGATTTCCTCTTGAGGTTTTCAAACTCTTCACCTTGGAGTCTCCGGGTCTACTGATGGAGAGCAGCTTTCCTTGCTTCCGTTGATGTCTCCGGAACGCTACAGGTAAAATGCGAGGGCTTTTCTTCTTGGCTCTGCTCAAGCTCAGCTCCCAGAAGCAACCTAATTTCTACTCTGACATTCAAGCCAAAACCCTGACAATGTTAGATTCTCTACTTAAGGAGAAGTAAATGAAATTTCCTGCTGAAATTATGCAAAGATAGACACAATTCCATGTGTAATAAGAAAGCTCATTAGCATTTTTCCATATTATGATGGTATTAAGGAGAGAGAAATGCAAACGCAATTTAGTTCTCGTCTCAAAAATGTAATTAAATGTTGCTACAGATCCTGGTCAACCAAAATGAAAAATTTTCCTTCAATCAAAAAGCTTTCTGTTTTTTAAATTTATTTTTAAAATTTTATTTTTTAATTTAAAATTTTATTTTTATTTTAAATTTATTTTTTAAATTTTTAAAATTTATTTTTGAACATATATTTATTACATCATCCTTTACATTTGTACAGTGTGATTTTGCTGTGAAATTCCCACACAAATTCACCCATGCACCACCTTACGTTTTTCCCACCCCTGTCCTTCTCCCTCCTCCTCCTTTACAGAATGTCTCTGATCTATATTTGCCTGATGGTTTTTATTTGTACTTTATTATAGTTACCTTCTTTCCCTTGATCCCTTATTTAGTTCCTCTACATTATTCCTATAAGTGAAACCATTTGATAATTTTCTTTTTCTTTCTGACTTATTTCACTGAACATATCCCTTCCAGGGCCATCCATGTGGCTGTGAATGGCATGAGTTTATCCTTTTTGACTTCTGACTAATAGTCCATTGTGTAAATATACCACATCTTCTTGATCCATTCATCTATTTTTGGGCATTTGGGTTGTTTCTGTAGCTTACCTATTGTAAATTTTGCTGCAATAAACAAAGGTGTGCAGGTATCCTTTTGAATTAATGTTTTTGTGTCCTTTGGTAGATGTCTAGGAGTGGAATTGTTAGATCATAAGGAAGCTCCATTTTTAGTAGTTTCAGAAACCTCCACACAGCTTTCCATAGTGGCTGGACCAATCTGAATTCCCATCAGCAGTGTAGGAGAGTTACTTTTGCTCCATATCCCCACCAACATTTGTTGTTGCTAGTTTTTTGTTTTTTTTTTTAATTTGTGCCATTTTTTAAAAATATTTTTATTTATTTATGCATACAAGCACTGGGGTACAAGCCAAAGGTGTGGGGGGTGAGAGGATTCACCAGAGACAGAATGGGAAACAGAACAGGCAGATTAACTGAAATACACTGCTGAGGAGAGGAGTGGGCAAGGCAGGAGAGGTCTGCTGAGCCATGTGGGTCCCCTCCCTGGCCTGGGATCAAACTCTTGCTACAATGGCTGTGGATTCTTCATAGTGCAGTGCTTAACCCCTTGTGCCACCAGGGAGGCACCAATATATGTAGCATTCTGACTGGAGAAAGATGGTACCTCATTATGGTTTTAATTTTCATTTCTCTGATTATAAGTGACGTTGAGAATTTTTTTCATATGCCTGTTGCCATTTACATTTCTACTTTGGAAATGTGTCTTTTTAGCTCTTCTGCCCATATTTTGACTTGGTTGTTTACTCTGGTTTATTTTGAGCCTCATTGGCTCTTTGTAGATCTTTGTGTGTGCAAAATTTTCTCCCAATCAGTGGAGTGTCTCTTTGTTTTGGTTTCTCTCTCTCTCTTCTTCTTCTTCTTCCTTTTTTTTTTTTTTTATGTACAAAGGCTCTTTAATTTGATGTAGTCCCAGCTGTTTATCTTTTCTTTCTTTGCTTTAGGTGATGTAATGTTACTGAGATGTATGTCATGTAGTGTTTTGCCTATATTTTCCTCTATATATTTTGTGGTTTCAGGTCTTATGTCTAATTCTTTAATCCATTTCGAGTTGGTAAGAGGCAGCATTCTAGCTTCATTCTTTTGCATGTAGCAGTCCAGTTTTCCCAGAACTATTTATTGAATGTACTGTCTTTATTCCATTGCATATGCTTTGCTCTGTTGTCGAAGATAAATTGTTCATAAGTCTGTGGGTTTATTTCTGTGTTTTCTATTCAATTCCATTGGTCTATGTGTCTGTTTTTGTTCCAGTGCCATGCAGTTTTAATTTTTGTGGTTTCGTTGTATGAAGAAATCAAGAAAACCATCCTTATTATAATTGAAACAGAATCACATACTTGGGAATAAACCTAACAAAAGAGGTGAAGGACCTCTACAAAGAAAATTATAAAATATTTTTGAAAGAAATAGAAGACACAAAGAAATAGAAAGACATTACCTGCTCATGGATTGGGAGAATCAACATTATCAAAATGGACATTCTACCAGAAGCAATTTACAGATTCAGTGCTATTCCAATGAAAATTTCAATGATACTCTTCAAAGAAATAGAACAAATATTTATGAAATTCATAGAAGCCACAAAAAACCCTGAATAACCAAAGTTTTCCTGACTAAGAAGAGGGGGAATGGAGGTATCACACTCTCGGACTTCAAACAAAGAACATCTTAAAAAGTACTTCTAACAAAATCTTATTAAAACTGTTAATCTCCAGTAGGCCATCAGTCTCATATAAAACAGTCTCAAGCTTGAGTTCTATTTTTCTCCTAGAGATTTCTCTAAAATAAATTTCTACAAATATCAAAAACTCTGAAATAACCAAAACTAAAATGGGATAATATAATTGACAAAACATTTATTCAACATTATAACTTACAACATCTCAGAACAACAATCAAAATTGAGAAGCAATATTGTATCAAAACAGAACACTTAAGTTTCACACAACGAATTTTAGAAAAATATCAATATTCATATATATGCTAAGTTTAAATATTTCTCTCAAGTGACATGCTTTCCATTAAATTTCACTTTACCGGGTAAATGCCAAATAGGTCTAATTAGCCTAATACCTTTCCCATAAAGAAAGGGAAAATTTTTTTGAAATATCTCAGGAATTGTACTTAGGTCCCATAAAATTTTTTTCTTCTCTATCAAGAGGTTACCAAGTATCCTTAATTTTTTTCTGGGAAATTTTGTTCTAAGTATTAGGGGGAAACACCTTAATTACCTAACATTGAGCATTTTAAAACTCTGATTAGTCTCATCCAGGTGGCTTAGCTTATTATTTTGATCCCACAATTGGAATTTTTAATCTTTAAAAACCCTTAATTCCCCAGCTTCCATTTACCTATTGTTTAAAGCAGTTCACCTTAAAATGCCTCTTTTGTGCCTCTTGCACCCCACACAAATGGCAAGTAAAGAAGAGGGGGGGACTTAATACAAGTTCACAGACATACATATTTCAAACCTATTAAATTCCAAATTAGTTCTAATCAACCAAAGATTATCCCAGTGCATGCTTCCTGGAAACAATTGAAGAAATTCCTATTATTTTTATGAGCTCAAGTTTCTATAGGCTCTGTTAAAACCAGCATTTTATCCTCCAGAGGTCAGAAAAGTCAGACACAAAGGGGCAGATAGATGGACATAATACGTGGTTTTGACTTACCCCAAGTGGAATGTCTTACGCAGCTTCAATTTTTCTCATATTTGCAAAGACCCAGAGCTTTGCTTTGCTTCTTTACAAGGACAAACTCTAGTCACCACTACCTCACGGAAGGGAAGTTTTATTCTCATCGCAGTGCTCACCTGAGCCAGCCATGTACTTGAAAAGGCCATCCGCAAGAGGAAAAAGGGGAAAATCAAATAAAGGCCCATAAACAAAAAGGGGAAAACACTTCACAAAAATAACTTTGTAAAAATCAAAATTAAATGCAAAATCAAAACCAACTTCTTTCCATGGAGTCAAAATCAAAATCCCAGAGCTGGGGAGTGATGATAACAGAGGTCATGTGGTTTTAAATGCCAACCTACATACACGGATCTTGGAGAAGTAAAATTGTTTAGTTATGTTCAAGTTCATAGTTACTTATAGTCTCAGGGTTTCCAGTGTTCATTAGGAAGTCAGTCCTGGGGTATCCTCCAGAAGGAGCAGAAAGAGAAAAAAATCATCTCAGTTTTTGTCTTTCTCAAACAAATATCTCAGGTGTTGTGACAGGTTCACAAGACCGGTCTTGTGGTCTCTGGGTCATTGCCTTCAGGGGCTTCCACATTCTGAAGTGATGTGCCCTGGGTTTCACGTGTGGATGGTTAGAAGAACATCATAAGTACCGACACACCTCTGACTGTTGAGCTCGGGCATCTCCATTCTGCAAGGACTTGAATAAGA
This sequence comes from Galemys pyrenaicus, assembly GCA_019455555.1. Taxonomy (NCBI): domain Eukaryota; kingdom Metazoa; phylum Chordata; class Mammalia; order Eulipotyphla; family Talpidae; genus Galemys; species Galemys pyrenaicus. Next base: position 2,052,156 of record JAGFMF010012268.1, read on the forward strand.
CTTGATCACCCCATTCTAAAGGGTGCAATGATGCATCTGAGGGCCTAGGAACCCTACAGAGAGGAAGGTTATTACATAAATAATTTCCTGGATATGTTTTATGATCTGACTGAGCATACATTTCCATTCTAGGTCTGGTACTGTGTTCACATCAGAAGCATGGAATGGTCTTCTAAAAACCATTTCAAAGGGTCTTAAATGTAGCCCATCTCTGGTATCACTTGTCTAAGGAGAGTGACGAACAAAATCTGATTCCAGTGCAGATGAGTTTCTTAGCATAATTTCACCAAGGTCTTAAGGGTGTTATTCATTTTCTCAGTTTGTCCTATAGATTGCATTCTTCAGGCACATGTAGCCTCCAAGTAATTGGTAAGGCACTGCGTATTACTGAGTGACTTCTGAAGCAAATACAGTTTTACTGTCACTCTGAATAGGCAATCCAAAGCAAAGAGTTATTTTCTTCAGCTAGTGTTTGGCAAACTCCAAAGCATTTTCTGTTCTGATAAGGAGGTATGTACAAAGACTGGAAGATACTTTGAAGTGGCCCATGGTCCTGGGCATTTGGGTAAAATCTACTTGCCAGTCTTCTAAGGGTACATACAGGCCCTTACATATTGAACCCCCTAGATTTAGGGTGTGGTTCAATTTTGGGGGTTATTCCTGACACATAAATGGCAATATTGGGTGATCCATCAAGCTTCTGTGTAAATAGGGTTTCTTTAAATCTGAGTACTCAGACTCTAGCAAGGCGTCTCTCCCGTAATCGCACTACTTGAGTAAACTGTTTCAACTCTGGGTAGACTAGGGCCCTTAGGAGGGGTGTCTTTCTGTGTGAATTCATTCTCCAAATGGAGCAGGGGTCAAAGTTAGTAAACCCCCAGTCATAGGTCCATGCCTCATCCTGGCTGGTATATCTGGGGACAAGTTGAGGAAAGTTCATGAGAGAAATAAATGCTCCCAGGAAAGCAGTAGACTTAGCTACACAACAGACTGCTTGTTGTCTTTGTCCTGTCATTCCAGACCCATCTCTATGGTGACCAGGACAGTGTATCACCACAACTGTGGATGACAGGCCTGCTGCCTTCAGCAAGATGAAGATGTCTAGTGGGCGCTCATGGTCTTGGGCACTGCTCAAAGGAGGCAGCATCCATTCATTTAGGCCTATGCGTGTACAGAACAATGAAGGGATACATGTCTATGTTTACTTTCTTTGAGAGAGTTCCAGGACTTGGGTTAGGGTTACCAGTTTGGTCTTTGGTGCAACTGTCCCTCCTGGGAGGACCTTGGCTCCTCTCTGTCCTGAAGTGTCACTACTATATAGTCTGCATACTGGTAGCCCTGATCTATAATAAAACTGTTCCCAGTCGTAAACAGTTCCTACTTTGGATCCAGCAGGACTTTGTCAGACACATTCCATCAGCTAGAATAGCTGTTTCGATAGTTCATGAACAATTATGTGTTAAGGCTCTCTGCATTGATTGGGAGCGAGGTAGCTGGATTTAAAGAGCTAGTAACTTGCAACTCCATACTGAAATTATTTAACTGCTTGATATTGCTCCATGTGCCCAGAGGTTAACCCAAGTCCACTCTTTTGTTCCAATCATGTCAAAAGCTGGCATGGCAAATACAGTGATAGGCTGAGCTAAGGTAAATTTCTCTGTTCATGCAGAAGTTCACAAGTGGAAGCTACAGCCCACAAACAGCAAGGTCATCCTGAAACAGGGGCCACCTGCAGGGGAGGAGGACGCTCTGACCGAGACAGGGGTCAGAGGCCCCAAAAAGGCCCCCAAAGGCCAAAAGGCCACAAACCAGAGTCAAGGGATATAGCAACAGGGGCTATAGCCTATCAGAGGACAGTGCCCGATACAGGTCACTGTCTGTGGGTTCTCACCCACGCGCACAATTGCAAGGGACTTCAGGCTACAGGAACAACAGTCATGGGGTTTATTTACAAACTGGGAGAAACGAGGGCGCTTATGTATCCACAAGAGGCTGACTGCTTCATCCAGACAGCATCAGCGTTGGCAGTCACCGGTCACCAGTTCTAGGCAGCACTGTCCAGGAACAATGACCACTACGGGCCTGCAGAGGCGGTGTTCCAGTGGACACCAAGTGTTACAGCTCTTGTGAGTTGTTGGTTTATGTCACCAACAAACAGCTCTTTGAGAGACCAGGCTCAGGGCCTTTGGTGCTCCTTGCAGTCAGTGTCACAGCCAGGACCGAGTCCCAGTCTCTCTCTCTCTCTCCTCGGAGGGCGGCGGCTAGAGGCTTCCCTCCTTCCTTCGAAGGCTGGAGCTATCTTCTCCTCTTCCTCTGCTGGAGCTCTTCTTCCTCTGCTGCTGCTTCCAACGAACTGCTCTCCA
>JAGFMF010012268.1:2054968-2066462 GCA_019455555.1 Galemys pyrenaicus
CAGCACACTGCTACATAAAAGGTCTCTGAGGTAGGACTGCAACACTAACTTGCAGGGGAGCCAGAGACCACTCCTCCTGCTGGCTGCAACCCGGTAACAATCCCTTAGTGGTGTGGTACAATTGTTTGGGCAGCTTCATTTCAGGGTCTAATGATTAGATTTCATGCCTAGCCCAGATCCATGATTCTCAGGCACAGAGAGTTAGAAAGGCTCCCTGGGGCTTGGCAGCCCTAAAGCTGCTGCTGATATCAACCTTCCCTTTGTTTCATCAAAGACTTGCTGACATTCAGGAATTCCAAACAAAGGTGCAGAGTCTGGACCTTTCAGGGCTTCATATAGAAATTTTGCTATTAGTCTAAAGTTGGTGACCCAAATTCTACAAAATCCATCCATTCCCAAAATCCAAATAATTTCTTTTCATGGATGAGGGCTTTGTGAGCTAATATCACCTGTTTTCTCTAAATCGTGGGACTTTGTTTGCTTTTCTTAATATCAAATTCCAAATATGCCAACTTTTGCTGTGTATCTGAGCCTTCTCTATAGGATCAACCTGTAGGCATGTTCCATTAAGTGGTACAAAACTACTGCATAGAAGCACCGTTGGCCACATTGCTTGCCTTATCTGGAATGAGAAGAAGCCATTCCAGTCCTATCCTAAGGGAGCAGCCAAGTCCCTGAAATCTCTGTAGTCTCTCACAAGAAGTTCTGCCATCTTGGAAGGGATTCTCCTCTAGTGGCTTCAAAGTCTCTGGTAGGTAACATTCCTCCTCTTCCTACATAACCCCTTTACAACTATCAAGGGTAGGACAAAGTTGTTTCCCTCTTTGTGTCATTAAAAAGCTGTCCGATGGTAGGTAAATCCTAACTGGGACTCCAGTGAAGGAGCAATGGAAAGACAAGCACACTATAAGAAATGCTTACTGGTGACAAATCCAGGAGAGCAGTAATGACCTGTTAAGGCTTTAACCATATACTTCAGAATTTGGAGCATGACCTAAAAGTAGAAATGAAAACAATATTTTTTTACAAAGGAAGTGAGAAGAAGGGAGAATGTGGAACAAGAGTAGGAAAAGAAAGTTTATTGACTGGCACTTGGCCAGATCCCATGTGTCCTACCCCAGATCATGTCTGCTGAGCGGGGACCAGGGTTCCAACCACATCATGGGACTTCACAGATGTGACAGTTGCCTCAGACTTTATAGGGTCTGTCTCCACCTCATAAGGCCACATGAATCTGCAGTGCTTTATAGTACATGGCATCAACCATCATGATATCAACATAGTGCCTCATGGGATACCCTATGAAATATCAGAGACCAAGATCCCAGCTTGGCCTGCATGTTCTGTCTTTTAAAGTTTACTAGTTAGCCCTGTTCCATCCCCAGATCCTAGCAATCACCTGTTTAGGAATCCTGGGATTGGAACTGAGAGATTTACTAATCCCTATAACATGAGAAAAGATCAATGTGTATGAAGCTATTGATAGTACAAATGAATGCTCTTCATTCTCCATGCAGAAAAGGTATCACCCCATAGCTACTGGAATTCCCATTCCTGACTTTGTGTTCCATTGATTTTCTTGCCTTTTATGCAATGTGTCATCAGGATATTTCATAGGTCATCCCATCAGTCATTATGTTGATATCATGTTTGTTGCCATGTACTGTATGTAAAGCACTAGCAGGGACATGTGGCCTTGTGAGGTGGCGACAAACATGCAGTGATCTAAGAATGCTGAGACATTCCTTTCACTACACATCTTCTCCTACTAAGAGGGAAGTGTAGTGTTTGGAAGGCCTTTGGGTTTTGGAGTTAGTATTTATCACACTTCAGAATTTTGCTTACATCCCAAGTCACTGGGCTGTCCTTTTAAAGGGGAATCCATAAGAGAGAACTTTCTGCAACTGGTCCATGCTGTGATGTAAATAAAAGATCTCTGTTCCTTGGGCCATATGACCTGGCAGGTGCCTCAGAGATCTGAGGAACACAAAGATGCCTGGTGAGGTTCTGTCAAGTCCACTAGAAAAGTGCAGGACACTAGGGTTCTGCAGCAAAAACATGTCTCCTGAAGAAAATTAGATACCAACTGGAAAGGAGTTCTTGCCATGTTATTTGATTGTGGTAGAAATGGAAGAGGAGGTCATCAAGTGACTTTGTGACCTGTGTGAACGTACCTATTACTCTCAAAAATTTCCTCATATTCTTTTGAAGTCCTCACATCTGTCCCTCTCCTCTTCAAGGGAAAATGCTGCTTTGCTTTTCTATTGCTGTTGGACAGTTTGCATTTCCTAGTATTTTATATAAATTGAATCATATAATAATACTGTGTTTTGTCTGACTTTGTTCTTTTTCACTCACCAAAATTGTTTAGATTCATTCACATTGTTGTATGTATCAGTGGTTCATTTATTAAATTCTAAGTTTTTCATGGTATGGAAATACCATGGTGTGTCTATCCATTCACAAAAAAACTCAGTTCCATTTTCTAATTATTACAAGTAAGATATTATGAATATTCACGCACAAGTCTTATATGGACTTATATTTTTTTAGTAAATGTTGGAATTGTTTTTCTTAGTTACAACTTTATTTTATTCTTTTAATCTTATATATATTTTACATTATTTTTCATTTTTGTACAGTGTATATTTCTCATCCCCATGAAATTCCCATCACCAATTCATCCATGCACCATCACCATAGTCCATTTTGCTTTTCCCAACCATTTTTTTTTCTTCTCCCTCCTCCTCACCCCCCAGGGAATAGCTCAGAGTTATAGTTGTCTATTGATTTTGATTTTTAATTTATTATAATTAATTTTTCCTTAGTCCCTTTTTTGTTTCCTCTGCATTCCTCATATAAGTGAAACCATCTGATATTTTTCCTTTTCTTTCTGGCTTATTTCACTGAATATAATCCTTTCTAGCTTCATCCATGTTGCTGCAAATTGCATGAGTTTATTTTTGATTGCTGTATAATATTTCACTGTGTGTATATACCTCATCTTCTTGATCCAGTCATCTATTTTTGGACATATGGGTTGTTTCCATAGCTTGCCTATTGTGAAAAGTGCTGCTATAAACATAGGAGTGCAGATGTCCTCCTGAATTAGTGTTTTTGTGTCCTTTGGGTAAATTGCTAGGAGTGGGATTGCTGGATCATGTGGGAGTTCCATTTTTATTGTTTGAGGAATTGTAATGACTGGATCATATGGGAGACATAAGCTTAATTAATTAAGAAAGTGTCAGTGTGTTTTAAAAAATGCTGAGAAGTTAAATAACCACCAGGAGTGTATCAGAATTCCAATACTTTCATATTCTTATCAACACTTGAAATGGTCTACCTTCACAAGTAGAACCATATCTAGTAGGTGTAAGAAGTTTTTATTGTGGTTGTAATTTGCATTTCCATAATGACTAGTAGAGTTGAACATTTTTATATGGTCATTTGTCATTTTTTTGATGAAGTTTTTTCCAATACTTTGCCCATTTGCATTGAGTTATTTCTTTGTTATTGACTTTTATAATTGTTTAAAATTCTAAACATTTTTTTAAACCAATTATGGGACTTTAAATATTTCTTTTAGATTGTGACTTGTGTTTTTTTGTTTTTGTTTTTGATAAAGATAAATTCATCAGCTTATTCTTTATAGATTGTATTTTGTTATCATATAAGAAATATTTCACTAATATTTTCTACCTGTTTTCATTTATAAGTTTTGTAGATTTAAGTTGAACTTTTGCATATCTTGAATTAATTTGTGAAAACACTATGAATATGAAATGAAATTTACTCTTTTGCCTCTAGATAATCAATTGTTCCAGCCTCATCTATTAGAAGTGCTGTATTTTCAGGAGTAAAAAGGTAACCTCAAAGTTCTATAGACATATAAATGAATTGAATGATAAATTTAACAAAAAACAAATTAGATTAAAAATAAGAAAAAATAATTTCAAAAGACTATTCTTTCTCCACTGAATTTGCTTTTAACATTTTTCAAATATTAGTTATAGAAATATATGAGTCATTTCAAGAGTTCTCTTTGCTATAACTGATCAAGCTTTCTTTCGAGATAACATTTTCTTTCTGTCTTGAATAGTATGTCTTACAGTAAGTCTTGAACTCAGGTAGTGTTCGACTCTGATTTAATTTTTTTGGTGATTCTAGATACATTGTAATTCTATGTGGGTTTTGGAATAGTTTTCTAAAAATGCTTACTGATATTTTCACTGATATTTAATTCAACTATAGATCAATATGGGATGAAGTGATGTCTTAGCTATATTAATTCATACTCTGTATCATGAACTTGGCATATCTCTCCATTTATCTACTTAGTTAGGCTTTCTTTAATTTTTGTCAGTAATTTTAATGTAGATTACACATATTGTCCACATATTTTGTCAGAATTATCCCTAAGTTTTTTTTCAAATATAGTTTCCAATTGTTCATTTTTAATATATAGAAATAATTGGTTTTATATATTGATGTTGTAAATATATATATATTAATTACAGAATATGTTTTGTATCATCAGATTTTCTATATAAATATATATATAAGTATAATATATATATTTATATAATTATGTCATATCTCTACTTCCAGACTTAGGAATTCATGTCTCTTTACTGTTTTTTTACTAATGGCCTGGAAATTTATCTATTTTTAAAAATCTTCTCACATTACTAGTTTTTGATTTCTTTAATTTTCTTTATTGCTTTTCTGTTTTCTATTTTATTTCTACTTTGGTTTTTATCTGTATCAGTATTATATTACTGCATGACAAATTACCACAGTGGAAACTATAGTTACCATGGATCAGGAATCTGGAAATACATTAACTGGATCTCCTGTTCAAGTTCTCACTATGCTAATATCAAGGTGTTGGTTGGAACTATGATCACTTTGGAGACTTGTGTCTAGCCCAGACCAAACTACCAGAGAACTAGTGCCTGCCACTGATGCTTAGCTCAGAATCCATGGCTAAATCCACCCACATCAGGCAACAAAGCCAGACACCGTACCTCACAGCCCACCAACTTCGACTGCCTTACTACCGCTATCATCAGAAGTGAACCCCATAAAATTCGTTTTAGTTGATATTGTCATTGAAGATTTTCAATGATATGTTTGATTGGGGAAACTACACAGTCAGCCCCAATATGCAATGAAAATAAGAGGTTGTTGTTGTGCTTCTATTTTGAGGATGTAGGACTTAGAAGATGAGGAATTCTTTACTATTAAATAGTCATTCAAAAAATACTTAACAGCCAAAACATAAGTCTTCTCTGTAATAACAAACACACCCATAGTGTCTTTGATGTGCTATAGAGCAGGGGCAGTTTCCTTTTGAACATATGTATCTGTGACCAAAAAACCCAAAAGGCTGTCAATGTAGTGGATTTCATCAAGAACAATGTGATTTTTGCCACCACTGAGACTGACTCCACTGCCTTATTGAGCATGAAAACTCAGTTTCCTGTACTGAGGAGACATTTGCTAGAACATATGAAGTAATTTATGTCTTCCTTGGTGAAGATGAACCATATGGGCAGTTGGCACTGTTTGGAAAGTAGGGCAATAATGACACCTTCATAGTTCAGACAGCCTGGCTCCCAGTTGGTCTAGCAGCATCATAAATAGTTCTTATGTAATAACTAAAAGATGACATAAATTTAAACAAAATTAAAAATAAAATTATTTCTCATGTATTTGCAATAGTAGCTTCTATTTTATCATTCTTTTTTATTTCCTGTCTTTTTCCCCCTTCACTGATTGTGAAAGTCTGTTTCTAGTACTTCAGGCAGCTTATTAAGGCACTACTAGTAGCCGACAATCTAGAAAAAACAATTTTATCTTATATTGTCATTGAGTCCAAAAATCTTTACATCGCTTCTCTCTTCCCTTTCTTTTGCCCTTTGCAATATCACTCTAGTCAGAGAGAACAGAGAAAGACTAGTTAGGTATGTTGAATATCATGACTTTTTTCTTCCAGTTGGGAGATTTTATATAGTAGACCTTTGTCTGCTCCTCAATTCTAGGAGAGAAGTCATCAACATTTAAGCTACAGTCACTATAGAAGTTACTGTCGCCAGTTTTCTAAAATCTTTAAGCTCATCACAAACTTGCCTATAATTTTTAAGAAATTTTTCCCAAGAAATAATAATGTCATATTACAGGGCTTATTTTAGTCTGTTGTACATAACTACAACCAGAGGGTAAAAACCATCCACTTGATGACCCAAAGTTGCACCCTGCATCTACACACTCCACACTGCCTCATATGGCTGAAGTTTTTAAATAGAGGAATGCTAAGTGTAGTGAGTCTTCTACAATTGTTTGAATGTTGAGTTAACTCAATTAACTCAAATTGGGTTAATACCTGGTCAATACAAATCTCTATCAATGGCTCACATAAAACAGTGTTCCTAAAATTATGCTGGAAGTATCCGAACAACTTTCTGAACACGAGACCATACATTTCCCGTGTAGTACCCACGACTGCATCAATGTTAATTTGTCCTGGCTCTCATTTAATGATCTTCCTAGGTAACTAGCTAAAAATTCTGGTATGTGTCATCTTGGATGTGATGAATGATATTCCAGGTAACATGAAACATTCTGTTTCATGGAGCATTAGTATCTTAACCTAAGAGAAACATCTCAGAGACAATTACAGAGTCCTCAAAATACTTTCAGTAGGAAGATGCTTATGTTTTGAGTCAGCCCTGTAAGGTTGCCCAAAGTTCCTTTCCTCAAACAAATACACTTGGAAACATATCTGGAAGGCTATAAAGTCTAGCACAGTGGGTTCGGTGATGGGATATTTAGTCAGGGTTTTCCAGCAGATCATAAATGAGGGTTGTGGGCACACACATAACAAGTTATCCTTCTAATGACTGATACATTTTGTTTCACTTAAAAATCATTAAATAAAGTATATATTCATGCAAATATAGTTTCTCAATTGAATTTATTAGTTAATAAAAATACCTTAAAGTAACATCAAAGAAATACATATTTTCCTAATTAAAAGATCTGGCTTCCTTTCTACCCTGCCAGAACTATGAATGACATAACACAAAAGAACTTGAGGCCTGGCAATAGTTAGTGGCTACAAGTCCAATTCCTGGCAAGATGGTATGTCTTAACAGTAAAATTATAGCAGCAACACAAAGTATACTGGTCAGGATGTCTTTTGTTTAGTTTTTTGTTTGTTTCTTTTGCCTCAGGATGAAAAGAAAAAATTCTCTGTCTAAACATAGCTGACTTTTGGCAATGGAGTTTCTAGCTCTGAAAAAAAGATGATGGTTTTAGTTTTTAAAGCTCTTAATAAATGGAATGTAGAACTAGAGGAATGTTAATAAGAAAAAGTAGAAGAGGTGAGGTTTGGTTGCAAAAAAAATCCAATTTCTTTCTCACATTACTTCATAACTATACCATTTCTTCAAAAGAGAAATGATTCAATGCATTATTGCAGAGTATAATCATGTTTAGTTTTTCTGAGCTAGTGAGTCACAAAGTGGGATTTCAAAGTGTGGACTTTTGAGATATCTGAGCAATTAGTGAAGTAAGATTTATGTTCATAATAAAGCTAAATTTATATGGACCTTTTAACCATGTTGGCATTTGTATTTAAATGATGAGATGTTAGCACCTTACATGAAACAAGGTGGTTATAAAAACTGTAGTTGTCATCCTAATCATTGCCACACATTCACAACTAAAAACTATGTAGGCCTCACTTACAAATGTCAATGATGAAATTGTATGCATGACCAATTTTATGACATTTTGACCCAGTGTACATGTCTTTTAATATTATGTGAGGAGAAATGGGAAGTGCATCTAAATGGGAAATAGAGTGAAATCTAGAAATGGAAACGTACTAGTCACTATGAGACTGACCTTTTCCCTGTTTGAAAGAATTTATATCGGTATTTTAAATGAAAATAATTATGAATTTTATACTATACAGTGAACTATATCAACATTTATAGTCGTATTACTCTGTGAGTCAATGTTTTCCAAATGATGAATGCATATCATAACACAATCATGAACAGATGAAATATGTATTCTCAGTGAAAGATAGCTCAATGGACTTTGATATAACAAAAATATTTCATCAATATGATTACAGATTCCTTAATGCAATTAAAGCTTAAGAAAATACTTGTCAAGTTGTGGTATACAATTAGTGAAGAATACTTATAATAATCTGGAAAGATTATAAAAATAACCTTCTATTTTCCACATACATTATACCTGTCTGTGACACTGGAATTACTTCATCCTAATATATGGCCTCATAGCGAATGTTGTAAATATGAGAATCCAGCTACTTATTAAGTTGTGTAAATATTGGAAGGGGAATACGTGAAGAAAAGAAGTTATAAATCTAGACAGAGCAAAGCAGCTAGAATTTATGGAGAGGGGATACTTCAAAGAAATAGATTTAGAGAGAAAGAGCTGATGCCCCTAATCTGCAGCTTAGTACAAATCACTGCAGCACGTAAGGAAAATATCCAATGCTGGGCAAAGACCCATGCAAAAGGAGTAGAGGAAATGGGCAGGAGCTCACACCAGGCAGGTCTATTTCTTCTTCCTAGTAGCCAGAGTGCAACGATTCATAATTCACTGGGCATTGGCAGGATGCTAACATGTCTACAAGGAATACTTATCAAAATTGACCGTATTCTGCGCCATGAAACAAATCCCCTAAAATAAAAGGAATCCAAGTATATAAAGTATATTCTTTACTCACAATGTAACAGTAACAGAACTATGTGGAAAATCCTCAAATATTTAAAAACAACCATGCAAACTAGGCTAGAGAAAGAAGGGAAGAAAGGAGGGAGTAAGAAATATTTTAAATTTATTCCATTGGTCTATGTGTTTGTTTTTGTTCCAATACCATGCAGTTTTTATGATTGTGGCTTTGTAGTAAAGTTTGAAGTCTGGAAGTGTGATCCCTCCACTCCCCTTTTTTTCAGTTAGGAGAGCTTTGGCTATTCGAGGTTTTTTGTGTCTCCATATAAATTTCATCAATTTTTTTTCTATTTCTTTGAAGAATGACATTGAAATTTTTATTGGAATAGCATTGACTCTGTAGATTGCTTTTGGTAGGACGGCCATTTTGATGACGTTAATTCTTCCAATCCAGTGACAATGAGAACAAAAAGAACCTAGAGCCAGGAGGACCCTCACATTCCTCCTCAAAGACTGCGTTTGCTGATTCTTTTCAACATCAGGTTGCTCTGTCCTTCACCAAGGACTTTCTAGCAGATGGAGCAGCCCCGCCATCACCAAGCCCAGGGGTGCCCATTCAGGTGTCAGGCCACTGCTGCAGGTACAGCTTGCCAGCAAGCGAGTCACTGCAGATCCGCAATACAAGGGCACCATAATATGTGGGAGGTATCACTAAGGAGCAGGGACCTGGACTGGTGTGGTAACTTGGCCAGATACTTCTCCACCCAGGCTCTCAACTTGCCTTTAAAGATAATTACAAGCAGATCTTCCAGTGGGAAAGGACTGAGTTTGGGCACTGCCTTGCAGGGGAATCTGGCTCCAGGCACTGCCTTTGGGCTGTGTCGTTTCCTTGTGTTTTGTGTGCCCTCTAGATTTTGCCTGTAAGCATCTGGCCGCTGATGGGGGTAAAGTTGGCGCTGAAAAGGAATTCAAATGGGCTCAGTGACTGGCTAGTTAAGATCAGATCCCAGCTCTGGTGGGAATAGGAGCCTGTACCAAAGTTTAATCTCTCACCAGAGGGAATTAGCAGCCACCAAACTGCCTAGGTCTATATCTATGACACTGCAAGGAAACACTTCCAGGTTCCAAGAACACTTACATATTCAGCAGTTAAACAATCCTGATAGGTCCAGCTGTGGCTGGATTTGTTACAGGGCAGGGAGAGGGGCACCCTAGAACCCCCAAACCTGCCCTCTCTAAATGGGTTTTGCTATTTGCCATATTAAGATAAACATATAAGGTTATAGTGGAAAGGAACTTTAATATAATTGGGGAATAATACAGAAGAGACAATGAATATAGTCACTAAGTTAAGCATTTAAAGTTACCCACTAGAACCCCTCTCCCCGCCCTATAACAGATTGACTTCCTAAGGGTGGATACTGTGTGTCACAACATGATGTTGCAGTCAGGGTGCAAAGGAACTGATTGTCACGTTCACTGCCGCAATTCACTGCTGCACCAAGTTCGCTTCTGATAAAGAAATCAAAGCATTTTTTAAGGGTCCACGGTCTAATGTTCTCAATAACAAGTGTGGTGCTTTTGTGCTTGTCTTATGTGATGAAATCAAGAAGTTCATATAAGTAATTTCCTAGTTCTCCCCCTTACCTCCTCATACCACCATGGACGGGCACGTTGTATTGTAAAACATTATAATGTTTATATTTAATTCCCACTGAAAATGGGAAGCAATAATATTCATCTGATCAGTTTTTTTCTTAAAACTATTTCCATGATGAGGCAATTACAACCAAAAGCAAACAAAAAACTCAACAAAACCAAAAGTTCAAAGATAAACCAAAGGGACCATGGGTGGGGAGGGAGGGGAAGGAGAGGAGGACAAAGACAGGGATGAGGGCAGAAAGAGCACAAGGGACTGAGGTGATGGTGCATGGGTGGAATGGTGGTGGGAACTCCCTGGGGACTACAAATGATGTCAAATATAATTAAATAAATAAATTTATTTTTAAAAAACCCTATTTCCATGATGATGAAAATGTTGATGATAAAAATGTTGGAATATTTTATTTCAGTCACTACTGATTAATACAAATTTGAAGAGATTAAAAGAAAGTCTGAAACATAAAAGATTATCAGTAACAGAAATGAGATAGTAGGTGACATCACAATACACTACACATAGTGACAGAATAATAAGGGAAATTTTTAAAAAACTTTATGACAGAAAGCAATAATGTGTATAAAATGGATAGTCTATGAAAGAAAAAGCCTAACAAAGCTCAATCAAGAATAAATTGAGAAAATGAATACCACTATATATTTTTAATGTAGTTGAAACAAAAACTCTGAACTCGGATGTACTTTATTGGAAAATTCTACCAAACATTTAAAGAAAGAATAATATCAACAAAAGGCAAATTCTTCTTAAAAACAAAACAAAAACTGATAGAAGATATTTCAAAACTGATTTAATGGAGTCAGCATTATTTTTATGCTAAAATCAAAGACATTGAAAAAAATGAAAGCTAGAGATAAATAGCCCTCATAAATGCAACAAAACTAAGGAAATAATAATAGTATTCAACCATATATAAAATAATAGTGTGTAGCATAAAAATGAGATAAACGATGTTAAATCTGACAGAAGATATGCAAGATATATGCGTTAAAAACTAAAGTATCCTAAGGGAGGAACCATCTGGTATTTTTCTTTTGCCTTCTGACTTGCTTCACTGAGCATAATCCCCTCCAGATCCATCCATGTTCCCATGAATGAGTC
>JAGFMF010012268.1:2066512-2085759 GCA_019455555.1 Galemys pyrenaicus
AGAGGGAGGGTTGAGGGAAGATGGGAGCACGAGGGACTGAGGTGATGGTGCACTGGTGAGATGGTGATGGGAATACATGGGGATTACAATTAATGGCAATTATATGTAAATTTTTAAATATTTTAATAAAAAAAAACTAAAGTCACAAGTATATGAAGAGATGTGTGTTTACAAACAAGAATAAATGTGGTTAATATGTCCAGTTTTTTTCTATTCTGAACTATAGATTCAGTGTAACACCAACCAGAATCCCAGATGACTTTCTTGTAGGATGAAAATATTGATTCTAAAATTCATGTGGAGAGGCAAAAGACCTCGGAAAGTTAAATAACTTTGTAAAAGATGGACAGAATTTGAGGATTTATATTATCCAACTTAAAATATTTTAAAGCTATTGTATTTAATTCAGTCTGCTATTGGGATAAGGACAGAGAAATAGATTAATGAAATAGAAAAATATGGAAATAAACTCACACTACATGATCAGTTCATCTTCATCAATGGTACAAAGCAAATTTGGTGGAGAAAGAATAACTTAGTCAATGAATGATCCTAAAAATGTGCATTCAAAATTACACACTATTTAAAATTATTAAACCGGGGAGCCTTCCTGGTGGGACAAGAGTTAAAATCATAGTGTTGTTAAGCTATCGCCAGCCGCTGCAGCATGAGTTTGATCCCGGACAGGAAGTTGACTCACATGGTGCAGCAGACCTCTCCTGCCTTGCCCACTGCTCCCCTCGACAGTACATTTCAGTAGATCTGCCTGTTCTGCTCCCCACTCTGTCTCTGGTGAATCCTGTCACACACACACACACACACACACCTCTGGCCTGCACCCCAGTTCTTGTATGCATAAATAAACAAAAGTAAATCTTTAAAAAATATTATTTCAAAATTTAGAACATGAAATTATAAAGCTTCTGGAAGGAAAAAAAGGACAAAATATTTTAACACCAGTTTAGGCAAAGATCTGTGTGGACATTTGATGTTACTTTCTTGAGAGTTTTGAAGAACTAAAAAGGGTCTCCTTTAGGTTTTCAGCTCAGAAAAATTAATGCACAAGTTAGAGATGACTTCCATTGACTGAACACTCCAAATCAACTAAAGCATATTTTAAAAGTGTAGAGTTTATAGAGGGTCAGAGATAATTCCTGTTCTGACCAGTTGTATTGGAACTTTAGAACAACAGAGTGGCAAGCTACCTGCATTTTCTTTTAATGCCTCAAACTTACTGATGTCTAACCTAGGATAGACTAGGTTTTATTTTATTTTTTTTATAATATTTTTTTGCATTTTTTTATTAAAATATTTAAAAATCTACATATACTTGCCATTAATTGTAATCCCCATGTATTCCCCATCACCATCTCACCAGTGCGCCATCACCTCAGTAAAGCACTGGGGTACAGGCCAGAGGTGTGGGGGGGCGGTGGTGAGAGGATTCACCAGAGACAGAGTGGGGAGCAGAACAGGCAGACTAACTGAAATGTACTGTTGAGGGGAGCAGCAGGCACAGCAGGAGAGGTCTGCCTTGCCATGTGGGTCCCCCCCTGGCCGGCAGCAGGGATCGAACTCATGCTGCAGTGGCTGCAGTCTGCTTCATAGTGCGTTGCTTAACCCACTGCACCGCCAGGGAGGCCCTAGACTAGGTTTTAAAGAGGGCTCCAACTCAGAATTACTAACACAAACAGATTTTTTTTTTAAAGTTCAAGTATGTTCTTTCTCATTAACAGACTATAAGAGAGATTTCCAGTGGAGGCTACATCTCCTTATGTTGCTACTCAGTGGAAGAAGAGCACGCAGATCTGGCATCTTCAAATATGATAGTAGTTGGTATAGGGGAAATAAAGTTCTGGCTTTTCTTAACACATCACACCTATTCCCAGTAATGTAAGTGACCAGGACTAGTGTCTTCCTCCTCATCCTAGTATCAGTGGCAGAGACCAAGTTCAATATAAAAAAGTCAGTTATCCATTCTATGCACTAAAAATAAACTGTCAAAATGAGAAGTTAAGAAAACGCTCCTATTAAAAACTATTAAAAGAATAAAATGCTTAGGAAAAAATTTAACCAAAAAGAGAAAGACCTATATACTAAAAACATTGACTTTGATGAATTAAATTGAAGATACAAATAAATGGAAAGATAGTTGATGATTATTGTTAAAATGTCAATACTACCCAAGGCAATTTACAGATTCAATGCAGTTCCTATCAGAATGCCCACAACGTTTTCACAGAGATAATATAAACAATCCTAAACTTGTATGGAACAAATACAAAAGTTCTTGAATGGCCAATTCAATCTTGAAAAAGAAGGACAAAGCTGGAGGCATCACATTATCTGATTTCAAGCTATATAACACAATTATGGTAATCAAAAAAGAAGGATATTGACATAAAATAGACAGATCAATGGAATAGAATAGTCTGGCAAAAGGATGTAAAATAATGGTAGTTCAAGAAAATATGTATTTTAAAAAACAAATATTTATTATTAAGTCCAAAGAAAAAAGGAACTCATATTTGTATGATCAGTGAACTTATGACAATGTAGGCAAGGACAATCTCTTCAGAGAGAAGAACTACAGCCACATGCAAAACAACAAAACTGGACCACTTTCTTACACTGTATGCAAAATTTAACTCAAAATAGATTAAATATTTGAAAGAACCATAAAATACACAACAAAACATTTTATATATGATAATTTATATGTATATATGATGTACATGATAATTTCCATGACATCAATCCCATGACTTTGAAGATGCTGCCACAATGAAAAGGGAAATTTAAACAAAAATAGACGATTTATATTACATCAAATTAAAACTTTTTTTAAAGATTTATTTATTTATGCATACAAGCACTGGGGTACAGGTCAGAGGTGGTGGGAGGTGTGGGGGGCAGTGGGAGGATCCACCAGAGACAGAGTGGGGAGCAGAACAGGCAGATCAACTGAAACACACTGCTGAGGGGAGCAGCAGGTGAGGCAGGAGAGGTCTGCTGCGCCATGTGGGGCCTCTGGCTGGCCGGTAGCAGGTATCAAACTTATGCAGCAGTAGCTGTAGTTTGCTTCATAGTGCATTGCTTAACCCACTGTGCCACCAAGGAGGCCCCAAATTAAAACTCTTTTACAAAGGAGCACTACATACAGCAGCCCAGGGTCAGATGATTTTAAATTTTAATTTTATCAAACATTAAAAAGAACTAATTTCCATCTTGTGCAAATTCTTTTAAATCCAAGAAGAAGAAATGTTTACTGATATATTTTACAAACCAACATTACCTTTATACCCAAACTAGGTAAACAGAGAACAAGAAGAGAAAATCTTTAACCATTATCTTTGATGAACACTGGTGTATAGATATGCAACAAAACACTAGCAAATCAAATTCAACAATATATCACAAGGATTATGTATCATGATCAAGTGAGATTATCCAAGGATGCAAGGATGATTTAATTATGTATTAAATTATGCATTAATTATGAATGTAAAATAAAGATAGAAATCATATGATAATACCAACAGATGCAGAGAAATTATCTGTTAAGATTCTCAGCTCATTTATGACAAAAGCTCATGATGAGAAAGGAAGGAACCTACCTCAATATTATAAAGACAACGTATTATAAACCAATAGCCAATATAATATTTAATGGTGAAAAATTAATGGTTTTCCCCTTAAGATCAGGAGCAAGACACATATACCTACTGCAACCACTTCTGTTTAACTTAGTATTTAGAAGTTTTCAGCAAAATTACTGGTAACAAAACAGGAAATAAAGGGAATCAAAGTTGGAAAAGAAGAAAGGGAACTATTCTAAACATACTCCACCAAAAGCTATTTACAATAATACAGATTACAAAATCAACATACAAAATCCAAAACATTTTTATATACAATATATAATCAATGAATGAGATAAACAAGAAAATTACTCCTTTTCAATTGCCTCAAAAAGAACCCAATATCGGGCCTCCCTGGTGGCGCAGTGGGTTAAGCAACCGACTATGAAGCAAACCGCAGCCACTGCAGCGCGAGTTCCATCCCTGCTGCCTGCCAGGGGGGGGACCCACATGGTGCGGCAGACCTCTCCTGCTGTGCCCGCTGCTCCCCTCAGCAGTGTACTTCCGTTGATCTGCCTGTTCTGCTCCCCGCTCTCTGTGGTGAATCCTCTCAGCCCCCACACGCCTCTGGCCTGTACCCCAGTGCTTGTATGCATAAATAAATAAATCTAAAAAAGAAAAGAAAAGAACCAATATTTCAGAATTAACCTAACTAAGGAGGTGACGGACCTATACCATGAAAACTACAAGACTTTATTAAAGAACTTACATAGTTACATAAATATTTGGAGGAACATCCCAAGCTCATGGATTGGTAGAATGAATATAATCAAAATGACAAGTGACACAAGTGATATATAATTTTAACACAATCCTCATCAAAATAACAGGAGTATTTTTCTAAAAAATAGAACAAAAAATGTTGAACTTTATGTGAAATCATAAAGGTCTTGAATATCGGTAGCAACCCTGAGGTAAAAGGAGAGATACAGGAGCATTATATTATCCAATTTCAAAGATTATCATAAAGCAAAAGTATTAAAAGCAATATGATATTGGCACGATATTAGAAACATGAATCAGTGGAAAGAATTGAAAGCCTAGAAACAGATCCACTTAAATAAGATAACACAACCTCAGCCATACAATGGGGAGAGCTCCTTAGTAAATTGTGCTGAAAAAACCTGGATGGTCTCACATAATTCCAAATGGACTGAAGGTTTAGATTTAAGTCCTACAATGAGACATATAGAAGAAAACAATGGCAATATGGTCACTCATTCCAAGTTTTTGGAGACTTGACCTTATGGCAAAAAGAGAATAAACAAAAATAAATCATTAGAATTACCTCAGATTAAAAGTCTTTCACATGGTAAAAAGAAATATAAGTAGATTAAAAAGATATCACACTGAATGGGAGAAACATTCACATAATCTATACCAATCTAGGCTTGTCTATATGTCGTGCTTCCTCAAAAAGATAACATTATAGAGGCAGTTGGTTTACCATACCAAGAGTTACGCCCTAACTCTTGTATGCATAAATAAATAAATCTTTTTTTTTAAAATCTTCCATAAACAACCAAGAATACCTACAATGCATTTTCCATAGCCTTATGCAGTCTGTGATTGCTGACAGGGCTTTGGTTGCCTTTTTATAACAATTCCGTAATGACCATTTGAAAGATGTGGGAGAAGGCTTGGTACATTCGTGTCCAGAGATTGGGAAAGTAAAGTAGGGGATGGGATTCTGAAAGGACAAGATGAAATCCATGAAGAAGTGGCTGACATCAGTTATGCTTAGTGCAAGCTCGGGTTTCTTTGGGGACAGGAAACACTCAGGCAGCTCTCCTCCCAAGACTTACTGTCTGTGACTCCACAGGTGTTTCACAAGCTTGTCCCTTTCAGGGACAGCCCTTTCTGCCCTCTTGTGTCTGTGCAAGCATCCCTCTCTCCTCTTTCCCTTTCCTTATACAATAAGCATGCCCTTATAAATGTATATAAAAAAGAAAATATTGAAAGTCCTAGGTGCTTTGCCCGCTGCTCCCCTCAGCAGTGTATTTCAGTAGATCCACCTGTTTTGCTCCCCACTCTATCGTTGGTGAAGCCTCTCACCGCCATACCTCTGGCCTGTACCCCAGTTCTTGTATACATACATAAATAAATCTTTTTTAAAAAATTCATCTTCTTCATGACATTCTAGACCTGATGGGTATAAATAACACTTTTATGTCAGCAACCTACAGAAATGTATAGACAAACATTTCAGATAATTCCAGTACTTCCAAAGTTTGTATTATCTATAGTTGCTATGGGATTAAGTCTCAACACCATGAAACATACGCAGCTACTGCAGCACAACTTTGATCCCTGGCTAAGGTGGGGACCCACATGGCACAGCAGACCTGTCTCACCCACTGCTCCCCTCAGCAGTGTATTTCAGTTGATCTGCCTGTTCTGCTCCCCACTCTGTCCTCTCACCCTCCCTGCCCCTGCACCTCTAGCCTACACCCTAACTCTTGTATGCATAAATAAATAAATCTCTTTTTTTTAAATCTTCCATAAATAGCCAAGAATACCTACAATGCATTTTCCGTAGCCTTATGCAGTCTATATTGCTGACAAGGCTTTGATTGCCTTTTTATACCTCTGCTCTTCTAGAGTTACTGCAATAGAACACTCAATTTCCAACACTAAAAGCCTGTTTAGGTTTTTTTTTTATTTTCTTTAATTATCTTATAAGGTAATATTCTTTCTTCCCAAAGATAAGGCAAACAGTGACTCCACTCTTTCTATAATTATTTTCAGTGCAAACACATGAATAGTAGATGCTGCACGGAAAACAGCTCTGACCATTTTCCTAATAGCAAAGGACTTTTTGGCAGAGCCTGAATTTTCAGACACAGGATGAAGGTCCTTCCCAAGGAACTTCTCTTCCTCCCAATCACGCAGTCATCTGGAGCTGAGGTACTTGGGCTGCCAGGAGTCCTGCACTGGTGTTCTGGGATTCCCTCAGACCTAATTCAGCCTCTGCACCTTCCACCAGCCCACCTGGGGAGGTTTGCAAAGAGATGCTCACGGAAAGTTAACTCCTTTTCCTCCTTGATTCTGCCAGCATTTTGGGTCGTTATAATGTATGACTTTTCTTTTTATCCCAAAGGCAACTATAGTCAGCCAAATTTCTTCTCACTTACTTGACATTTTTGTAATTTAGAGCATTTGTGAAGTTTTCTGTGGATGTGGCTACATTGTACTACTTGTAGATAGCATATTTTATAATTTTCACAGGAGGGAGACAGCTGTCAGACAAAAAAACTCTTCTCTTTTCATAGGAGGATTAACCCCTTTGAAACATGATGTTCTGCTGCCTTAGCAAAGAGAATACATTTCCCTAGAAACACCACCATAACATCAAAAATAATCTCTAATATTTTTGAAAGCAGGGCGGAGCTCAAATATGTTGGTAGACAGTTTCCCTGTTTAACCAAGATACTTTTTTCTCAATTAACTGCTTAAAACTGCATTCTTCTGAATTTTAATAAGGATGTCACTACTTAAGAGGAAAAGAATCATACCAAGAAGATTTCCCCATTCCTAACTTTATATGTATGATTTCTTTATTTTAGTAATTTACTAAGTAGAGATGTATCATTTTTGCCATAAGCAGACCTCACTATTTTAATCTAGTTTATCAATATCTGATTTAATTTTTAAAAATGGGATGAAAAAATTTTTATGTCATAATTTTTTAATGTCATTTTATGACATCAAAAAATGTGATGAAAATTTCCACTGTGGCATTCTTCTATCATTTATGGGTATACAATTGAGAAAGAATCCTAACAGCTTTCTTAAAAGAGAATTTTTTTGTGAAGTCTTGTGGTGCTTTAGAAAAAATGAAAAATCTCTTAAAGAGAACCTGCTAAAAATTATATATTAAGTAGATTTAGTCATTAAATCCTAAAATTGTGACATTCAGCTACCAAAAATTATTTTTGGAATAAAAGTTTGTATGACTCAACATCAAAATTTTCTGTCATCATTGCTGAGGCTATAGAAGAACACAGTTCAGTGATATTTGCCAGTTTCACATTTCACATGTTGTAAATGACTTTTCTTCTACTAAATGATGTCCTTTCCAAGTAGGTACTGGAAAGTCTGCTAAGATAAATAACATCTCTACTATAATTTGAACATTGTATACCTTGTACACAATACAGTTAAGCTCTACATAGCTAATATAGGTATAACTCTCTTCGTTTTTACTCTATTTATTTTCCTTTCAATTTACAAGTCAAGTCTTTAGGATTTTGATAAAATTCAGCACTCCATACTGCAGGTGGTGAGTCCCTGTGTGACTGCACTTGACACACAGGACAAAGATTTATCTGATGAGATGATTGCAAGATAACAGTCCTGACTTCTGTGCTGCATAGACTAGATTTGTAGCCTGCAGTAATTTGTGAAGTCCCTAGTTTAACACCAGTAGAAAATAAGTGTTTTATAATTACTTGTTGTATATGTCAATTGCTACTGGTTGTAAGCTCTTCCTTTTTTCTTTTATTATTACCATGTTAATTGAAATAGTGCTTGTAACATAGTCGGCACTTAATAAGCATTTATCATTAGCTGAAAGCATGAGCTATTAACCAAGAAGAGTCCTGGAATAGTTGAGAAGGTGTACTCAACTTGTAGGTGGCAGGGTTCAAGTCACAGCCCAGTCATGATCAGATATATTACCTGTGACAACAGACTACTAACAAACCTCTGCTTTTATACAGATAAAAGGGGCATAATTTAAAAAATCTACTTCATTTGGTAATAGTGAATTTGATCAAATTATGAGAAGGGGAATACACACTATCTGAGGCACAGAAAGCAATCAAGATCAGTATGAGTATTTCATTTGAACATGCTGAATGCTGTCCTGACTGCCCCGAACAGGCCTACCATCATCTGCTTTCTTCATGGTATTTCAAACGCACCTTCTCCCCAGACTTACTAGAAACAGCAGCACGTGGTTCTTCTGTTACATGTATGGTCCTGAAAGCTGAAAGGTCTAAATGTCCCTTGATGATTGCCATTTCAGAGCCTTAAGGATTTTAATGTAACCTACTTATTTGACACATAATAAAACTGGATCTCAAAGAGATGTTGTGACATTTGTTTCTAGGAAGCAAGTTTACTGTTTATATTACTTCCTTATTGCTGTTCTAATACATTAGTTCTTTATGATTGCTGTCACAAATAAGTATTATCTCACAGTTCTGTAGTTCGGAAGTCTAACACAGGTGTGTGGACTGAAATGAAGGTGTCAGCTGACTTGTTCCTTTTGGAGGTTCTAGGGAAGAATCTCTTCCCTCCTTCCACCTGCTTGTCTTGGCTTTTGAACTTCACTCCATGTTCTAAATCAGCAACAAACTGTCTTTATCCTGCTTCCTTCATCACATTTCTGTCCCTGGCTCTTTTTTGAACTCCTTCTTTCATTTTGAGAATTATTGTGATTTCTTTGGGTCTACCCAGATAATCCAAAATACTCTTCCTGTTTTAAAGCCAACTTATTACCAACCCTCATTTCCTCTTTACCTGGTAACCTAACCTACTCACAGTTTCTGGGAACATCTTTGGGGCTCATTCTTGTACCAAGTAATCAGGATTTAGGGATCAAAGATTCTGGAGCTATTTTTTTCATTAAATTTATTTTCATATTTTATTGTTGATTTTCAGACAGTACTTGATTTCTTCCCTCAGGTGTAGTACTTGCAATTCTCCTGTCACTGTAGGACCCATGAAACATGACAATAATCCCTGTTTTTTCCTTCCCCTGTTTTGACCTTTTCCCTTTTCCCTTCCCTTCTGTATGTCTCAGAACTATGGTCAGCTTTCAAGTTTTCTCTGTTTCCTGACTCTTTGGTTTCCTATATTCCAAATATAAGTGAAACCATTTGATATTTTTCTTTTTCCTTCTAATTTGTTTTATTTAGCACAATCCCTTCCAGCTCCATCCATGTTGTCACAAATAGCATGACTACATTTTTTGATCACTGATAGTATTCCAATGTGTATGCATACCACATCTATTTGATCCATTCCTTGGTTTGAGTGCACTTAGGTTGTTTCTATCTTAGCTGTAGTAAATAATGCTGCTATAAACACAGGATGCAGGTTTCCTTTTGAATTAGTGGTTTTGTGTTCTTCGGGTAGATTTCTAAGAATGGAATCACTGAATCATATGGTAGATCCATTTTGAGTGTTTTGAGGGATCTCACACAGCTTTCTACAGTGGCTGAGCCAGTTTAAATTTCTACTATCAAAGATGTTTCTGAGAGTTATGATGGAGTGTTTCGTATGTATTTTCTTGTATATAGTTTATGGTTTCATATATTTACATTCAAGTCTTTTCTTCATCTTGAGTTTATTTTTGTGTATGGTGTGAAAGAGTAGTCTAGTTTCATTCTTTTGCATGTGCAGTCCCGTTTTCCCAATACCATTTATTGAAGAGGCTTTCCTTGTCCCACTGTATATTCTTTGCTCCTTTCTATGGATTAGTTGTCTATGTAAGTGTGGCTTCATTTCTGGACTTTCAATTTGATTTCATTGGTCTTTGTGTCTGATTTTGTTCCAATATCATGCTGTTTTTAATTATTATGGCTTTGTAGCATTGCTTGAAGTCTGGGAATGTAATATCTCCAATATTCCCCTAACTCCTGACTAAAAAGTCAGGTGTGCTTTGGCTATTTGGTGTTTTTATGATTGCATGTGAATTTCAGCAATATTTGTTCCATTTCTTTGAAGAGTGCCATTGAGATTTTTATTGAAATTGCATTGAATCTGTAAATCACTTTTGGTTGGATGGCCATTTTGATAATGTTAATTCTTTAATCCACAAGCTTGCAATATCTTTCCATTTCTTCATGTCTTCTGTTTCTTTTAAGAATGTTTTATAATTTTCCTTGAATATGTCTTTCACTTCTTTTATTGGGTTTATTACCAGGTATTTTTAAAAAATTTTTGGTGCAGTTGTAAATGGGATGATTTTCTTAATTTCTTCCTCTTCAGACTCACCTCTCACCACCACACCTCTAGCCTACACCCCAGTGAAAGAGAAGTTCTGAGTAAGGAAACCACTTCTCATCAGCTTTGATTTTGACAAAGCAATTCTGAATTTGAAAGTAAAAGATAAGTCTTTCTGAGATTTTCAGACAATCTTACCCAAGATGTATTATTTTGCATGTGGATAAATTCTAACAGGTCTGTTGAGGTTCTACAGACTCCAGGAAAACTTCTACCACTTCTTCATTGTTTAGGGGGGTGAAAATTGGCACCATTATTCAGATTTAGGGTTATCTCCAGAAATTACGTATCAGTTAGAGCAGGCTCTCTACAAAGTAGAACAACATCTAATCATAGACTATCTTGTGAGTCATATGAGCCATCCTCTCTTCATCATGGGAATTCCCCTCCTCTCTCCTCAAGGCCCTTATCCCATTCCTCAGTTCAGAAATTTACCTTCATTTTGCTCCATTACTTTAGAATTTGGATTCATGTGGATTCTTTATATGTATAAATGTGCTTTATTCTCCTTCTAATCTTTCTGATGTTTATTTGAAGAACCCCCACAAAATTACCTTTGTTCATCTGCCTCTGCAATGTGGTTGCATTCACATAGGTTACTGAGGAAAGAAAATCCTCTCGGAAGATGCATTGACTGTATACATTCCAGGGTCCAGGCTATTCTATGGGTCTGTGATATTTTCATATGAAACACTTTAACTATAGCACAGCATATGTGTTCTAACGGCAAACTCTCAAGATTTATAGTGCTTTGCAAAATTCTGAATATGCTTGAAAAGAAAAATAAGAAGAAAGAACAATTTAACATACTTGAAAGTGCTAGTTTTTATACTTATAATTTTTCCTTCTTAAGCTTACAGTCTTTATGCTATTTAACTAAAGATTTCTGACAAATCTTCCAATATAAAGCAATAATATAAAGGAATTATCTGAATTGTATTTTATTAATTATATGCATTATAGTATATATTATATTATGTATGCTAATATATTATTGTATTAATTGTTATTAATTATTATATTAAATATCAATATACTATTATATATTATATTAATTGCATTAGCGCAAATTTTTCTGACACAAACTATTCTTATGTTTCACACAATGTCATTTAAATAAGTTTTTTTAGAAAGAAAAGAGAAGCAAGCAAAAAAAACCACAGCCACTTAATGATATTTTATAAAGTATTTCTCATTATGCTTTATGCTTAATTAACAATAATTTGCATATGTTACTGAATATTTAGGTCATCATATTGTTGTAATTCCCTTTACTCTTCTCTCCAAAAGTGACTTACAGGCTCAATAGAACTGAATTCCTTGTTGATTTGCTGACTTTGCAGAGATCTGTATAAGAAATTGGCACAGGCTTAGAAAACAATTCTTATCGAACAAAAGCAATGTATCTTCATGTATTGACTTTTGTGTGATTCAATTTGCAGTAAGTCTGAAAGTAACCTTTATAAACTGCCCCATGAACTTAAAAGCAAGTTTGCATTTTGTGGTTAACTTTTGTTTGACTACATGACTTCCAAACTGATGACCCAGCTTTTCTGAGCCTTTGAAACCTTTTAGTTGAGTCATAGAAACAAAAGATCTCCTAAATAGTGAAAGTCACAATATAAAAACAGGTTTGGGGGAAGGTAGATTCTACTAATTTATAATTACAATAATTATGTTGAATAAAAGACAAGCTGTACTGTAATTATTTGCCTAGTAAGGCATCAAATACTTAACATTAAATCTGTCATTCTAAATAAAACCATTATGACCACTATAAATAGATACTTTTCATTTGAAAATCCCGTATGAGCCATTCAGTATATTGGTGTTTTATTAAGCATTAAATGTATTAAATATAATCAAAATATATTTGAGCCAATATTTTCTTCTTTATTAAACCATGAATTATTTTGAGACTAACAACTACTGACTTTGCTTTTAGTTCTATACTTTCTTTGTGTTTCATCAGTTTGCTTTGACTTATCCCATATTTTTAGAAAGTGAGGGACTTTTCTTACACTCCTGAGATGTTTTAGTTTTGTGTAGTTTATAATTAAAACCATATCAATGTTATCCTCTTTTCTCTTTCAATTTTCATTTTTGTTATTTTAAAATAAAAATCTGTGCAATGAAATCTTTAAAAGTTTTAAATTCTTAGTTCTAGATACCTACTATATGCTTAGTTGTGAGGCTGGTGTTAGGAACTATATATAGGAACACAAATCTGCTTAGAATCAATAAATCTTTTCATCTGGTCATGTCCTTGTTTAACCCTTTTAAAAGATGGGAAGGTAAGAAGGTTATGATTAGAACTATTCTCAATTAGAAAGGTTAAAGTAAATATAATAAGTTAATTAAATTTACATATCTTGCTCTGAACCTTTGTAGTTTTAACTGAAATTATTTATTTTTAATTGGATACCTCCATTCAGTATTACCACCATAGCGCACCCACCGCTGCATCACCCATAATCCACTGTAGGACACTATGCAGCCTTCTGTCTTTGTTCTTATCTCTTCCCCAAACCCTCCCCCCGCTTAGTACTTCAGTTCTATAGTAAGTTACCAAGGATTAGTTTTGTCTTTATCTGACTTTTAGTCTAGTTACTTTATATTCCACACAGTAGTGACTCCATCCAGTATTTATTGTTTGTCTGATTTATTTCATTTAGTATTCTTCTTCCAGCTCTACCCATGTTGTTGTTTCAGGCGGCATGAGTTTATCTTTTCTGATTGCTGAGTAATATTCCATGGGTACATATTTCATGTCTTCTTGATCTACTCATTTGTTTGGGGGCACTTAATTTGTTTCCATCTGTAGCTATAATAAATAGCACTGCAGTAAACATAGGTGTACAAGTTTCCTTTTGAACTAGTGTTTTTGAATTTGGGGAGTAGATGTCTAGTAGTGGAATTACTGGATCTAATGGCAGATCAATTTTTGATCCTTAAGACACCTTCAGACTGCTGTCCATAAGGACAGTACCAACTTGCATTCCTACCAGCAGTGTAGGAGTGCTCCCTTTTTCCACGTCCATGTCCTTCCCCACACTTGTTTCTGTGTGTTCATAATATGGGCCTTTCCACAGGTGTGAGATTGTATCTCATTTTGGTCTTGATTTGCATTTTCTGATAATAAATGACGGTGAACATTTTTTCCATGTGCCTGCTGATAATCTTAATGTCCTCTTTGGAAAGGTGTGCTTATTTCTTTCACCCATTGTTCGACTGGGTTATGTTTATTACTTGGAGAATTTTATGAGTTCTTTGCTTATCTGTATAAGTCCTTTGTCAGATGTATGGTGTGCAAACATTTTCTCTCATTCAATACAGTCTCTTTTCATCTAGGCTATGCTTTCTTTTTCTTTTTTTTAAAGATTTCTTTATTTATGCATACAAGAGGTGGGGTACAGCCAGAGGTGTGGGGTGTGAGAGGATTCACCAGAGATAGAGTGGGGAACAGAACAGGCAGACAGACTGAAATACACTGCTGAGGGGAGCAGCGGGCAAGGCAGGAGAGGTCCTTTTTGCCATGTGGATCACCTTCCCAGCTGGAGGCAGTGATCGAACTTGTGCTGCAGTGGCTGTGGTTAGCTTCACAATACATTGCTTAACCCACTGTGCCACCAGATAGGGCCCTAGGCTTTGTTTTCTGTGACTGTGCCAAAGTTTTATAATTTGACGTAGTCCCCGGTGTTAGTTCTCTTTTGTTTTCCTTGCCGTTGTGAATAAATCCCTAAAAGCTTACGTCATCAAATTTTTTGCACATGTTTTCTTCTACGTATTTTAAGGTGTCAAGCTTTACATTCAAGTTTTTTATACAATTCAAATTGATTTTTTTAGTATGGTGTGTGAGTGATCTAGTTTCATTCTTTTACTGTGTCAGTCCACTTTCCCAAAACCACTTATTGAAGAGGTTTTCCCTGATCCAGTGAATGTTCTTGGATCCTTTGTCATAGAGTAACTGTTCATGTGAATATGGGTTTATTTGAGTTCTTAATCCTATTCCAATGTTCTATGTGACTGTTTCATTAGAGTACCCGATTTTTTAAATTGTTATGATGGTATAGTATAATTTGAGGTCTGAGAGTGTGATACCTTCATTCTTTTTTTTTTTTTTTTTTGTTATTTTTTTCTGGGTTGTTTTTGCTTTTAAGGGTTTTTGTAATTCTATATGAATTTCAGTAATGTTTACGCCAGTTCTTTGAGTAATGCTATTGGTATTTTTATTGGAATTTCATTCAACCTGCATACTGCTTTGGCTAGGATGGTTATTTGACACTATTGATTCTTCAATCAATGTGCAGAGAATATTTTTTCATTTCTTTGATTCTTCTTCTATTTCTTTCAACAGTGTTTTATAGTTTTCTTTTATCTTTGTTATTGGTCTTCTACCTTCTTTGTATATTTTCTTCCAGGTATTTAATTTTCTTTTGTGCAGTTATAAATGGAATCACTTTCTTAATTTTTACATCATTTTTGTACAATACTTGATTTCTCTAAAACAGATGAATAGATAAAGATGTGGTATATATGCACAACAGTGTATGACTCAGTGATCAAAAAAGATAAACTCATGTCATTTGTGGAAACATGAATCAAGCTGCAAGGATTATGCTAAGTGAAATAAGTCAAAAGGACAAAAAAAAACATTGGATGGTCTCATTGGTTTTTTTGTTTGTTTGTTTTTTGGTATTGCACTCTGGCTTGCTTATTTATTTTCATTTCTATGTGTATATTTTTACATTGTTCATTTTTGTTCAATGTTTTATTTCTTCTTTCAAGTGTTGTTCAAATAAAATTATCACCATAAATACACTTGTGAGCCATCACCATGAACTCCCTGACTGTGACCGTGCATTTCCTTGATTATAAGTGATGTTGGACATTTTTTCATGTGCTTGTTGGCCATCTGCCTTTCCTTTTTTGTAGAAGTGTCTTTTTAGCAATTCTGCCTACTTTTTGACTGGATTCTTTATTTTGCTTTTGTTGAGTTATGTAAGCTCTTTGTAGAGATTTGATATCAGTCCCTTATCAGTTTTGTAGAATGCAAATATTTTCTTCCAATTTGTCTCTTCCCCAATCTGGGATGTCTCTTCATCTTGGTTATATCTCTTTTATTGCACAGAAAAATTTTAGTCTGATGTAGTCTTGCTGTTTATCTTTTCCTTCATTTTCTTTGCTTCAGGGGATTAATCTTTAAAAGTGTTTCTGAGTGTATGCCATGGAGTTTTCATCTATGTATTGTGTGGTTTTAGATCCTACATTCAGGTCTTTTATTCATTTTGAGTTTATATTTATTTATGGTATGAGGTAGTAGACTAGTTTCATTCTTTTGCATGTAGTGGTCCAGTTTTGCCAGCACCAAGTATTGAGTAGAGTGTCCTTGTTCCATTGTATATCTACTGCCCCTTTGTCATAGATTCATTGTCCATATATGTGTGGCTTTCTGCTTGGGTTTTATATATGGTTCCATTGGTCAATGTTTCCATTTTGTTCCAGGACCATTTGTTTTAATTATTATATCTTTATACTATAATTTGAAGTCCAGGAGTGTAACATCTCCCTTCATCCTTTTTCTATTGAGGGTGCTTTGTCTATTTGAGGTTTTTCTTTTTGTGGTTCCATATGAATTATATCACTATTCATTCTATTTCTTTGAAGAATGCCATTGAGATTTTTACTGAAATCTGTAAATTGCTTTTGGTAGAATGACCATTTTGATTATCTTAATGCTTCTAATTCATGAGCAGGAAATATCTTTCCATTTCTCTGTATCTTCCATTTATTTTATCATTGTTAGTTTTCTTTATATAGGTCTTTCACCTCCTTTTTGAGGTTTAGTCCCAGGTATTTAATTATTTTTGGTACAATTGGAATGGGATAGTTTTCTTCTTCTTCAGATATATTATTTGCCTATAGGAATGCTTCTGATTTTTGTGTGTTGATTTTGTAACTTGCTACTTTACTAAACTGGTTTATTGTTTTAATTAGTTTTTCTGTGAAGTTTTTAAATTTCTCTCTACATATTATCATATCATTGGTGTATAGTCATATTTTGAATTCTTTTTCCCTTATTTGGATTCTTTGTATGTCTTTCTCTTGCCTAATAGCTATAGCTAGAACTTCTACTATTACACTGAAAAGCAGCGGTGAGAGTGGGTATCCTTGTCTTGTTCCAGATCTTAATGGGAAGGCTCTTAGTTTCTCACCATTAAGAATGATATTGGCTGTAGGTTTGTCATGTATGGCATTTATTATGTTGAGGTATGGTCCTTCTATTCCAAGAATTTCAAGGGCTTTCATCATAAATGTATTACAAAGGATCAGGAAAAAGCAAAACTTGCAGGCCTTTGGTGCATTGTTGGATTCAATTTGCTAGAAATTTATCAAAATTAAATATTTTGCAGCTGTGTTCATTTGGGAACTTGGTTAGTAATTTTCTGTTTACCTGTGGTCTTTGTTTGGTATTGGCAATCGATTAATGATGTCTTCAAAGAAGTATTAGTAAGTATTCTCTCTTTTTCTATCTTTTGCAAGTGTTTGAGTAAGCTAAGCATTGGCTCATATTTGAAGGCTGGACCGTCTCCTTGAAAAAGTTGCCTTCCTGAAAAATCCCTTTTTCCTCTAGGAGTCAGTCTTCAATCATATTGACACCAGTGAGCATGGTTACTTTGGTTGCAGCGGCCCTGGCCACAGCCTCTCACTGTGGTAATCACCATGGTTTCTTGTCTCATGAAGCAGTAGAAAGTAATTCACAGACTTTTGGATAAGTAAGCAAACAGAAGCAAACTTTGTTTTGGAAATTAAGGAAGAGTTTATTTAGGAAAAAGAGAGGAAAGACTCCCAAGTGTATGGTATCTGGGAGGGTTAAAGAGAGCCATGAAGGGAGTCTTACTTTGGAAATATATACTTTCTTTCCCTCATTATTCCAAAATTTTACTAGTCTTTCTGTGATTGGTCATTCCTCATTGGTCCTGTTACAGGGCAACCCTAATATAAAATGGGTTTTCCTGACTGGGTCCTCACCCGCTCACTCAGAAGACTTTTATAGTAAGTCCCAACTTCAGGCGCAGGGGACAAACGTTATTAAAGGGTTTTATTTTACAAAAGAAGGGGGATAAAGTAGAAATAATACAAAGAGAAGAGAGAGATACAAATCCGTAAATATCCTACTGTGACAGGGTGGTCCCCAGGAAAGTGGGAGCAAGATAAACCCTTTTCTATAAGTCTCTAATAAAAAGTCCTTTAAACTTGTGGTAAGCTTTTAGGCCTTACTTTGGGCCAATCCTATTTAACTTGAAGGGCGTGACAGCCTCCATCTGGAGTCAGCCACCACCCTTTTTAGGCTTAAGTCCTTGTTTTTCCAGGGGTGGGGCCTAAGGCATGACCCCACACCAGGCCACCACCACCTGACCTTGGACCATGGCAGTCAGCCAATCACACATGGCAACATGGCTGCCAGCTGATCACCATGACAATGGACCTACCATGTCTAATATGGAAAGTTGCGCAGGTCAGCCAATCGGACAGCAACCTGTGCTACACCTGAGCCTGCGGTTGAGACTAGTATAAAGTCTCACCTTCCCCCATGCTCAGGGCCCTACACCACCCAGGTGCCTCTGGTGTGTGGTTGGGCCTGAACTCGAGCTTGTAATAAAATTTCCTTTTGTTCTTACAGCGGTGTGACTGGCTTTCTAGGGTAATGCACTCCATTCCGGCATAACAAACTAAACTTTTACCCTCAAAAAAATAAGTAACTTTAAAAACTTAATAACTATATTCTTTGTCCTTTCTGTATTATACCCTAATTATATTAAAGTTCCTTTCCATTAAAAATCTTATATGTTTGTCTTAAAATGGCAAATAACAAAAACCCATTCAAAGAGGGCAGGTTTGGGGGTTCTAAAGTGCCCCTCTCCCTGCCCTGTAACACTACCAGATCTTCCAAGCTGGAATGCAATGGCACGTCGAGTGCTGGCTCTGAGTCAAGTGAGATGGCTCTGAGTTAAGGGTGGAGTTAAGCAGCCAGGCTGGCTATAAAACCAGAGAGATGAGCCTTGGGCTCTCTCTTCCTTTGGAGCCATCTCTTTGTTCTTTTGGGGTGCCCACGGAAACTCGTTCTTTACACACCCAGATTAAGAAATATAACACCCAGAAAGCGATCAGACTGCCATAGGGAGTGTCAAGAGCACAAACTGTAAAGTACCGAGTTTCCATGGGCACCCCAAAAGAACAAAGAGCGGACACAGGGCTGCAATGGTCATGTAGAGCTTTAGTTACGCCAGCATGCGGGGGCCGACCGTTCAACTGTGACACGCAGGTCTGGCTGGGGCGATCGACCCTGAGAGGAAGTAGAGGTGAGCTTTTATAGCCAATTTAGCCAATAGGCTGAGAGATCAAAGCCCACGCAATGAGCACAGCAAATAGCTTTAAAGAGAGACATGTTTCAAAAATTTAAACTTACAGGAGATCCATTTTGGGCAGACTCAGGCTTCTGCCCCATACCTGGGTGCACATTCTAAGATAACATTCTTGATTCATACGCCCTGCCCTTAACTGCCCAGGAGAGCCTAAGGTATGGGATCA
>JAGFMF010012268.1:2098021-2122617 GCA_019455555.1 Galemys pyrenaicus
TGTTCTGCTCCCCACTCTGTCTCTGGTGAATCCTCTCACCTCCCATGACTCTGGCCTGTACCCCAGTTCTTGTATGCATAAATAAATAAATCTTAAAAAGAAAAAATGAATGAAAAGGCCTGTGAGGATTCTGCATGGGTCACTAGGCCTGCAACCAATATGTTAATGAGAAGAGTTACAGGGTAAAAAGATAATATGCGATTTAATTCTTCATAATAATGTGTCTGACTCCATAAGGTACTTATACATCAAGCTTTTTAAGTCTTCTACAAACTTTCATTCAACTATCTACAATGTGGCTATCTTTTATCTTCCTTGCCCTTCACCCCATGCTAATTCATCTTTCTTGCCAGTTTTAACTCAACTCTTGTCTGTCTCTGTCTCCAGGATCAATTCCACTCCACATTGTTGCTGGGAGGATTTTTGTAAATCACGCAGGAGATTGAGTCACACTGTGTGTCTTCTGCCAGAGAAGAGTTCAGTTCCCTCATGGGGCTCAGGAGGGCTCCCCCACAAGAAGTGCTGATCTCCAAGGACACAATTAGCTTTTTTTCCCCAGGCCTGTGCCCCTCTGTATCCTTTCTTTTGCTAGATTCTCCACGCTGTTCTTTAAGACTCAATTTAAATTTGTGTTACCCTTCTCTTTCTCCTCTTCCCCTATATGCAATGAACTCTGCTGCAGTTCACAGCTAGCAGAGTCAGGGGTAGTGAGGATGCCATACTTGGTCCTTGGTCACATGGCCCTGGTCTGGGGTGATGTTCAGGCTCCTGGAGGGGAGGGAAGGTCTATGGCCCCAGAGATGCTGGCTCTGCAGTTCCTTAATGCTGCACATGACCTTGACTGCATTCTCTGGTCTAGTTCTGAATAATTTCCCCTGGAACAATTGCAGAGCTATTGCTGGGATCAAATGAAACAAGGTAACACACTGCTTATAAAATAGCAAGTGCTCAAAAAGATGATTTTATTAATGTCCACATGCCAACAAAATGCCTGATATATCTTCCATTGAATATATATTCATTCAACAATTCTACATTGACTGCCTACTATGTATTAAGGGTCCTACTATGTTCTGGGTAGACACAGACCTTATCCTTGAGTTTGGGAAGGGAAGCAGAGAGGATTACAGTTGTATGCGAAAAGTTACATAATGAATCTCATAAATTGGGGAGCATGTTTAGTTAATTCCCACTCAGAGAAGGGAAGTAAAAGCTATCTAGTCCATAGTAGGTGCTCAGTAAATGTTTTCTAAACACAATAGAGACTACCAAGGTTTTTAATTAAAAGAGCAGTACAGGATGAAGGAGGCGGGTTTGTTTGTGGTTTTGTGGTATTGCTAATATGGGACCTTTTTACTTCCTTCTTGGGGATAGTCCAGTTTTTCTATTTTTCAAGATGTAATGCCTGTTTGATGCTTCCAGGGGGAATTGTCTGACCTGGACTTTCAAGAGGTTATTTCAGGACTGATGTTCCAAGGAAAATGCATTATCACCTGATGGTTCTCTTGAGCTTTATTCAGCTTTGCACTGACTTTGATGGTTTTTGCAGGAGATGTGAGACCAGGGATGGTCTGAGTCATATGGAATCACTTCAGTTGGCAATCATGAGAAACCTGCAGAGGGAGGAGGTAGAGACATTCTGCCAAGACATCATGGAATTTACCAAGTGGCATAGCCCGAGAAAAACAAACTTTCCAAGAGACACTTAATATTAACTATCCTGGATTAGGGGCACTTGCCAGAATGTGTCTGGAGCCTAGGTTACAAATCATCAGTTGCTATTACAGGTGTAAGATATTATGAAAAGAGCCTGTATTCCTACAGTTGTACTGAAAGGTATACATGATCAGAATTTAGGAATTGTTTGTCTGTGATTGCTCCCTCTTTGCTAGTGCAGTGTTTGGCTTGCATTTGATATATGTGATTTTAATAGTAAGAACAGTGATTACGTGCTTCTCTTTACTTTGTAGATGAATTTAATCCTATCCATAATGTAGTCAATCAAGTTATGTAAGACAGTTCCTGTAAAATATCATGGTTAGTGTAGCATAGATTGATTTAAAAAAAAAAATTGAGTGTAATACAGAAAATTAGGGGATTTTTAAATGGTTTTGGGTTTCAAAGATTTCATCATGCCTACCTTTTGAGTACATGAGTCCCTCAAGGATGACAGGAAGGCCTAAGAAAGATGGGCCCAGGATTCTAGCATGAGTGTTGTGGTGTGCGGCGCCTGCGGCCTTCTCTGATTCTTTCAGCCAACCACATATATCGAACTACTAGTGGAAATGGGGCAGCAAGGTGTGGACAGAAAGAAGAGTAGAAGGAGGTGGAAATAGAGGAGAGGAGGTGAAGGGAGCAATATGGCTCTTTCAGTGAAAAATACAAGTGGCCTAATGGCCAAGAATAAATGACAAACTTGTGCTTGATGATTCTGAACTATATTCCTGAACTTAGTTTGTATGTGCTGTCCTCAAATTATTCTGTCATTATTTTTCAAGAACCCACCTCTCTTTTGTTTGCCCTATCTGCAATTTTGGTGATGTTGCAGAAAGACTGAATTTGAACTTAACAGTGAGAGCTGTGATTTGGAAAGAGGAAAAGAAAGAGTGTGATGGAGAAGTATGTGAACATTTTATTGCAAGAGAAAGTTTTATAGTTAGGGAGACTTATTTTTTTCAATTGTATTTTTCACTTGTATTTGCAAATTCATGTTAATTTAACATAATGGTTTCACTGTTACTGTATTCGCTGAGAAAACGATAGGATGCCAAAGTATTTCTGCTTTCCCTCTTGACTGCAGAGTAGCAGATTACAATTATAAAACTGGAAAAATATGATGTTAAGTACCATGACTGTAACTATCACACTAAAATACTAGGTGCTTACCAAGCTGTGCAGTCATAAAATTGCTGCCTAGTTCACATAAACTTTATAAAACCTCTTGAGAATTTAAATCCTTTTAACTTTTTTAAGTTTTGAAAGCTTCAAGAGAACCTTTCCTTTACTTACAAATGAGACATGGAAAATTTTAAGTGCTAAATTCATTACTAAATTATTTTATATGGAGAGACATCAAATATTTGAAATTAAAAGGCATTTTGCTTTCTTAGTTCTCTAAGGTCTAAGTACTGAAGGAACATATTTTTCTTAGAAAATCAGATTTTAGCAGCAGTTTGCCACTTATTTATACCTAAATTAAACAGAAAACATCCTCATGCCTACAAAATGCGACTGTTTTCTCTGTTTTTGATGAAAAACCATTATTTTTAATATTCTATATTTAATGAAGATGACACTTAAATTTTCACCAACTTATCAAAGTTTTTATACCTCCAGAAAGAATTGAAAGGATACCACAATATAAATCTGTATATCCTCCATGTCAACCTTAAAATGTTTACTATTCATCTTTTTTGTCCTATTTTCTTTCCCTCCCCATAAATAATTTCATATATTATATGTAAGTCATCTTTGTCGTCTTTAACCATCTGAAAATAAATTACAGACAAGGTGAAACTTTACTCCTGAATAGTTTAGTGTGCATCCCCTAAGAATATGACTCTTCCTCTATAATATTGTTATTGTAGCTAATAAAAAAATTATGATTTTAAAATGTCACAATAGAGGACTGAATAAAGGAGTTGTGATGTATATGTCTAATGCAATGCTACTTAGCTATTTAAAAAGATGAAGTCATGTCTTTTGTGAAAATCTTGATGGAATTTGAGAAGAATACGCTAAGTGAAATAAGTCAGAAACTAAATGACAATTACTAGATGATTTCAATCATTTATGAAATATTTAAAAAAACAAAGAAAACAAACTGGCAAAATACAATAAAAAAAACTCATATTCTGTGAAAAAATATGATGGTTGTCAGAGGGGAGGGAGATAGGGGGAGGAAGGAGGGTGTTAGAGGAGGCAAGGTGGTGGTTTGCCACTGGAGATTTGGTGAAGGGTGAATGCAGC
The DNA here is from genome assembly GCA_019455555.1 of Galemys pyrenaicus. NCBI lineage: Eukaryota > Metazoa > Chordata > Mammalia > Eulipotyphla > Talpidae > Galemys > Galemys pyrenaicus. The sequence goes on from JAGFMF010012268.1 coordinate 2,101,991, forward strand.
ACGTGGAGGTGTGAAGTTGTACTCCTTTAATTGTGTAGTGGTAAATCAATCAAATTTTTAATAAAAATTGATTGTTTATTTTAAAAGTTTGGTAAGAAAATTTGTCGCAGCATGGTGACTATACTATTGTACTGTATATCTGAAAGTAGAACTCAAAAGTTCTCATCACAAGAAAAAAAAAGTGTAACTGTGTAACGATGGATATTAACTAGTATTATTGTGATCATTTTGCAACATGTGCGTACAGGACGACCACTGAGGGACAAACTCCCAGTCAGTGGGTGTTTATCATAGCCAACTTGATGGAGGAAGGTGGAGCTTTATAAACTCTACCCCCTGAGTGGGGGCTGATGGGAAATAGGGGCAGAGCTGACATTTTGGGCAATTAAGTTGCTCAGACTTTTTGCAGTTAAACTGCTGGGCTTTGGGACAATTAAACTGATGAGGCTCTTGACCAGAGAAATTGCTGAACTTCTAGTAGTTAAAACCACTGAACATCGGGGGCAGTTAAGCTTCTGGTGAGGAAGATGTCTGTGGAGAAGCCACCAGCACACCACCTGTGGCTTTGTTTTGGACCTCGATCTCTGTTCGTTGGATGCCATCTGGAGTAGGACAGATGGCTATTGGCCATGTGCCATTCTGAGAACACTCCTTCTCCCTTCGCTCTCTCTTCCTCTTCTTTCTCTTCCTTCTTCTCACTAGCTATGTAAATAAATTCTGTTTTCATTATTTTGCAGTGCATCTGCTTCGGGATCATGTCCTGCATTTGTAAGCACGTGGATGAGGATCCACCAACCAACCTTTTCCCCCCAGGATTCAAAACCATGTTGTATACCTGAAACTAACATGATTTTATTTATTTTAATAATTTAGAAAATACTATTCATTCAACCAATATTCAGTAAATACTTATTAAGTATCAGGTTCCACCTTAGTGGTTATGGGAGTCTGTGTTCCAACCTTGTAGATGCTTCTCCAGACTCTGCATGCTCATAATTTATGAATTTTTTTATACTATTTCCTTGCATGAAATTACATACCCTGATATATTCTTATACTGTTCATTGATAGCACACAAGCCTCCCAAGGGCAGGTGTGTGTATCTCTTTTATATATTGATGTATCCCAATCACCAAAGATAGAACATGACATGTAGTAAGAACACATAAATTACTGAATCAGTAAAAAACTTTATCAAGGTCATTTCAGATAGCTTGTCTCCTCTAAAGTCATTCCTAGTCAGAACATACAACATTCTCTCTGTGACTTAATAGTAGTATATTTACTTCCTATCATATATATCATAGCATTTTTTTGAGTGGAGATGTTATTGACAATGTAATTTATGTTTCATATCTGTCTTCCTTCACTTGCAGGTGAAATTTTATGCAATATCTTTTCTGCATCTATTGAAATCATCACATTCTTTTCTGATTTATTGTATTATAGTGAATTACACTGCTAAATCTTCAAATTTGAAGCCATGCTACAATCCTGAAATAAGTGTTATTTGGTCATGAAATAGTATTCTATTTACATATTGCTGAGGTTAATTTAATACTTTACTAAGGATTTTTAATGTTCTTTAGAGGTATTAATCTTTACATTTCTTTTCTTATAATGTTTTTGATCCTGGTGTCAGGGTAATTTTGGCCTCATAAAAAGACCAGCGAATGTTCCTTCCTCTTTTCTTTTTAAAAAGTGATTATACAGAATTCATATTATTTCTTCCTTTTTTTTTTATTTCTTCCTTAAATGCTTTGTAGAATTTATCAATAATGCTATTTGGAACTGAAGTTCTCTTGGTGGAGAATTTTTTAAATTACAAATATTATTTCTAATAAGAAGCAATTCAAGTGTTCTATTTCCTCCTGTGTCAGTCCCTGTATAGTCTCCATAGTGTTCCCTTTTCCAAAATGCCATGCATTAGAGTTACATATTATGTAAACTTTATCGATTGGCTTCCTTCACTTCATAATATGCATTTAAGGTTCATCCATATCATTTCATTTCTTTATAGCTTGTTTCTATTAATCCCTAAATAATATTCTACTATCTAGATGTACCACAGTTTATTTATCCATTCGCCTCCTAAGGAATATTTTGGTTGCTTCCAAGGTTTGGAAATTATGAATCAAGTTGCAATGAATACCTGTGTGCAGAATTTTGTGTGGATGTGTTTTGAATGATTTGGGTAATACCAAGGAGAATGAGTGCTGGATCATGCAAGAGTATATTGTTGTTTTTCTTTTTAAGATTTATTTATTTATGCACACAAGCACTGGGGCATAGGTCAGAGGTGTGGGGGGTGAGAGGATTCACCACAGAGAGCAGGGAGCAGAACAGGCAGATCAACGGAAGTACACTGCTGAGGGGAGCAGTGGGTGAGGCAGGAGAGGTCTGCTGCGTCATGTGGGTCCCCTCCCTGGCCGGCATCAGGGATCGAACTCGTGCTGCAGTGGCTGCGGTTTGCTTCATATTGTGTTGCTTAACTCACTGCGCCACCAGGGAGGCCCTATGTTGTATTTTATATGAAATTGCCACACTGCCTTTCAAAGTAGTTGTATTATTTTGCGTTCGCGCCAGTATTGAATGAAAGTCCTGATGTTCCACATCTTGGCATCTACATTTTTCTGGTGGCAAACAAAGTGGAACATATGCTTACTTATGCTTACTTATCATATTTCTACCTTCTCTGGTGCTTTTTAAGAACTTTGGCCAATCTCTTGATTTGGTTGTTTGCTTTCTTATCATTTAGGTATGAAAGTTCTTCATATATTTTGGATAATAGTCCTTCATAAGATTTAACTTTTGCAAATATTTTCTCCCAGTCTATGAAATCTTCTCATTCTCTTGATACTGTCTTTTGGAGAGCAGATATTTTTAACTTAATTAAAGTCAGCTTATCAATTATTTCTTTTATATATTGTTTATTTAATATTGTATTAAATAAACATCATCATATCCAAAGTCATCTAGATTTTCTCATGTTATCTTCAAGGACTTCTGTAGCTTTATATTTTACATTTAGGTCTACAATTCATTTTGAGTTAATTTTTGTGAAACGTGTGAAATCTGTGTCTAGTCCTTTTTTTGCATATGAATTTCTGATTGTTCTAGCAGTGTTTGTTGAAGAGACTCTCTTTGCTTCATGGTAATTCCTTTATCTCTTCACAAAGGCCATTTAACTATAGCTATGTGACTCTATTTCTGGACTCTCTGTTCCTCTTCCATTGATCTATTTGTCTATTTACCAGTAGCACACTGTCTTGATTATTGTAGCTTTATAGTAACCATATAGACTCAGTCATATTTTTTTCCTTCAATATTGTGTTGGCTATTCTGGATATTTTAACTCCATAATTTAACTCTTCAAAATCAGTTTATCAATTTGTGATGACTTGATTGCATCACATTAAATCCACGTATCAAGTTGGGAAGAACTGATATCTTGACAATACTGAATCTTTTACAGTTTTCCTTATGTAGACCTTATGCATATTTTGTTAATATTATACCTAGTGTTTTCATTTTTGGAGAGTATTAATGTCAATGCTATTGTATTTCATGTCTTAAATTCTGCTTCTTCATTGTTGGTGTAAAATGACCTTTGTATTTTAACCTCATATTCTGCAGCCTAACTATTTTGTTTATTAATTTTAAGAGTTTTTTGAGGATTAGTTATGTCATCTATGAACAAAGAAAGTTTTATGTCTCCTTTCATTATAGGTACTTTTATTTCCTTTTCTCAAATTTTATTTTATTAACAAAAACTTCTAGTATAATGCTGAAAAGTAGCGAGCCTTTCTTAATCATAGAATCAACTTTCTCACCAATAAGGATAATGACAGCTACAGTGCTTATTTATCTATCTATCTATTTATTTATTTATTGGCTTTTCTTTATTAGAAGATGCTGTCTATTCCTAATTAACTGAGAATTTTTATTATGAGTGGTTATTGATTTTATCAAATTTTTTTTTATCTATTGCTGGATATGATGGGTTATTCACTGATTTTTGAATATTGAGCCAGCCTGGGACAAATCCCATTTGGTCATAGTAGATTATTTTTGTTATATATTGTTGAATTCAATTTGCTAGTACTATCTTTGCTCACAAGAGGTAATGGTTAATAGCTTTTTCTTCCTGGAATGTCTCTGTGTAGGGCTGATAATAAGGACTTTTCATAAAGTGAGTAATGAAGTGTTCCTCCTGCTTCTATCCTCTGAAAGAGATTATGGGAATTGGTATAATTTTTGTACTTAAATATTTGGTAGAATTCATCATAGAGCTCATCTCGTCTTAGTGTTTTCTATTCTGTAATGTTATTGATTATTGATTCAATTTCTTTCATTGACTCAGATCACATATTTCTTCTTGTGTATGAATTTGTCAGATGTACTACAACGAATTAGTTTATTTCAACTAGGCCATTGAATCTGTGCACATAGAATTATTCATAATATTCCTTTGCTATTTTAATTTACGCAGTATCTGTTGTGATGTTCCTCTTTAACTTATGCTAATAGTAATCTGTGTCATCTCCTTGTTTTGAGATCTGATTTGCAGTTCCATAATGGTTAGTGATGTGGAAAATTTTCCCCTACACTTATTGGTCATTTGTAATGCTCCTTTTAAGAAATATCTATTCAGGTACTTAATTTTAAAATTATGGCTTTTTGCTTATGGAGCAAGTCAGAGTTTCTCATATATTTTGGCAATTAACTTCTTATCAAATGCATGGTTTGCAAATATTTTCTCCTGTCCTGTAGTTTGTCTCTTCACTCTATTGATAGTTGCCTTTGTTGTGTAGAAGTTTTTTTAGTATGATGCAATCCCATGAGCTATTCTTAGTTTGTGAGTTTATCCAGAACAAAGACTGAGAGCCTATTGATCTTGATATTCTCAAAACCTGGTTACTGTTCTTAGTTTATATAGGAACACATAGTAAAATTAACTTTTTGCAGATTTGGCTGGTTTAATTTAATAATTTCATTCCATAAAACTTTTTTTTAAAGCAGTGTCACGAGTATGGAAGAAGTGGAAACATAAAGAGAACAAAACTTGTGTTCAACAATGTTTTGGTCTAGTGTAGGCAATCAAATACCACAATAAACATAATCCACTGACAAGAAAAGACCAGCAGGATTAAGCAGGGCTGCCTAACACTTTCTATAAAAGACTAGATAAATACATTAGATTTTGCAGTCTGTGGTATAACTAACCACTCTACCATTGTAAAAAAGAAATCACCAGAGCAAATGAACCTAGCTGTGTCATAATAAAACTTTATTAAAATGTAAAAAAAATAGGTTCAGGTTCAAATTATGGGCTGCAGTTTTCTTAAGTGAGTAATGATTTGATTTGTCATTTTTTTTTTATTTCTATAAAGGAGAAAAGTAACAGAGGAGCATATTAAAAAAATGTCTAGTGGTGGGCCTCCCTGGTGGCGCAGTGGGTTAAGCAACACACTATGAAGCAAATCGCAGCCACTGCAGCACGAGTTCCATCCCTGATGCCGGCCAGGGAGGAGACCCATATGGCGCAGTGGACCTCTCCTGCTGTGCCCGCTGTTCCCCTCAGCAGTGTACTTCAGTTGATCTGCCTGTTCTGCTCCCCACTCTCTGTGGTGAATCCTCTCACCCCCCACACCTCTGACCTATGCCCCAGTACTTGTATGCATAAATAAATCTTTAAAAAAAATGTCTAGTGGTGCATCCATAAGGTGGGGAAAGATCAAGGAAATCAGAAATTGGAACAAAGATAAGGCCAACCTCTGCTTTGTCCTAAAGTTCTTTCATTGACCTCTGTGCTGGTGACACTTTCCTCTCCAGGTTCTAGGGCTTACATGCTTCGACCCTGTATACTCAGCTGAAGATAATCTAATTCACCTCTTTGCTTCAGTGTCTCCTTCCAAGGAAGATGAAGAAATGTTTTTTAAACAAAAAGAAAGATATGAAAGAATAACTTCTACATATATGTTCCCTTCTCTTGATTAGAATTTGTGAAGGCTTCCTTTCATAGGACTTTCCATACTCTTCTTAATGAACACCAATGATCTGTCTGCTCTGCCTGCAAAATCTTAGTAGGATAATTGCTATAACCCATGATGCTCAGACACATGTTAGTCAGAGCAATTGAGAATAAGCAAACTTTCATCAAAGGAACTTTAAGTGTTAGTAAAAAAAATTTTTTTTAAGGATTTATTTATTTATGCATTCAAGAGCTGGGGCACAGGCCAGAGTCCAGGGAGGTGAGAGGATCCACCAGAGACAGAGCAGGGAGCAGAAAAGGCAGACTGACTGAAACACACTGCTGAGGGCAGCAGCGGGCGAGGCAGGAGAGGTCTGCTGCGCCATGTGGGCCCCCTCCCTGACCAGAGGCAGGGATCGAACTCTTGCTGCAGTGGCTGCGGTTTGCTTCGTAGTACGTTGCTTAACTCACTGTGCCACCAGGGAGGCCCAAGTAAAAATTTTTTAAATTCACAAACACTGCCTTTAAAATCAAGACTCGAACCCTTACCTATCCTTATGTATCGGGAAGCATTACATGAAAGCAAAACCCTCCATCGAAAAAAAATGTTCTCCATAATTGTTTTGTGGGAAAATTCTCACTTTCTCTATTTTCTTCCTATGACAGACATTGACCTACTTTGAGCCTAGTTAGATTTTCTAGATTATAAGTATCTTGTAAGTAGAAATACTTGGTATTTCCACGTGGAGTAAAATCAAAACCATTTGCCAAGCTACATGCCCAAGGCACTCAGCCAATATCAACGTCTATTTCTAATCCTCTTTACTATAGAAAGTATGTTAGAAATAATATGTGTTGTATTTGGCCTAAATTCATGACTACTTTGTAAAGGGGAGTTGTCAAACCACATTTGGGTCACCTTATGGAACATGATTGGCTGCAATACAGGCAAACACAGTGGTCCAGCTGCTAACATCTGTCTGAACCCAGAGAGTGGCAAAGCAGACCTAATTGGAGACTGACCACTGATTGGCAAGATAACACCTGACATGAGGATGCTCAGGAAATGCACCAACCAAAGAAGAAGGAACACTGCCTTTGCGACTTAACACTTTTTGTTGTGGGGGCCGGCATGCTATGATAGGGGGGATGACTTTTTAAAGGGCCCACACTGGACTGGCCATGGGGACAGGAACTCCATGGGTCAGGTCTGTGTGCCCAGAGCCAAGGAAAGTGCATGACCAGTGGATTTATATTTTGAATTTGGGTTTGTTGGAAAGAAAGAAATTTTATTTTTTCTTACAATGTTTCCTTTCTTTTCTAGGTAGTCCCCATAGAATTCCCGCCACCAATTTACCCATGCACCATCACCATTTTCCTTCATGCCTTTCCCATCCCTGCCTTAATTCCAATCCCTCCCTCTTCCATGCAGAATGTCTGTTTTGTAGTTGTCTGTTTATTTTTGTTTTGTTGTTGTTGTTAATTTTTTTTCCTTGGGCCCCTGTATTTCTCCTGTAAGTGAGATTATGCGGTATTTTACTTTTTCCTTCTTACTTATTTCACTGAGCATAATCCCTTTTAGCTCCATCCATGTTTCTGCAAATGGCTCCAGTTTGTCTTTTTTGATTGCTGAATAATATTCCGTTGTGACTGTAAACTATATCTTCTTGATCCACTTGTCTATTTTTGGACATTTGGGTTGATTCCAAGTCTTACCTATTATAAATAATGCTGAAATAAGCATAGGTGTGCATGTATTCTTTTGAATTAATGTTTTTGTGTCCTTTGGGTAAATCCCTAGGAGTGGAATTGCTGGGTCATCTGGTAGCTCCATTTTCAGTAGACTGAGGTGCCTCCATACAGCTTTCCATAGAGATTGGTTCAGTTTACATTCCCACCAGCAGTGTAGGAAAGTTCCTGCTTCACCACATCTTCACCAACATTTGTAGTTGCTATTTTTTCCCTTCAATATGTGCCATTCTTACTGGTGTGAGGTGGTACCTCACTTTGGTTTTGATTTGCAAGTAAAGAGATTTATTGAAGAAAGGATTCCCCCCAAATGTATCTTCTGAGAGAGACCATCAGAGCTTTCAATTGCCTGGTAACAGAACAGATCCAATGTTGGCATGGCGCTAGGTACCACATCCTAGTTCCCTCACCAGACATACTGCAAATATTGGTTGCCAGTGGTCACAGCTGTTCCTGCACAGACTGCGACCCTTGCTGGGAGGAGGACACCTTTCTAGGAAGATGACGAGCATACCGCACAGCACGAGCAACTCGAGGCAACGGCTGACTGGCAGAGGGGAATGACAGCAGCATCCTTTTTCATAGTGAGGCCAACTCTTGTGATACAATTTACATTTCTGAGTTCACCTGACCACTAGGCAGAAGGTAGTCTCTCTCAGGGTCCCCGTCCTTCTTAGTATTTTAGTCGCTGGCCTCCCTCAGCCCCCTTCAATCAACACCAGCATCAAAATCCACTCGTGTTCTGCTTCTAGGGAACCGAAAGCAGCCAGGGTTCATCATTTTTCCTGACAAGGCTTCATTCTCTGTCTGGCTTGATGCCTCAGCTGAAGGTTCATTTCCCAGACTCTGAGTCTGGGATCTCATATTTACCATCTCATCCTGGTGCCAAAAACAATTGTCAAGAGAAACATTCCCTCTAGGAACGGCCTTGCTAATGGGACCAAATATTGGCAGAGTATTGATCACGACTCCCTTTCTATTGCACAGGGCTTATTTGGTCACAGGAAAATGTTGCCTCCAGCTCTCCATACATTTAATTTTTTTATTGGCATAGTCTTTCTTTGGATCTGTTGATCAATCAGGGTAGTCAAACCATATTGATGTGCCTTATTTTGTGTATTTAAGGTGACTTTGCATATTTCCGAGATCTATTTTTTGGGTTAACTTTATAGTTAGCTCTTGAAAGTTAATCAAACTCCAACTATTACCATGTGTTCAGGGAGAAATACTACTTTTGCATATACTAAATACACCCATAGGCTTCAGTTTCATTGATTTCCTATTTCTATTCTGTGAGGAAAACTCCATAAATATGTTCATTTGTCAAGAAATCAAGAAAGAGAACTTTTGTTATAATGACTTACCTTCTGAAACATATGTGGTATTTTTTTTTTAGATTTTTTTTATTTATTTATGCATACAAGCACTGGGGTACAGGCCAGAGGTGGGGGGGGGTGAGAGGATTCACCACAGACAGAGAAGGGAGCAGAACAGGCAGATCAACAGAAGTACACTGCTGAGGGGAGCAGCGGGCACAGCAGGAGAGGTCTGCTGCACCATGTGGGTCCCCTCCCTGGCCGGCAGCAGGGATCGAACTCGTGCTGCAGTAGCTGCGGTCTGCTTCATAGTGCGTTGCTTAACCCACTGCGCCACCAGGGAGGCCCCATATGTGGTATTTTAAAGATAACCATAATCTTCAAATTTCTCTTTCCTGTATATAACTTCGCAATAATAAGCATTCCCACAGAAAGTGAATCTACTTGCACAGAAAGGGTATTTCAAGTTTTCATTCTTAGTAAAGTGGTAAGCTAGAAACTTTCATCTGGCTTCTTTCCTACCTAATTCCCAGGAATGATTTGCAAATTAATGAGATAATGTCTGAGAAGCACTCAGCTTTTATGAGAAAGGAACTAGATAAATGCAAGGTATCATCATTATAGTCCTGTATTCTGCTTAAACTTTCACACTTATGGGAAAATGATTAAGCTGCTTCTTTCTTTCCAGCAGTTCTTTTTTTTTTTTTAAACATTTTTAAAATTTATTTATGCATACAAGAGCTGGGGTATAGGCCAGAGTTGCAGGAGGTGAGAGGATTCACCAGACAGAGTGGGGAGCAGAACAGGCAGACTGAAACACACTGCTGAGGGGAGCAGCGGGTGAGGCAGGAGAGGTCTGCCACGCCATGTGGATTCCCTCCCTGGCCGGCAGCAGGGATCGAACTTGTCCTGTAGTGGCTGCAGTCTTTTTCATAGTGAATTGCTTAACTCGCTGTGCCACCAGGGAGACCCTCTTTCCACCAGTTCTTTACCCAAATGCCAATTCCTTGTTTTCTATGAAGACTGTGAATTTACTCTTTCTCTGGCCACACTTCACCTTCATTTTAATAGGAAAAAAAAAAGCAAAACAAATATTTAAGTAACCTCTCTTAGTGCATGCAGATTCTGAGTGTACAAGCTGCGGAGGAATGTACATCTGTTTAGCTTCAAATCCCCTTTACTCATCCCCCGCACTCTTGTTTTTCCATTGTAGGGATTACTTGTTTCCAAACCTCCTGTTTTTGTTGTGAGGAGACACTGGAAGCAAGCGAATGAGGTAGAACACTGTAGTATAGCAATTTCACTTGTGGCAGTTATATTTATCTTGTGAAGAGGACTTGGGAACAGAATGTGTTCATCTTAAAATGTGGTTTCAGTCATGTTCCCCAAAAATAGTTGTTCTCTTTAAGTCCCCATGTTCAGGAACCACTGTCTCTACAGAGGCATGTAGACGTACTTTGGGGTGTTTCTTGAGGGTCATTGTCAAACAGGCTGAGTGCTTAGCAGGGAGAACGACCCAAGTCCCCTACAGAATACTGTTGACGCCTTTGTGTGGCACATGTGGTGCTTCCTGTGCTGGAGCCACCATGGGACAGTGCAAAGGACATAGGTCCAGTCTGTCCATCAGGCTGCTGGCCCCAACCCTGCCCACACTAACCTGAGACCTAGAGCATGTCACAAACGTCTGGGCGGCCTTGGTGCCGCAGGGGTTGGAAAGAGATGAAAAGAACATCTTAGAGGAGAAGGAAAGGAAGTCATAAACTCTTTTTCTTCTTCTTCTTTATTTGTGTATATTTGACATCAATTGTAGTTGCCATGGATCTCCCACCACCATTTCACCAGTGCACCATCACCTCAGTCCCTTATGTTCTTTTCTGCCCTCAACCCTCTCACTCCCTCCCCACCAAGTAACCCCAATGTGTCCTTGTTTTTTTGTTTTTGTTGTTTACTATTGTTATTTTTATTTTTACTATTTTTATTTTTACTATTTTATTTTATTTTTACTATTTTATTTTTACTATTTTATTTTTATTTTTACTATTGTTATTATTCTTTTCCTTGATCACTTATTTGGTTCCATTATATTCCTCCTAGTAGGGAAATCACCCAGTATTTTTCTTTTGCCTTCTGACTTACTTTGCTGAGCATAATCCCTTCCAGTTCCATCCATGTTTCTATGAATGACTCTAGTTTATCCTTTTTGATTGCTGAATAGTATTCCAACATGTATATGTATTACATCTTCTTGATCGAAACATCTGTCTTTGGGTATTTAGGTTGTTTTCAGATCTTATCTATTGTAAAGAGTGCTGCAATAAACATAGGGGTGCAGGTCTTCTTTTGAATCAGTGTTTTTGGGAAATCACAGACTCTTAACCTAAGTTTTTCCTGTAACAACACACCTGGAACACACTAAACTGTTAGACGCTGGGCTTTCTTTATTCTCTTTTCTCATTCCAGTCTGAAAAGCGGTCCCAGGAAAGAGATGATACTTCCCCATTATACACACAAGAGTCACTATGAAGAGGAAAATCAGTGGTTGATGAAGACAGGACAAAAAGATTAAAATAGCCTGAGATGTAGGAGATGTAATGATGCAGGTGTGCAAGTCTAGAACCAATTTATGTAATGACTTTGGCAAGGGAAAAAACTTAAATCCTGCTAGATTAAAATACTATTGAGTCAATTATCATTTCATCAATTCCAGTAAGAACTGGATGGACATATTCAACCCTATCAAGAAATGTTAGAAATATCTCATCATTGATAATCCTTGACTTATATTTGTAATATGTCTTGATTTATTTGGTAATAATACATATATACATACATTTCCATTTTTTTATATATCTCTATGTGACAGTAGCATATATATTAGCAAATATGGGTGATACATGACATACTTACAGCTATTACCATATATATAGAATATGTATTACTTATATATAATAAATAACATAAACATATAACTATACATAGTTGGAATATATGCACAAAGTCTTTTCTGTTAGGTGTGTGTGATCTAAAAGCATAGAAATTATTTTTCATAAAAACTGTAAGCTCTATGGGAATAGTGACATGAAACTTTATAATGTATCGTGTATTTGATCATCACAGTAACTTTGGTGGATATGAGCTAGTTATACAATTGCTTAGTTTTTATAGCTGCAGGATTCCTTGTTCAGAAGGCTTCCATGGCTTGTTTTGTGTTCCTTAGAGAGGAAATGGGGAAAGCAACCCCCCACCCCCACCCCAGGCTCTCTGATTTCCCATCCTGTCTACTCAGTTGAACAGCTTTTCCACTCTGAATCAGGACTTCCTGAAATCACTAATGCTGACACATCTTAGAAAAGATACTAAGCAACATATTGCTCATGCCACATGTAAAAGAAATGCCTTAAAGCTAACATTGCTGATTCTACCAAGTTGTCCAGTCTAATAAGGGTTTGCTCTTGTAGTGCATGTAACAAAGGGGATAAGGACCCATGATACATTAGCTGTTGAAGAATTCTTCTCAAAACTAGTATTAAAAAACTTCCTTTGTAAAGTGGGAACCCTGAAGAGTTTATAAGTAGAGCAAGTAACTGTTTTGAGTCACTCAGGAGATGAACTCTGAAGAAAAAGCAGAGTAGATGCTTGAATGGAACTGAGTAGACCTTTGTAGAACTTAACAGATTTCACAGTTTTCCAGATCGCCATAGATGCTCCCCTGCCCCCAGGCCACCATCGACATTCGTGGAGACCTGACCTCTGTGCCTGTCTCCCATCCTGCCTTTGATTCTGCCTGAAAAAAGGACTGCTGACCTGGGCCTGATGTCTCAAAGAGCTGCTGGCTATTGGCTCTTGCCAATAGGTCACAAAAAGCTGTAATACTGGTATGTCTGATACTAGCTCCTGGTGACTGGTGCTGCCCGGCACTGTTTACCAGAGCAGACCACTCTTTGTTCAGCCACCTTGGAAAGCTGTTCACCATTTCTGATTACCTGCCACTGCCTCCGGGTGCTGTTGAGTCTGGCACTGTCTGGTCTAGCATCTCATGCTATCTAGCTCATCTTGGAACCGCTACTGTGGCTGCTACTGTGTTTCCTCAGCAGCCTCACCTGTGAGCACCTCCAGCTGCCCCTGTGAGTTGGATCGTGGTCCACTGCTTACTGGTGTGCCACCAGTCCCAGGCCCTCATTGGTGGGACGGCACCCTCTTGACAAGTGGGACTCTGGACACTGGGACTACTGGCCCATGTGTTTGCCTTGGAAATGCTTTCCTTTTCTGTTCTCGCTTGTTTGTTAAAGAAACCCCACTGTTGTTGCAACCTGAGCCTGAAAGTTCTTGTAGTTGTCAGCGCACAGGTGAGAACATGTAAATAGTGACCTGTCTCCCTTCTTGGCACTGTTTTAAGGCCTACTGTACCACTATTACCAAGTAAAATTTTAATGAATATTTTATGATGAAAACTCCTTCCCTATTTTAGATAAGTGTATGTAATTTAAGTGAATATGTATGTTTTCCCACATTCATTTATAAAAGGCAAATTTACATTAGATTCAACAAGAAATGAATATTTCTGTTCAACCATAATTTTGCTGATATTGGTCATTATTGTTTTAAAGTTAATATTGATTCCATTAGTGAAACCTATGCTTAATTTTTAATTTTTCTACTCTTAGTTTTTAATGAGGTTGAGTGTTCTCTCATGTATTAGTTTTCTCCTAGGTAAATTTCATGAATTTTTGAATAATATGGATGTCAACTGCCATGCATTTTCGGACAAGTACAAAGGTTCTACTCAGTCTATTGCTTTTTTTTTAAAAAAAAAAGTTTTTAAAATGTTAATTCTATTGTATGCATGCTGTCAGAGAGGACTTGGAACATGCATTTTTATCTTGGTTTTGTAATAGAAAGAAACATTTTAAGCACAGGCACAACAATTGATCCAGGCAATATATTGCAAGGGCAGCTGCTATCAAAACCTGGGTAGTTGACCAGCTCACACTGTCTCACATTCTTGCTCACTGCAAACTAGAGAGTCTGACAGACACTGGGTGGGCTGTTCACAGTCCTGGGCCACTAGATTGTAGCTCTGGCAACCTCATTAAAAGGATGGTATTGTAACAGGGTGGTCCCCAGGAAAGGGGGAAGTTCCAAAATCCGGTTCTGCCCTAAGTGGGTGGAGTTGAACAGGGGTAAGAAGATGCTGGGGAGAGGAGATAAGAGGACAGAAGGAAGGGAGGAAGAAGGAAGCAGGATGGAGAGCAGCAAGGAGACCTGGAGGAGGCACGTGGACCAGAGGGACATGTGAAGAACCTGTGCTTGCCTTTTGGTCCTGGACTGGTTGGAACAGATGTGGGTGAGAGACCCGTGGGGAGGTTAACAATGGCAGCTTTCATCTTGACTTTGATTTTGCTCTTTTCCTCCTGTCTGACTCTTTCTGTCCCTTTTCTATGGGTCTCTACTGAAAGGTCCTTTAGACTTGTGGCAGGCTTTTGGGCCTTGCTTTGGGCCAATCCTATTTAGCTAAACTTTTACCCTCAAAAAAATGAGTAACTTTAAATGCTTAACTTAGTAACTATGTTCTTTATCCTTTCTGTATTGTACCTTAATTGTATTAAAGTTCTTTTCCATTAAAAACCTTATATATTTATCTTAATGCGGTGGATGGCAGAACCCATTCAGAGAGGGCAAGTTTAAAAGTTCCGGGGTGCCCCTCTCCCTGCCCTGTAACAGTATTTCAATCACTTGGCCTTTCTGGATTTTGTGAGCTAAGCCCCCACATTGTGATTTGTATGTACTTGATCTACTTTTTAAAAAAATCCTTTACATAGGTAGAGCATATCTATGTATATTCTCTAAACCTCTAGTAACACTGTAGCCAATATGCTATTCAACAGGGCCTCCCTGGTGGCACAGTGGGTTAAGCAACGCACTATGAAGCAAACTGCAGTCACTGCAGCATGAGTTTGATCCCTGCTGCCGGCCAGGGAGGGGCCCCACATGGCACAGCAGACCTCTCCTGCCTCGACCGCTGCTCCCCTCAGCAGTGTGTTTCTGTCCACCTGCTTGTTCTGTTCCCCACTCTATCTCTGGTGAATCCTCTCACCTTCCGTGATTCTGACCTGTATCCAGCTCTTGAATGCATAAATAAATAAATCTTTAGAAAAAAATGCTATTCATTGGCCAGAATGGATTCATGTTTTTAACTTACCTTTCAATAGCCAGTACCCATTGGTGATTATGCACAGCATTTTGCTGCACTGGCCAAGTGAGCAAAGCAGACTTTGTTGATGAACTTCCTGACTCTGAAAAGTTCAATCCATTTTCTCCATGGGGTCAGTGTGAGACTTTTTCTGGCTTGCCCAATGATGAGATAATCATCATGAGTTTTTCCAAGATTCTTTGAGGTTCTTTGAATAAGTGTTTTGCTTGTTTGTTTTAAGTTGGGAGGAAATAATCCCTCTTACTAAAATAAACTCACCATATCATGTATCATTTTCCTTCCCCCTAGTCTGAAACAAGACTTCTAGGCCAGAATCCCTCAGTGGAGACAGGTCTTCATCCTCACCTTCATCTAGCCAGTTCTGGGGTTCACTTTCTTTTCTAATGGGTGAGAAAATTCCTTTTTTGTGTTATGTTAAAAAACTGAGAAACAGTCATTTTGAAAACAAAGAATGCTACAAGTCTAAGATAATAATGTCTTTACCATAATGCATATTCCTTATGCTATACTTCTTAAGACAGCGACACCTTTTTGAGATGCCCCAAGACAATTAGTATCCCACATCCAATGGGAGAGTCTTGGTGTAAAATCAAATGGGAAGCTCTTTGTTCAAAAAGCAGGGATAAGTGCCACTAGGAGTGCTAAAATTTTTCTTGTTTTTCCACAGTTTTTCCCTTAAGTTGCCAAGGCATTTTTGGTCATTAAATGTGGTTCTGTCTAAAGAAAAATTAAAAATATTAGCGTGTCCCTAACTATGGACCTTTATATATTGCAATGTTAATTTTGCATTTACTTCATATTCAGAATCACTAATATCATACCATGTGTACTTTATAGTTTTACATTCACACATTTTTCGTTCTTAGGAGAGAGTTGACATGCTGTACAAAACTAATTCAACTTGTTTTCATTTCATTTCTTGATATACTCATATACTACCAACCTTCTTTCAGCTTACATATAAATGAAAAATGACTGACAGGAAAAGGAGCTAGGAGTTGTCTTTTTTCTCATGCCCTCTTTTTTAGTTTAAAGTAGTTAAGCCAGAGAAGTAACATGATTAAGGAGGCGTGTAATAGACTGAGTTCATTAGTCACTTGTGGTTTGCAATGCCAGTGACTTCTTTCTGTGTTAGAAGCAGATTCTTGTTCAAACAGGAGTGTTTGAATAGGAGATTGTCCATCCACCCTCGCCCCTATATCATTGGTAACATACTTACTTGGTACTGTCCCACACTGTTTTCTGTATTTGTGGGCATCAGCAATGTCAAAAAAGAACCTGCATATTTCATGTTTCTCTTCTGTTCACATCATATTTCATGGCTCTGTGTACTTAACTTGTGAAATGCACATTCAGAGAAAACTATTAAAATTTTTGAGATAGACAGAGCAGAACATTAGATGAGATTCAGGGCTCTTCTGGTTGGGGTGAGGGCTATGTGACTTGTCAGGCGGTGTACCTGTGCAGCCAGCCTTTAGAAACCCTTCCCTGGCCCTCACTCACTTGCCCTTCTTTGGCTTTGTGTCGTGTCCTTGTGTGGGCCTTGGCATTGGTTTACCTGGAAATCTGGGCATGAAGCTCCATTCTAAGAATTCCAATCACTCATATGGTTACAGCCTATATAGTCTCTCTGCTTAGAATCTGACTTTGTATTTCCAGGTTCTGTTCTCAGTAAAAGATTACAGAGAATTGGAAACCACAGGATCAGGAAATGTTGTTTAATCTGTAGGGAACCTCCGTTGACAAATTTGGAATTTTACTGTGAAACTTTGCATCATTCCTTGAAAAATCAAGCTCTTTTCTGCCCCTAAAATATGGGCTATTACTCCTTCCCCTTGATCTATTCCTTATCCTCACCTGGAAGACTCCTCTTTAAATTTAGCATGTGTTTATAAAGTGTCTGTTATGAACAACATCCTATTTTAGATACTGGAGATAAATGGTTAGAACAAAATCCTTGCCCTCAAGTAGCTTACATTCTGGAGAATTCATAGTCACCCTTCAAGATGCAACAAATACAACTTTTGTGAGGAGTTTGTTCACTTGGGTTCACATTTTATAGCCTCCCATCATGCTTAACACTTGTTTGTGGTCTTCAGCATGCATCTGTTATTTACTTGATTCCTTAACACCATCTGATTAATTCCCAGCTTTCATTACCAGGTGGCCACTTCACAAAGGCAGCAGCGGGGTGGGCTCCTCTCACCCAGAGCCTACGAACATCATTGGCAGCAAGGGAATGGTTGATGGTGCCTTACTGCTGCCTTTGACTGGAAGTACTTGTATTTTGTCAATATATTTTTAGCCAAAAGATGGCACTCCAGGAAAATAAGTGAATAAAGCTTTGGTGGAGCTGCCTCAACAGTCATTGAATGGGGTCGACAAATCCTCTTTAAGGGCTAATGTTAATAGTGAGAAGTAGTCAGTGGTAAAATGTGCACATATTCATGTGCACACACATATCTGAAGTCTGATAAGAAGACGAATGCATAAAAATCACTTCGGCTTACTAAGAGTATTGACATTTCTTATAGCCATTTAAGAGATTCTGAAGGATCGAATAAATATAACTAGAATAAATTATTCTGAAATGTATATTTGTCAAACAGTAAATATTTACCATGATGTAAGTAAGAAAATTCTCCATGTTCTGTTATTATAGGGAAAAAAAATCTTATCATTACTTTGTTTAGTAACTTGCTTTGGATACTATATTTCACTCCTTATTGTTCCCCATATCTCTTAATACATCTTAAAACTCTTATTAGACTTTATATCTCAAAACTTTTCTTAGAATTGATAAAACATTCTGATTGAAGTGATGTTAAAACCAGCAGCTTCTTCAAAGGTTTAGAACTAAACGCACAGAAAGGAGCCACACAACTCCTAAGATAAAAATCTGCTCTAGATGTTGGCTGTGAATAATGAACGGTGGTTTTCATATTTTATCATTAGCCATCTGGGTGCCTGTGTGCCCAGGGCAATTCATCAGCTTCAACAGAACACCCTACCCATGAATTACAGTCTCTCTCATTATGTGTCAATTTAACAAGAACCAAATGAGTTTTATATAGTCCTTTATTTTCATGAGATACTTCTTACCCAGTTATAGATGTGTACATATGTGAATGTAATGGAGACAAAGAAATAGACTACAACTCATCTGAAAATAATATTTTGCTTTACTCTCAACTTTACAGCTTTATTTTTAGATGAAATTTTGTCCATTCCCTAAAACCTATAATCTGGTTTGAAAAATAAAAAAAGTACATGTGACATAGCTGATTTTTTCAAGCTTCTTGAACAACAAATACAAAATCAGCAGTCTGCTTCAGAGTCTGGACTATACTACAACTCAAACTTCTGGTTAGGTTACAGCACAAACTTTATGGATATCCATCAGCAAGGTTACATACAAGGTCCAGAGGGCAGAGACAGTGAAGTATGGAATACATAAAGGGTGTTGTACATTTTTACTATGAATGAATATAATAAAGGTTAGATCTCTTCAGCAGAGGTATAACAAGATGATTCTCCTATATATTACTAGGAGTTGTGTAGATTTTTGGAATTAGGAGACTGTCCATGAATATACTTCTGCTAGAAACAGTAAATTGACATTTTAAAAAATTTTGCACTCACAGAATAATTAGCAAAAAGAAAGATTTCCATCCTGCTCTCAAGCCCAAAGCTAGGAAGCCATTAAGTATAAAAAAATAAATTCCAAATAAATACAGTGGCTTATGGTTCAGTGGCATTTATAAATAAAAACACAAAAATGTGTATACCTAAAAATATTGTTTTAGTCTATGTAAGGAGAATACATGCTACCAGAGCCTAGCAGACATCCTCAAGTTGTCTAGAAAAACCACGTTTTCCACAGGCTAGATGGCGCCGATGGATTTTGGCATATTTCACTGGAAGAAAAAAATGCCTGGTTGACAATTTTTATATTCCTCTAGGAGATACTGTTTTGTAAAGTTACCATTGACAATTTAGAAGCTCTGAGAGCTTCTAAAAGATGATAACAAATATTCTAGAGGACACGATTGACATAGGGTGAGATCACACTGGAATGAAAGTTTTTAACGTTGTATTTGCTTATTAAGCACCTTAAGGAAAATTATCATTTGGAACAAGGATGGTGTTTCTGAATGATTCTTTCTATAAGTCTACAATTAAACCAAATTCAGAAAAGAGAAAACATGAAACCCCTGCAAAACACAAGGTGATGGTCTTAAAATTCAAGCACAAATTTGGGGACCTATCTCTCGACACTGCCACAGTTTTAAAACATATTCTTAGGAGTCAGTGCATCATTCTGGGTATCAGAGTAAGTTACTGTGTTTCAGAATAACAGTTTCAGAAATGTAGGACCAATTTTTGTTTTCTGATAATGCAAATAGCAATAATAATGATAGCTAATGTTCACTGAATGGTTAGTACGCAGCAGGCTGGCCACTAAGCACTCTATAAATTATCTCAATCTTTACAACACCAGATGTTAGGTAATTTAATTACTCTCCTCAAATTACAGATGAGGAATCCAAGATGCTAAAATGTCTGCAATGATCAAGAGCCGGTGATTGCTTTATAGTTGCAGAGATTCTGTGCTTGACTTGTCATCAAGTGCTTTTATGAATAGTCTCTGTAGGAGATTTTCTCCCCAATAATTCTTTGCCTCATGCCAAGTTTTGGGCAAGTTCATGCTCAGATTAAGTCTGAAGATCTCCAGGTAAACAGGACTCCTGAGTAATGGAACCAATGCCCTGATGGACTGGAGACTCCTTAAAAACAAGTCTGTCTAGACCAGATACTCTCATCAGATCAGGGAAAGTTTAAGGTAAAACAGTCTTTTTAAAAACAATGTCACTGATAACTGATCTATTTGCCTGGTTTAATCCTGTGAAAATGCAGCTCCAGAAAGTGGATTTGGCTTTGCAAAGCAATTTTTGAAAACTAGTGACATATTTCCTGAGTTCTAACAGTTGAATGAGGTCAGTGATTCTTTGTGCCAACTGTGTACCTGACAATCACCTGAGAGCTTTCACAAAAATGCAGATATGGGAAGTGGCAGTGAGGTTATCAGAATCTCAGTTGTGGAGACCAAGCATTTAGATTTTAGAAAAACTGTCCCCCTTCCCTAGTAGCTATAACAGCCAGGATACATACAGTACACGGGTATAGTCTAGATAATCAAGATTCCCCCTACGAGTGGATTTGTTGGTGAGACTTAGTAGTGGGATTCAGATCTTAAAATCTCTAAAAGCTGAAAATCTTTTTATTATTATTATTATTAGTTATATTTGACATCATTTGTAGTCCCCAGGGGGTACCCACCACCATTTCACCCGTGCACCATCACCTCAGTCCCTTG
>JAGFMF010012268.1:2122995-2149847 GCA_019455555.1 Galemys pyrenaicus
GGGTAGATCCCTAGGAGTGGGATTGCCGGATCATATGGTAGTTCCATTTCTAGTAGACTGAGGAACCTCCATATGGCCTTCCATAATGGTTGGATTAGTAAAAGCTGAAAATCTTAATGGGCACACCATGCAACAGACCAAGCAAGAAGTATATTTGGTATTACAGTTTATCTGCTGGGATGCCTGTGCCTCTTGACCTAGATATCCACAACAGTTATTTTGAATAAATCTAGATCATTGTTAACATGGAAAGCCTACCAAGAACATGACAAATATTGAGAGGAGACTGAGGAATCATAAGTTGACATATATAAAATTCAAGTGAGCTGTGTCATCTCTTAAGCCACAAGAACAATTTGGGGTGGGGGCAGAAATGTCACCTATGAACATTAAATGCTAGACTTTTGGGAAAATGAGGATAGATTCAGGTCAGACTTTTACAAAGCACAAAGCTTTGGTAGGATAGTAGGTGATGACTTGCTGATAATTTAAATTCCTGTAATCTCATCTAGCTGCACCATTGGACTCATGTCTGCCTTTGGACTTAGATATCTAAGCTTCTTGTGCGCTCCAGAGCACATAGGTCTAACTTTTAGGGTATCTTCACAAGATTTTGCTTTCTCTAGTGTTCATGAAAAGGAAAGACGGTTCATTTGTCATTTTCAGAGAATCTGTAGAGGCGTCTGAGCTCAAAACATTTTGAGTTTTCACATCTCAAAAATGGAAGACCTAGCTAACCAAGATTTGCCTAGTTTTCTACCACAGACTTCCCCCATAGTGTCCAACTCATGCAAGCCCAGAATGCAGGTTCTCAGTGAAGTCACATTCTTCCTTCCCTGTCATCTGGGCAGCAATGCTAGCTAGCAATGATTTTGTCCACAGATGGGAAGGCCATCTGCATTCTGGACTGAGGATCCCAGTGGGCCAACAGCTCCTCTTCACTCTTGGATAATCATGGAGAAGAGTCCCAGACACACCAGCGTCTTCCAGCCAGAATCAGATTTCTCTAAATTTAGGGAAAAAGATCTAAATCTAGAGAAGAAATAACGGAGGCTATTGGGAAAAAGAGGGGATAATACACTCTTTAATGCAGTCACGACATGCAACAAACCAACTGGATGTGTAAACAAAAGTTCCTCCAGATGTACAGAGCTGGGCATATCCAAAGTCCTTGAATTTCTAGAACCCATTCAGAGTTGAAACAAACTTTTACCCTCAGAAAAATAAGTAACTTTAAATGCTTAACTTAGTAACTATGTTCTTTGTCCTTTCTATATTATATCGTCATTATATTAAAGTTCCTTTCCATTAAAAGTTTTATATGTTTATCTTAATACGACAAATAGCAAAACCCATTCAGAGAAGGCAAGTTTAAAAGTTGTAAGATGCTCCTCTCCCTACCCTGTAACAAAACCTCTCACAGGTTAAATATGGGTGGGGTCGCTGTCTGCATTAATTCCGGTTCTATTCTCAATCCATGAACGTGGATGTGCATAACCGAGCACAACCGACGAGGTCCTTCCCCTTGTTCTTTTTCTCTGAGCAGTGAAAGATTCCCTGGGTTGGGTTTAATCCGGGCCACAGCAGGTAGCTAGGATGCCTGCGGATCCAGAAGGAAAGGATTAAGCTGCGTTGCAGGTTTGCAGGAAACCGCAAGGCCAAACCGACGGTGAAGCCCACCTAGCCCGCGAGGCATAGCCTCTCTCTGCGCGCTGGCTCCGCGGGTAGGGCCCTCTCCGCGCCCCTGCACTCGGGGGCCTGGCACACCGCGCGGGGCGGGCTGCTAGCGTCGTCTTGGTGCCGCAGCCCCATTGGCCCGGGGGCACGCCCGTCCCGGAGCGAGGCTCCCAAAGTTTCATTGAAGGTGGAGAAGTGCGCGCCCGCCGGGGAGCCCGGGCTGCGCCGCCTGGGCTAGGCTACACGGTGGCGGGCAGGAGCGCGCGGGCATGCGGACGGCGTTGGATTTTCACTTCATTTTCTTTTTTAATTGAGACGGTGGGGGAGGGAGTTGGCGTCTGACCCGCTCGTTGTGCGCTTTCGTCTTGATTTCTGCCCACGCCCGCACGATCCCTGCTAGAGAGGAAGGACGCCAAGTGGACCCAGCAAACTGCCAGCGTTCCCAGGCTGCTGTCTGGGATGCTTCCGAGCGCTTGGCCGCTGGCTCCCGGGTCTCTCGGGCCCGAAGCTGGGGGTCTCAGAAGCTGAGCTGCACCGCCGCTCCGCATCGGCCGGCCGCGGGACCTTGCGGCGGCCCGCGCGCAGCTCGCGAGCCGAGGAGCGCGGCCCGCTGCTGCCTGCGTGACCGACGGTCAGGGGAACGCCACCACAGCTCGAGGACTTGCGAGGGGACTCCTCGTGAAAACGCGCCAGAGATTCCTGAGTGACGCCCCAAGATCCAGGCGAAAAGACAGCACCCCTTCTTGCCCTCTTTCCTTTCGCAGTGCCCCTGAGACCCTCCCAAAGTGTCCTTCTCTGCGCCTCGACCCTGCTCCCCGCTGAGGGCGCCGCGGAATCCGGGACTGTACACTTCATGGGCCTGCCTCGGGGGATCAGGAGCCTGGCAAGGGGGGTACAGCAAGACTGGTGAGGGGGAGCCAAAGCTAGTGAGAACGTCCTCGAGGCAGACGGCGCCACGGCGGCCCTGGCCCAGGGGATGCTCGTGCGGCTGCGAGCCGACGGCTGGAGGCCCTAGGCGGGCATGGCGCTAGCCCCCCAGCCTTAGAAACCTTCGAACCCGGTCCCTTCCATTCGAATTAGCCCGGGCCGCGGGATGGCCTCCGAAGTGGTGTGCGGGCTCGTGTTCCGGCTACTGCTCCCCATCTGCCTGGCAGTAGGTGAGTGTGGTTGGTTCACTGAGGTTACTGGGGAGGCTGGTGGGATGCGTGGGTGGGGGGCTTCCAAGCAAACTTAAGGTAAATGCTCTAGTGATCTGCACTCTGGGTAGCCCGTGCTGCTGCAGTCCTGGCTTCTGTGGCTCTAGGGTCTCTGTACCCCAGGGCTACCACCCCACACCCACACTTCCCGTGGAGGCTCAAAGGAGGGTCTCTTAACCCTGTAATTCACTTCACCTGTGTCTGAAGTGTTGGAAACTGTGTTAAATTTAGTCACAGGTGTGTTTTCTTTTTCTGTTTTTGGAGTATTGTGCAAAGGACTCAAATCTGACTGAAAGGCTGTGTAGACCCCGCCTCCTCCCTCCTAGGTACAGGGCAAGGTCCTACAACAGCCCACCCCTACTACTGACCCCCAACAGCATAGACGCCCTCGCTCCCCCTCCGTATTTGAGGTATTTGAGCAACTATGACAGAAGTGTCCTTTTAAAAAGAAAAGACAGAGAGAGGAGATGCTGGGAAACAGTTTCTGAAGTTTCTTTTACTCCCCACCCCACCAAGAAGTGCTGGATACTGGGGTTACAGATCTACCAAGACCCAACTGACTTCCCCATGCTCACCCTTTCAGACCTTTGAGGCGTCCAAAAGCCTGACTGGGACATCCTGGGATTCACGAGGGTTAAGGGAGGTCCTGAAAAGAATCCTTAGTCAAGGAAACCCAGAGAAGGATCTTGGTGCTTCCACATGGCTGAAAGGCATTAAAAGTAACTGGGTGTCAGGTCTAGATAATGGCAGTTGCTTGAAGAGAGCTAGTTCTGAGTTTCTCCTGTCACAGTCTGTGCCTGTTATTCTGGATCCCACTCCTGAGAATGACAGACAGACCCTATTTTCCCTACTCCCCACACACCTTAATTTGAATATAAAGCACTTTTATTTCCCAAGTAGCAATTGCATTTACAAAGACTATGGAAGAAAAACTCAACTTTTTGCATTTTTCCAGAAATTAAGAATTTAAGAGCACACCTGTGCCAGATATTTTATTTGTACAAGTAATGTAAATGGGGAGGGGGAGATATTTTAGCATATTTCCAGAGGGTCTACCCCAGCTACTAAGAGGATTTTGTGATCCGGTATTAACAGATGTAGAAAACCTCTGCCGAAAACACTAGAAGCTCTCAGGGTTGAAACTTGTGGACTGTGCCGAGTCTTTGGTCAGACTCTGGGGTCAGCATTCTCCTGCAGGCCTTGGCCTCTACTTTGTCATTTGACTGTCTAGGCAGGACTGTTTGCAGGGATCTTTGTTTTTAATAATCACTCATTAAAATGAGGAACACAGCTTCCACAAAGCTGGTGTGACCTGTGCCTGCACTCTTTCCACTGGTTTAAGTTTGAGAAGATAAAAGACCTTACAAGCAATCGGGGAAGACAGAGCGTGGCTACTTCTGGTGCGTTGCACACAGGCGCCTGCAGTCTGGGGATCATCTGTGTAGCTGAACCGCCTGGCACTGTGCCAGGGTATTTACTATTTGCCAAATGGAAGCTGGTGACTAAATTAACAAGGGACTCCCAGTGTGAGGACCAATGTGTGTTTCCATGAGGATGGGGGAGGAAATCTGGGAGACACAGATGGGTCAGGAGGCACCCTGACCTGGTCCTCTCTGGGGAGTACCTCCTCCATGCCATGCACCCACCACACCTTCCCCTACTGTTCATCCCCTCCCACCACCACCCTGCCACCTCACCTCTTCCTACTCCCTCCCTCTTGATCGTGGGACGGCAGCTGCTGGCTGACCACTGCCAGCCCAGTCCACTGTGGCATGCACAGCTAGCTGAGTGAGAGGTCAGGCAAGTTACCTGCTCATTAGCAGTGACTTCGCCTAGGACCGCTGTTCTTGCAGGGTCTAGCTCTCTTCCTGGGATGCTCCAAGGCTACCGAGTGTAGTGTGCATCACTCTTTTTTAAATACTATGTTTATAGCGGTAATGTTGATTTATCACAGTGTACATTTTAGGGTACAGGTTCACACTTCTGCAACTGTATATTGTCTTGCCATGCCTACCACCAGAGCCCCAATAATCTTCCACCCCTCTCTCTTTGCTCCCAGTCCCTTACCTGCCCCTTCCAGTAGCCTCATTTATGCTGTCAGATTTCAAGTGTTTGACTGCCTTTTCTCTGCTCCTTTACTTTGTTTTTGATATTCCACATATGAGTTAAATCATCTGCCTTTGTGTTTCTTTCTGACTTATTTTGCTTATCATAACCCCCTCCTGTTCTCTTGATATTGTAATGAATGGTAAGATTTCGCCTTTTTAAATAGCTGAGTAGTATTCCATTGTGTAGATACACCGCATCTTAATCCATTCATCTGTCACTGGGCATGTGGGTGGTTTCTGTAGCTAGCTACTGTAAATAGGGCTGCAATGAATATAGGAGAGCATGTATCCCATTTAATTAGTGTTTTTCTATTCTTTGGGTAACTAGTTAGGAGAAGGATTGCTGGGTTTTCATTTCTTTCTAAAAAAGATTATTTTTAAAAATTTATTTATTTGTTTATTTGTTTGTTTGTTTATTTATTTATGTGTACAAGGACTGGGGTATAGGCCAGAGGTATGGGGGGGGTGTGAGAGGATTTACCAGAGACAGAGTGGGGAGCAGAACACACAGATTTACTGCTGAAGGGAGCAGCGGGCAAGACTACAGAGATCTGCTGTACCATGTGGGTCACCTCCCTGGCTGGGGATCGAACTCCTGTTGCACCAGCTGTGGATAGCTTCATAGTATTACAACTTAACCCTGTGTCACCAGGGAGGCCCTGAATTTTTTATTTCTTGAGGAACTTCTACATTGCTTTCCATAGAGACTGGAACAGTCCACATTCCCATCAGTGGTGAAAGAGGGTTTTTCTCTTTGCACCTTCACCAGCAATTGTTATTTCTGAACTTATTGATATGGCCCAATCTTATAGGTGTGAGGTGGTATCTCATTGTGGTTTTAACTTACATTTCCCTGATGATAGGTGATGATGAGCATTTTTTCATTGCCTGTTGGTCATCTGCATGCCATGTGGTTCTGACTGGTCACTGGTGTTCTATACCCAAAAGCCACACAGTAGGACTATCGAGTTTCATCCCAGTTCTGGTGACTAGCTCTGAGAGTAGAACAGGGACCACTGTCACTCTGATGGAGTCCTGACAGGTCCCAACTCCTTCTCACCCACCTCCTGCCTTCAACTTCGGCACCAGGCCCCTCACTACACAATACACACAAGCTTGCACAAGGCTCCAGATCATCCTGGAAGGAGAGCTGCTTCCAGGGATGTGAAGATGATGGTTCCTCCCTACTGTCCTTCCTGGCTGCAGGGTCAGCCTGAGTGCATCTAGGCTGTTCTTGGCTTTCTCTCTTCTCCACCTCATTCTTTGGATCCCCTCGCATCACACAGAAGCCAACTCAGGTTGCTGGGGGTTTTGGAGGTGATTCAGGCCTACAGCATACACACTCTGATGTACTAGAAATATCTGTTCACCTGTGTCAGAAGGTGGTAGAGGTTCCCAGCTAGCTCTATGACCTTTCTGCCCACCTTGTGAAAGCCATTCTAGGGGAAGGGGTAGAACTTGGACCTGCGAACTTGGTCCCTGCCTGGAAAAGATCCAGAGTGCCTAGGAAGACCAGGAGACTGACCTCTGACTCACCTCCTTACTTGTTGACTGCTGCTTGGAAAAGACAACTCACTTGGGAAGACTTGTGATGCTTCCAATCATTGTGCTGTGAGGGAGGGAAGGGAGCTGGGAGGTGTCCGTTGATTTGAACTTTCAATTCTCTTCCACAGGAAGTGGATATTTTCAAGGTTATTGGAGGATTTTCAGGTCTGCCTACTCCCAAGGTGCTACTAAATCAAATATTCAGGTTTCCCTAATATCCTGGGCATGGAGAGTGCAATGATCTGTTGCCATTATAATCGATTTTTACATTTTAGCCATCTATTTTTATATCTGGGCAAGGCAGCCTTCAAAGCCAAGCCTTATGTATTTGCTTCTCTTAAAACCCATTTCTCTAACATCAGGGTTGAAATTTTTCACCACAGGGATGCTCTAGCCTCCTCACCTAATGATGGACGTTAAAAATTAATTATTGTTCTGTTTAATCTGATACTTAAGGTCTTCTTTCTTTTTCCCTGTAGAAGAAGTTTACAGAGAAATGACAGTGAAATCAGGCCTCTTTTATGCAGGTGTTATGTGGCCCTTGAGTGTTTAAAACCAAACCATAATGTAATATGTTGTTACTATTTGAATGTCCAGCAAAGGACGTTCCCCCATTGATAAAATTTGAACATTTTAAAGATCTCCAGTTACCTGTGATGACCTGGGTAGCCATGGGATTTTTTTTCTCACAACACATACAAAAGACAATATTGTATAATATTATTCAGTCTTTAATAATTACAGTAATATCCGATCATTGTTGAGCACTTTAGAAATATATTTACATTTATTTTCTTTTACTTTGGTTCTGCTGCCTTACCCATCCTTACAGATATGATTTAAGTTTATTCCTGGGTCAAGAATGGATTGGTATTTTTTATCCTGTCAGATTCATTCCATTTTGCCTAGTGTTGCGTGAAGTTCCTTTTGTCTTTTCTAGAAAAGCTGACTTAACTATTTTCCAAGGATGACAGGTGAGCCTGGCTTGGACAGAAGAGCCTAGCCCGTGGCGTAGCCATAATACTGTTATCAGCACATGCTGCCCTAAACACAGTGGCCAGAGTGTAGAGAAGAACAAGGCAGAACAGGAGACTGCGGAGCACACAGAATGAATGGACCAACAAACCAACTGTGAAAATCACCACACTTGAATGAGTTTGCAAATGCAGGAAGAATCTCTACAATTTCCTTTAGAAATAAAATTTTGAGCTCCAAAGTGGAGTCACTTTGAATCACCCATAGTCACCAGTGGGTGACTGTCTCAATGTAAATTTCTCTCTCTAGCAGAATATATTTTTTTCTCTAGGTAGCATTCATTCTGAAATCACTTACACATATCCCAAGAATTCAGAGTGTCCTGAGCAGAGAGAGTTGTAGACATTTCATGATGAAGGATAATTTGACAGTGTTCTAAGTTGCATTCTTTTCTCATACCTTCTCAGCCTTATATATGTAGATACTATTTATCATTTTAAAGAAGAGAAAGGATATAGTGGAAAAGATTGAAAAATCTGTAATTTATTCTCAAATAAAATATTTCATAAACACAAATAGCCTGGTCATCTGAGTGGTGAAGGCTGGAGCCACATCTCTCCCGGGTCTTTTGTTAGTGGGTGTTGTCTGCACAGGAGTCTTGTTCCTGTTGAATGGGCAGGATGCTTTGGGCGGGACTGTTGGGAGAGGAGGGTGCGTTGCTTTGGCAACTTCAGAGAGCTCTCTTCGTCCAGACTTTGTCCCTTACTGTGGCTGTAGAGTTGTTTTTGTTTATTTTTCTTTTCCTTCTGTAAATTGGAAATATTAATGCCTCTTCTCTGGAGTGTTGGTGAGGCAGTGTGCACTGTGCACTTCGTGTAATGCCTCACACGGTGCATACACTCACAAAAGGTGTTATTATTGCATTCGTGAAGAAGAGTAGAAAAGCAGGGATAATGGGGAGCAGCTTAATTGAAATGACAAACTAACTGATAGCGACAGGAGTAATGAGGAGTTGGGTGGGAGTAACTGAGGATCACATGAAAGCAACGTACTGCTTTTCTGGAGCCAAATTATGCAAATGAAGGTTGGTATGTGTGGCAGAAGGCTTTTTAGTTATCAGGACTCTTCTCACTAGTTGTACTCACGATTGTACATATCTGCAGTTGCATTCTAATTAAATAATGTATCCTCCTCAGAACTATACTGCCAGTCCTAACTTTTTTTTCTGCCCCACCCCTGCCAGTCCTAATTTTTATCTTTCTGACACTATACTATCATTTCTTTTGGTTTTTATTTAATATGATCCTATTTGTTCATCTGTTTTTACATGGGCTTTTCCCTTTTAAATTTTATGCCCCTAACAGTTAACTGGATATGAAGATGCAAATATATGTATATTATATACATATATACAAATATATATGTTCATATATATTTTAAATTTTCCATAAATGTTCAGAACTTAGAATAGTGAAGTGCACACCTTATATTGAAGAGAAATTGATTATGAAACATTGCTTTTCTGACTAATAGAAGTTAGAGGAAAAGGAAAACTACCATATGGTATCACTTATAGGAGGGATATAGGGGATAAAGAAAAACAACAACACAGCAACAAAACAAAAATAAACAGACAACTGTAAATCAGAGACATGCTGCAGGGGATGGGGAGGGAAAAGGATCAAAACAAGAGTGGGAAGAGCACAAGGGACTACGGTGATGGTGCACAGGTGAATTGGTGGGGAAACTATGGGGATTACATCTGAGAAAAGAAAGCAAACACTGCAAATAAATAAACAAATAAATAATAAAGCAAAACTTTAAAAAGTTATAGGAGGACTTGGGGAAAAAACAATACAGTTCTTTTTTTCTAAAAAAAATTAACTTTTGCAAGATTTATGGATTTTAGCAGTTGTTTTGATGATATGGAATTAGATAAACAAAATAAGGCAAACACCCCATTGAGTTAAGACTAAGCAAAGATGTTGAATATCATTTAAATGATATTTGGTAGTAAGAGAAGAACCTTGATAAAACTTTTGTCATTCCCTTCACTTGGCCTTTCAGACCATCCAGAACAAGGCAAGATGAGGAAGATGAGGAGACGTGAAACCACACACTAAAGATCTATGGAGAGAGTGCTCTGACAGACTGTTATGAACAATTTCATAGTTTTCGAACATTCCAGTAATTACCTAATGGCATGCAGCCCATTAAATGTTTCAAATCATTTTTAAAATGTAAGGGTAGCATACAATTTTACATTTTTCTATTTATTGGTGAATTAGAAAATTATGTATTATGTAATTATAATATATATAATAATATATATATAATTTTAAAATGTTTTCCCACTTTCCAGCAGAATATACAACTGTTGTTTGCCTTGTTTTATCATATAGGTTGGAGCCATTTTCTGACTAATAAACTATTTTTGAATTTCCTTTTTCCTGTACTGGTAGACACAGTCCTGCAGTACATTGGGATATTACAGATGGACATATTTCAACTTTTCTGTATATAATTTCAAATTTTAAATACACTGTATATAAAAGACTAGCTTTGGTATGTCTGTGTGGTTATGTTGGGCTTTTTGGTGAACTTTTTACCAATCATCTGGGAGGGATGATTTTACTAAGCCTTTAATTGCTCTGTTAGGGAGTTATTCTATTACAGTGATTCTCCCTTATGAATTTTTTTGAACTCTGAATTTTCAATTTCCCTTCTCCCTGATCTTGACTTAACTTGGTCAGACATCAAGCCTCCTTTCTTCTCCCCACAGCCTTCTCTGCACCTGTTGACTGAACTTTTCCCTCAGCTCCTTGGCCTGCACATTCACTCTAAGCCTGCTGCTGCTTCTGGCCCTCTGATGCATGTGCTATTTAACTCGAGTACCTCATTCACAGGCGTGCCTATGTTTGTCTTTGCTCTTTCATCTAGACCAACAGAAGTGTTGCTTGGCTTCATCCTTTTTGTATCTTTCAGTGTCAAAGAAACTCAAGCCTCCATCTTGGTCTCTTGATCTCTTTCCAGCCTTCCCATGTTCTGAGCCAGATGTGCTGCGCACTGCCCAGACTTCTCTGGGATCTCTTCCACGGTTAAAAATATACTGAGGGCTTATCTCCATCGACTGCATCCCAGTTTTACCTCAGTCTAATCAAAGCAAACATCAGTGCCATTCCACCTTCAGTACAGTGCATGGCCAGCAGAACAACTACTTTGTATTTCTGTCCTGATAGCAAGGTCCTTTTCTGCAGTTGGCAGATGATGCTTTCTACCTGTTCAAAGTAAAGATCCTTCTATTTCCATGACTTTCTCCTTGAAAGAAGGGTCTCAGGATGGATAACACTGAGAGCAAAGGTAAACCTTATTTCTTGCAATGTGTTCTCTGCTCTGGAAGTGGGCAGGATGGCACATACCGTTCTGTTTTCTTGTGGGTGTTGCGTTCATCCCCATGGTCAAGCCAGCCCATCAATAGCCATCTCAAGATGGAGGATGGGGGAAGCAAACAGAGGGAGAGACTGCTTCTTCACCCACTAAGGGCACAATCTAGAAGTAGCATGAATCATTTCTACGCACATCCCGTTTGTCTGATTTAATGATTCTTTAGCTTTTAATATTCTTCACCTACCCAACTGCAAGTTTGGAAGATTGTAGTGGCAGGAAGGGCACAGAGTAAGTTCTCAATGACTCTAGCAGACAGGGTAAAGGAGGAGTCCTGGAACACTCGGTGACTTTTTTATACTTTTATTCTCAGAGGTGACCAGGTACATGGCAGGCAGGGAGGCCGGGGGGCCAGGAGGCTGGCAGGCCTCTTAGCCTTCGGCACATCTTCACTCTCTTTGGGCTCTCTAGTCTCTCATGTCTGCTTCTACTGCTGCTGCTTCTTTCTTCTGCCGCTTCTGCTTCTCGTTATATGTTCTGCTGCTGTTCTCGTGACGCTGCCCTTATACACCTGTGTCTAAGCCCAGGTGCGCCCACTTGCGCATGCCCACTTAGGCATGAGTGCAGGTGTCCATCATTACACGAATGGCGGGAGGGCGGAAAAGTCTGGATAACTTTTCTCTGACCCTACAAAAATGTAACCTTTATTTTGGTTGGTAATGTGCTTAGCTAAAAAAAAAGGGGGGGGACGTTATTCTGGAGTGGCTGTAGAGAGAGAATGGATATTACCTTACCAATATGAGTCTCTGCCTTCAGCAGAGAAATTTGGTGTGTCTTGTGCGTGTCGCTTAATTTTCTTCTCCATCATCCCCATGTTGCTTCAAGGCTTATAATTAGATGCAAATGTTACTAGGTGGTTATGAGGTTTGTGGTATAATCCAGGGGGGTGCTCTCTATTCCTCACAGGTATTACAAGATTTCCTAGTGTAAGGTAAAGGTTGATCAGGTATTTCCACCCTCCCACCACTGATGATGGACACCTGGGGTGCTGCGAGCATTCCAGGGTGGGCATGCGCAAGTGGGCGCACCTGTGTTGGACACAGGCATAAATGGGAGGCATCATGAGGACGCCAGAACAGAGAGAACCAACAGACAGGACCGACCGACGAAGGAGCAGCAGCAGCAGCAGAGAGAGAAGAAGCAGCCGAGAGGGTGAGATGCGCTGGGGGCTGGGAGGCCTGCCAGTTCCCCCGGCCCCCCGGCCCCCATGCCTGCCATGTACCTGGCCACCCCTACTAAATAAAGTATGAAAAGCCACCAAGGGCTCCAAGAGACTTTCCTTCCTTGACCCGTCTGCCCAGAACCATCCCGAACCTGCCTCCAGTGTGCCACCATCCTGCCGCTACACCTACCCCAGAAGAAATCTGAGTTCTTTTCTTCCTTCTTTGCATTTTATGGTCTCTGACATCCACAGGGAAAGATGGTGTTTTCTACAGTAGCCCCAGTTCTAAAGTTTGGTTGCTTAGGTACAGATTCTGACCATTCCTAATAGCTGTGTGTCCTTGATCATATTGTTTAACTGCTCTGGTCTTTAGTTATTTTGTCTGTAACAATGAGTTGGTGATAACAGTGTGCTCAGAAGGCGATGTTGCATGGCCTCACAGGCGGTGCTTATGAAGCGCTTGGCACAGTGCCTGATGCATGGAAAATACTCAATCTTACATCTACTTTATGAGTTCCAGGCTGAGAAATAGGCTTTATTATTTGTCACAGGTTAGTGTGAGGCCCTGTTCCTCAGACATAGTTTCCACATGCAGATAATTTGGTGTTCCAATGAAATTCCAAGGAAGTGTTGGAACATGATCTGCAAATTCTGAACTCTCTGCCCAGCCCTCCCTCACTTGTTAGAGGAGGCCTCTGTGCTATTGTTCTTTGTTAACTTTGAAATTATGTGACATCTTCTTGCTTTTTAAAATTCTCCTTCCTGGCAGAATGGTTTCCTCTGTTTTCATCTAACCCTTGGTTCATTTAATCACAGTTTTATACTTAGTTTTACAGTTGCTCTTTTCCATATCTGCAAGCTCAGGAACCCTTTACAATCCTTCTTGATAGACCAGCACTAAACTTGGTGCCAACATACAGCAGATATTTAGCTCTCTCTATATTTCCTGAATTGTGGGTTTGCTCACTGTAAAGCTCAGGTTGATTATCACACTTCCTCTGCACAACAAAGGCTGTAACATCTGTGAGCATGGAGATGTGTTCGCCACTTGATAGATCAAGAAACTCAGAGACTCAATTTTTTTTTTCTTTCCACTATCACCAAAATCTAAAAATAGTTAGCAGTAGTATTTACAGCTGTCAGTTTTTACCTTTGAATAGAAAATTCATAACATTCTAATTCACACACTCTGTAACTTTCACAAATGTGAATTTTATCAGTGGCAATTAATAAACATTTACTTGCTTTTCAGTAAATAAAGAAGAAAAACCCCATTTGATGATGGTAAGATTTGACCAGAGTATCATCCTTGAAGTGCATATTATTTTATAAAATATTTCAGTTCTCCTGGAATCACATAAATTGATCTGTTTTTTGATGTGGTCAAATCAGCTGGGTCAGCAATTTTGGCCGCAGGTGCAGGGAAGAAGAAGAACATAAATTCTTAGCAAACTGATCAGTTTGAGACAAAGCTCCACGGAAATGTCTGCAGGGACATCCTAGCACCCATTATTTCTCTCCTTCCTTGTTCCCCTGCCTGCTTGCAGCAGTCTGCTCTGGTATTTGCACAGGGGTGTGTGACCCCGCTAGATCTAAGCAGTGAATATTTTGGAAAAGGCCCTAAGGTCTAAGGAACAAGTCTCTATCCTGTGAATAATGAGCTACATGACTTTGCCAAGTCTCTATTCCTTAATTGCATCACTTAGAAATTGAGGTTTTCAAGGCTAAGAAAAATTTTCATTCTTCTCTGGTAATATTTTCCATATACATTTTTTTCTTCAATATTAGACAGTAGAAATCACTACCTTAATTTGTTTTGGTCTCTTAATAACCATCATATTTATGATATTTTACACTTGACTTCAAAGAAATATTAGGAACTAAGGAAAATGTATTTTTTTTAATAATTTAGACATTTGAGGATTTTTCAGTTGGTCATGAAGAAGGGACATTCTAGGTTAAATTTGTCAAACTAATATTTTAGTGATTCTTCCTTACTTGTTCCCAACACAGAATCACATGCACCATGAATGACTGTTGACAGTACTAACAGGAATAATAAAAAAATGCGTGATCAAATTTGGTTGAGAATTGGCTGTGTATAGATTTGCAGAAATAATAGAATTTTACCATTCATGATTTATAATCAAATATATCTATAAACCAAACATGTAGTTATTAATTGAAGTTATATCAAATTGAAGCAACATAGGACTATAGAAACAAAATATGAATTTAAAAAAGTTATTCTGAGTAACAGACCAACTTTTATATCAACGCACAACATTTCGATGATATTGCAGTCTTTACAAGATCTTAGCTGGACTGTTCTATTATTTGGAAAAGGAAGTGGTAGGTTGCACAAAGTCTTGAGGTGCCGTAGTTGGGGCTTTACCTGTGTGCTGCTCCCACCTGGCTTCAGGGCTAGCTCTGGGGTGTGAGCTCCCTGCACTTTGAATTCCATCCCTCATTTCCTCTTTGTCTTCCTCCTTCATCTTTTAAAAAGTAAAGATTGGAGCTTGTCTCTTCAAGCTGATTTTGACTCTTTTTGGCTTTGGGGCCTGAAGTCAGCACATCTGGTAAGCAGTACAGCATTTACCTAGAGCCTGGCCCCACCCCTGCGCCAGCACTATAACCCACAGCCTCTGTGGGCGCGGGGAGGGGAGTCTTCACTCACATAGGAGTGAAAGTCAAACTACAGGCTACGGAGCTAGATAATAATAAAAAAATTATTATTTTTCCCCAGTGACTCAGTATTTTCTAAAACCTCCAGCTCGCCCAATTCCTTTGTTATTAATAACCAAAAACCTTTTTAGCAATAATTTTCAGAGCATCAGTATGTATGCTATTGCATTGCCTTAGAATCACATTTGATTTTTGACCCAAAGTAGAATTGCCTAAGACTCCCCACCTCATTCACTGGCATCGACTTATAATTATTTTGGGCTACTTTCATATATTTCAAAACCTCCTTCAACATTACAACTGTTTCCCACTGGGGAGCTTCTTTAAAAGGTGGTGGAATAGGTCCCAAAGACATTTCTTAAGTTGGGTATCAGCATATTTTGCGCTATTATCTTTAGATTAAGAGCACAACTTCCCAACATTACTACTTAGAAGGGAACAAATTTCAGATATGCTCTACCCCTTGTGACACAATTGACTATCTATTCTAATATATCCCTACTTAGTTCTTCCTATATTAGAGCTATTCCTTAAAATATATTTTAAACTTACTGCTGGCCTACCAAAGGAAGAGAAATGTTCTAGTCAAACAAGCTCTGTTTAGAATATCTTTGTAATATGAAGCATACTATAACAATGTTACATAAATTTGAATATATATATATATTTTTTCTTAAGATCATACCTGGTTTTATTGGTGACTATGTTTCTTTCATCACTTTTAAAATGTTTCCTTTGATTTTGAACAGTTTTTCTTTCTCCTTTCCCATTATACATTTCCCAGAATTCACTGAAATAATGCAGTAATCCAAGACTGCTTCATAATGTGCCTGGCCTTTCCGATCTTAAAATAGCACTGGCTTTTGTTTACTCCAATGTCAAAGAAAGCTTGTATCTGATATTTTTTGCTGATTCATATCACTTTTGATATTTTTGCTTTCTAGGTTTCTTTTTAGTTATTGCCCAACAAAAGTGAAAAATTTAAAAAATCTTGTCCTGAAGTTGAATAAATGCTGTCATTAAGATCTCCCCATCTCTGTATCCTAACTCTATTATTAGCATTTTATCTGCATCTCAATTCTCAGTTGAGGCATAACAAAATTTTTTTAGGGGGGGGGCATTACTTTCTTTTTTGTTCCTTATGAGCAACACAGAGAGGCAAATATAAAAAAAGTGTGTACAGGTTATCCCCAGAGTGTGTAGCTTAGGGGGGCCTCTGCCTGGGTTTCCTACCTTGGTCCTCACTAGATCACTCTGCCAGCCCCAAGCACATGTGTGCAGACCTCAGCTCCTGGGCTTCTTGTTTCCATGCTAACAATAAGCTACTTTATTTTGTTCCATTTTTTCACTCATTCTTGTGTATTTCTATAAAAATAACTAAATTTCAGTTGCTTCTTAAACACACCCCTTTAGCACCATGGTTCTTGTGTCTTCTTGCTATTGTTCTTTGAAAGAGTCTAGACTAAACAGAAGTTTTGGTTTGTTGTCAATATTTTTTTCTAGAGGATGTCACAGATGACGTGACTATATGAACACAAGATGCGGTCTTCTGTCATCAGGTAGAGGGCTAAAGCTTATAGAGTCTAAGAGTTACAGGTTTCTACCTCAAGCAATCCTAGGAAAAATATAAAGTATCCAAACTCAGTTCAGGGTCCTGCTCTCCCATTTTTGCCCTTCAGTTACACCCTCTTCATTTTCCCTTTCTCCATCCTGTGTTACTAAGAAGAGAGAAAATATGAGAATGGGAATTCAGTGACTCATGAGAATAATGAAAGCCAATTTTCTACCTATGAAGTAAAATTTCTGAGGCATTCATAGGGTTTTAAGTTTAGTCATAAATCTTAAAAGTGATAACTCATTAATAAATATACAGGTAGGGATTAAGGTGGATACATCAGTAAAAACTTAGGTGTTGATGAAGGTTATAGGACATTAAGTATCTCAGGATGCTGTATTGTCAGGCAGTGCTGACATAATACATGGAAAATAAAACTTGCATGACTCTTACTAAATAGCACAGCTACATAACAAAAACTCTGATTGTATCTGTTGATAGTTTTATTTTATTATTTTTGTTTTTTCCTCATTATTGAGTTAACATTGGCATACAACACTGTATATTATTTAGAGGAATGTGTTCACATCTACTCGGATGTACGTCACACACTACACCCACTGCCAAGACTCCCACAGTCCTTTACCCTCCTACTTCCATTTCAACCCTGCCTTCCCTTGCTCTGGAGTAGCCTCAATCATTCAGATTGCTAATGTTTGTTTTGATATAGTTTTCTCAATTCCTTTGCTTTTTTTTATATTCCACATATTAGTGAACTCATCCATCTTTCTCTTTCAGACTTACTTCCTTTAGCATCATCCCTTTCAGTCTGTCTGCATTGTTGCAAATGGTAAAAGTTCATCTTTTTGATGTTGTGTAGTATTACATCATGTCTACATGCCACTTCTTAATCTACTGCTCTGTCTTTGGACATTTAGGTTATTTCCACACTTGGCTTTTGCACATAGTGCTGCAGTGACACAGGAGTGCATATATTACTGCAAATCACTTTTGTCTTTTTCAGGTAGAAACAGTGGAATTAATGGGTCATATGTTAAATCTATTTTTAGGAACCTCCTTTCTGTTTTCCATAGGGGCTGGTCCAGTCTACATTCCTGCCAGGAGTGTAGGAGGCTTCTTTTCACATCCTCACCCACAGTTGTTGTTTCTAGTTTTTGTGATATGGGCTATTCTCATGGGTGTGAGGTGGTATCTTACTGTGGTTTTGATTTGCATTTCCTTGACGATAAGTGATGGTGAACATTTTTTATGTGCCTGTTAGCCATATGTATGTCATCCTTGGGGAGATAAATCCACTTGGCTCCTTTGCTCATCTTTTATTGAATCATTTGTTTTCTTTTGTTGATTTGTATGAACTCTTTGTAGATCTTCAACATTAACCCCTTGTTGGGTATATGCTGTGCAAATATTATATCCCTTTCAGTAAGATGTCATTTTGTTTTAAGGATAGTTTTTACTGTGTAGCAGCTTTCTAGTTTGATTTAGTCCTATTTGTTTAATTTTGTATTTTTTTTTTCTTTAATGTCAGAATCAAGTCTGGAAAGATGTCTCTGAAGTCATCATAGTCAATGTTTTACCTCCACTTTCTTCTATGTATTTTTTGGTTTCTGGTTTCACATCTAAGTCTGTAATCAAATTGGAGTAAATTTTTGTTTATATTGTGAGAGAGTGGTCTAGTTTCATTTTTCAACATGTAAAAGTCAAGTTTCCATAGAACATGTGGTCCAGTTTTGGAAAAGATGTTCCATTCTCCATCGTATAATCTTGGCTTCTGTCATAGATTAGCTGTCCATATAAATGTGGGTTCATATGTGGGTTCTCTACTCTATTTCATTGGTAAGTGTGTCTATTTCTATTCCAGGACTGTACTAATTTGGTCACTGTATTCTTGTAGTGTAGTTTGGGAAGATGATACGTGCATTTCTCTTCATGTCCTTTGTGGTCCATATAAATTTCAATAATGTTTGCTTTATTTTGTTGAAGAATGCCATTTAAATTTGATTGCAATTGCAATGAATCTATGTATTACTTTGGGTAAATGAAAATGAAGATTTTAACAATATTAACTACCCTGATCCATGATCAGGGAATAGCTTCCCATTTCCTTGTGTCTGCTTTGCTTTTAACAGCATTCTCTACTTTTTGTTGAATAAATCTTTCACCTTCTTTGTTTTTTTTTTTCTTTCCTTCTTTATTTATATATATTTGACATCAGTTGTAATCCCCATGGAGTCCCCATCACCATTTCACCAGTGCACCATCACCTCAGTCCCTTGTGCTCTTCTTTGCCCTCAACCCTCTCACTCCCCCCCACCACCAAGTGTCCCCAATTTGTCCTTGTCTTTTTGTTTTTATTATTATTATTGTTGTTATTATTCTTTTCCTTGATCCTTATTTGGTTCCCTTATATTCCTCCTAGAGGGGGAAACCATCCGGTATTTTTTTTTTTTTTTGCCTTCTGACTTATTCCACTGAGCATAATCCCTTCCAGCTCCATCCATGTTCCTACGAATGCGACTAGTTTATCTTTTTTGATTGCTGAATAGTATTCTATCGTGTATATGTACCACATCTTCTTGATTGAAACACCTGTCTTTGGACATTTAGGTTGTTTCCAGGTCTTCCCTATTGTAAAGAGTGCTGCTATAAACATAGGGGTGCAGGTATTCTTTTGAATCAGTGTTTTTGTGTTCTTTGAGTATATTCCTAGGAGTGGGATTGCTGGATCCTATGGAAGTTCCATTCTTAGTAGATTGAGGACCCACCATCCTGCTTTCCATAATGGTTGGACCAGCTTGCATTCCCACCAGCAGTGTAAGAGAGTTCCTTTTTCCCCACATCCTCGCCAACATTTGTTGTTGCTAATTTTTTGATATGTGCCATCTCACTGGTGTAAGGTGGTATCTCATAGTGGTTTTGATTTGCATTTCTCTGATGACAAGAGAAGTTGAGCATTTTTTCATATGCCTGTTGGCCATTTGCATGTCCTCTTTGGAGAATTGCCTTTTTAGCTCTTCTGCCCATTTTTGGACTGGGTTGTTCACTTTATTTTTGTTTAGTCTGGTTAGTTCTTTGTTCCACCTTCTTTGTTAACTTCTAGGTATTTAATACTTTTTTTTTTTAATACTTCCTGATGCTACCATAAATGTGATTTTTTTTCTTGATTTCCTTCTCTTTTAGTTAATTATTTACGTGTAGGAGTACAACAGACTTTTGCATATTGATTTTGTAGCCTGCCACATTACTGCACTGATTTATTGTTTCTAATACTTCATTTAGTGGAATCTTTACTAGGGTTTTCTATGTATATTATCTAATCACCTGAAAATAGTGATAGTTTTACTTGTGCTTTATAAATTTGCATTCATATTTGTCATAAAGTTGTTTATATTAGTCTTGTATGATCCTCTGTATATCTGAAGTCTCCACTGTAACTTCTCTTTTATTTCTGATTCTATTGATCAGAATACTCTCTTTTTTTCTGAGACTAGCTAGAGGTTTATATATTTTATTTACATTTCAAAGAACCTGGTTTTGGTTTCACTGATCTTTTAAATTGTCCTTTTCAATTTTATTTCATTATTCTGCTCTAATTTTTATTATTTCCTTCCTAATACTTGCTTTTGGTTTCTTTTGTCCTTCTTCTATATCTAGAGTCTTACAGTATAATTTCAAATCATTTGTGTGAGCTCTTTCTTTTTATGATGTTAGCTGTGATGTTATAGGCTTTTCCCTTAGAATTGTTTTTACTGCATCCCATAAATTCTGGCAGGTCATGTCTTCATTTTGTTTGTCTCCATGTATTTTTTATTTCCTGATTTGATTTTTTTTCATGAAATTAATTGTAAGTCAATAGTATGTTTTCCAGTACCCATATACTAGAGGTTTCTCCTTTTTGTGGTTAATTTCCAGTTCAATACCATGTGATCAGAGAATATACTTGATATGATTTCACTCTTCACTAATTTATTGACACTTGTTTTTTGACCCAATGTGTAGTCTTTCTTGGAGTCACCTTCCAGTATTAGGTTGTGGCCAATGTCTGTTTTTAGGTTTGTTAATATATTTGGGTAGTCTTCCATTTGGTGCTGCTTACTGTTGTTTTAAGCAGAATTTAGTGGTCATAAAACATCTTATACTGTAAATTCTGGAAGTCTTAATTTTCCCACCAAATTTTAGTTTTTCTATATTATGAGAATATTCCCAGTTTTTGATTTAACTGATAACAATCAAGTAATTTCACAAAAAAAATGGGTAGAGTTGAGCATTACCTTTGCCTTTTGCACATGGTTAAAATGAGAATGTTAGGTTTCAAACAAAATTTCCAAAGATTATCTTTTTAAGACTCTTACAAGGATGCCTTATTTAGTTGGATAGATTTGATAATCATAGTTTTCTATTTTAAACATGTTTAAGGACTTATTTAAGAATTAATAATTTTATGATAGTTACTAGGTGAACCATATATGAAGAATTCTAAAGTAGCATAAAAGGCTACTTATCATATTTTGCACAATTAATCCAAGAACTTGGAATACATGCTATAATTGTTAGAATATGCAATTAATAATAATTAATTAATATAATTTATATATTAAGCCAAATGAATACTTAGTTAAATTATCTTATTTGTGTTCAGAGATTCTTTTAAGTATATTGAATGTCAAGTGTTTTTTCACCTAATGATTTCTAAAATCCTGTTTTTGTCAGTTCTGT
Organism: Galemys pyrenaicus; assembly: GCA_019455555.1. NCBI lineage: Eukaryota > Metazoa > Chordata > Mammalia > Eulipotyphla > Talpidae > Galemys > Galemys pyrenaicus. Next base: position 2,144,080 of record JAGFMF010012268.1, read on the forward strand.
GTCACAGATTTCCAGTACTTGGAGGTAGTGGCCTATGCTATTTCACCCCAACTCCTAATATAATTAGAATGGGTCATATCATCATGAATTATGTGAAGGTTTAATATAGTTGCTAATATGTTTGAAACTACATTTGCAAAGCCACTAGATAGTTTATACAACTTATTATGAATTCATGTAGACTTTGCAGGGGCACATACAAATATAGGATCGTGTTGATTCCCAGGAAATGATGTCAAGGTGTCAAAATGCTCATCAAAGGGCTCCTGTATTAAATAAAATAAATGTAAAAACCCACAAAGTTCAGAGTTTGTTTAGAGTTTAACATGTGTGTATGAGACAATTATATACTGGATGTTAACGAGCTTCTCTGTGGACAACTAAATGAGCTAATAGATGAAATAGGCCTTTGAATATTTTACCAGTGTGGAAAACAACAATTTGCTAATTCATATCTGATGCCTTAATTACAGCAATTAGATTGACACAATCAGGAAATTCAAATAACCTTGCAAACATCATACATTTTCATATAGTCATGGCTATTAGTTTGGGGGTTCCAAAGAAGACAAATAAACAGTTAGATTCTACTTAAAAAGTAAAGCGCTGGGGCCTCCCTGTTGGCGCAGCAGGTTGTGTGCCACACTGAAGCATCTGAGGCACAGCAGCGTGAGTTCGATCCCCGGCCAGGGAGGGGACCCACATGGCGCAGCAGACCTCTCCTGCCTCGCCTGCTGCTCCCCTCAGCAGTGTGTTTCAGTCAGTCTGCCTGTTCTGCTCCCCACTCTGTCTCTGGTGCATTGTCTCACATCCCGCAATTCTGGCCTGTACCCCAGCTCTTGTATGCCGAAATAAATAAATCTTTTTTTAAAAAAAAGTAAAGTGCTTCTGACACTTCATTTTTTTTCTATTTTTCCTTTCCCCTCCTTACTGTCAGTTTCAATTTGTGCCATGGAGAGTCACTATCCAGAGTTAAACAGTTACCATTTTGTTGGCAGCTGAGATTTGGTATAGAGCTGACCTCTCTTGATCTGATCTCAACTGTTGGCAACATGGCATCTGCGTGGCCCTGGACAACCAGTAGCCCAGGGGACAATGATGGTATCAATCTCATAGGATTGTTAAGGGAATTAAACTTAGTGCCAGTACTGAAATATATAAAATATCCAAAATTTATTAGTTGCCTTTTCTGTGGAAAACTTGAAGTGTCTGAAAATGGAAAATTATGTGGACTATTTGATTGAGTGATTCATATTTTGTTTTTCTTCACAAAATTTAAAAAGTGAATGTTTTGTGTATTTGAAAAGTCTGATGACTATGAGGCGTGCAAAACAAACATGTAAGTACAAGTAGGAAACACCTAGGACCCAGGCATTTATTATTTCTTAATGGTACAACTTCCCAAAGTAGTTTTAAACATTACTTTACAAATGAAAGTTCTGTGATTTAGATATTTCCCAGTGATTTTTCCAAAGTCACAGTGCTGCCACTTTATATTGAAGTGAAGTAAGGATTCCAAAGAATGCAGGTCTGTTCTGTGCCCACCTGTGGCTTGTTAAAATAGGCATGTGCAGGGTTAACTGCAGTGGAAGGTGACCATAGCTGAGCTTCTCCTGGGGTCTTGTAGAGCCAGCTGGATTCCAGAATTTGTTGTAACACATGCTACTTTGTGATCCTAGGAAAATCTGGTCTCAAACTCTTAACTAATAGAATATGAGAGTATGGTTCTCTCTTCCAACTTTAGTGACCTGAGACTCATTTTTTCACATGGAAAGTGGGAAATGCATGCTCAGCTATCTCTGGGGTGACCTTGTGGCTCTGAGAGAATGATGTTTATTTAATAATCTACTGGTCATTTTTTAAATTTGATGATGTAATTCCTTTTGGGAAATATTTTAATTTTACATAAAATTTATATATTGTAATACAGTAGTTATAACAATGAGATATTAAGAAAGTTCATGACTAGATTTTTTTTTTTTTAGAAATGCTGGACTAAATAAATGCAAATGTTGGGCCTCTCTGGTGGCGCAGTGGGTTAAGCAACACACTATGAAGCAAACCGCAGCCACTGCGGCACAAGTTCGATCCCTGCCACCTGCCAGGGAGGGGACCCATGTGGTGTAGTAGACCTTTCCTGCCTCGCCCACTGCTGCCCTCGGCAGTGGATTTCAGTCAATCTGCTTGTTCTGCTCCCCACTCTATCTGGTGAATCCTTTCACCTCCCGCGACTCTGGCCTGTACCCCAGCTCTTGTATGCATAAGTAAATAAATCTTTAAAAAAAATGTGAATGTTCTGGGGCCTCCCTGGTGGCACAGTGGGTTAAGCAACGCACTGTGGGGCAAAACGCAGCCACTGCAGCACAAGTTCGATCCCTGCGGCCGGCTGGGGAGGGGACCCACATGGTGTAGCAGACCCTCTCCTGCCTCGTCAACTGCTGCCCTCGGGGCAGTGTGTTTCAATCTGCCTGTTCTGCTCCCCGCTCTGTCTGGTGAGTCCTCTCACCTCCCGCAACTCTGGCCTGTACCCCAGCTCTTGTGTGCATAAATAAATAAATCTTTAAAAAAAAAATGTGAATGTTCTCTACAGAAAGGCTGTTCACTATATAATATCTAATGCAAACTGTGAATTTCTGAAAGTTTGGTATAACATGCAGTGTTTCCCAAACCTATTTGACCATAGAACCTCCTGCTTGTATCCCCATGGCATTATACTTCAGGGAAGCACATATAGAAAATTCTGTAGGAATTTTAGACTAACTGGTAGGCCAGTGAAAGAGTCTATTTTGGAATAAGGGGACCTTTCAGAAGACCCCAGATCTCTCTTTAGGTGGGAGCATGAAGCCAACCCTCACTGGTGGTCACCACTCAAACCTACCAGAGGACAAACGAAACATGATTGTTCTTTCCTGATATATGCTTGCTGACTTGCATATGTTCAATTGTTCAATTTAAAAACAAAAGTGGCCAAAGGAGATAAACCATTTTAGAAACATATATCTGAGATATTGTAGAATATTTGTTAATACCGAGGCTAGAAACATTTCTAGGTCTATCAGGATCATAGTGGGGAAGTGACAAGACATTGAAGTGAACTGAAGCACTTCTTGCTCTACCTCATCATCTCTGCCTGAACAATTGGTAGCCTCCTAAAGGTCTTCCGACTTTGCAGACCTCTGTTCATGCCCTGATCCCTGTGCTGGCACACTGCTCTTGTAGACATGGAAGTCAGATGTTATTCCCCTATTTCAATCCTCAAGTGCTTTTTTGTTGCTCTAAATCCCCAACTTAGCATATAAAGCCTATGGTTCTCATGACCTCTAACCATGCTGGAATTGGTTTGTTACTTGGATACAGCTATTTTTGCTTTAAGACTTTTGTCCTTGCTGTTGCTCTCATGAGCATCTTCCCCTTGGTCTCAACCTAAATGTCATATTTTATAAATGTCTTTCCACATAATCTGTACTCCCCACCTCTCATTCACTGTCACAGCACACTTCTGTAATTATCTCCCCAGTACTTAGTACTGTCCAATGGAGATTGGTTTATCATTATTCATTGCTTATTCCCTCTGATTTACCCCAATGCTCACATTTTAGCATTTCCAATAGGGCCCCTTCTATAGTAAGTGCAATTTAGTGTGACCTTAATGTTTATGCATCAATGGAAATGTCACCATGGCTATTTATTGCTTCACTTATTTGCGTCTCAGTTTCCTCCTCTGTAAAATGCAGATCAAAAATAATATCTACTTCATAGGGTGACTTAGAAGTGGAAAAAAATTTAAAGTGCTGTTAACATAGTATCTGACGTATACTAAGAACTTCATAATTTATAAATATTATTTCATTGATTCATTCAGCATTTATTGGTCAACCAATACGGCTAGATTCAGGAAATGCAAAATATGTGTAAAGTGTGATTCCTGTCCTAGAGATTCTCCTTGAACTTGAGGTAGCCCTGATTCACTGTACCACTCAGAATCCAGTGTTTAGAATAACGGTATTTATCCAATTATGTCATGTCATTGAGTATTTTGAATGTCAGTGGAAGGTGACAAGGAATGGAACCAAAGGCAGAAAAAGGTGTTCTTGATATATGGACAACAGCTCTCTAATAGGTTTAGAGATTACTAAGGTGAAAATCACGGTATTTGCTATCTGAGACCTCAAGGTCTAGTTCAAGCAATGACATTGGTCCTAGAATGAATTGAAAATGGAGGCGAGCAGAGGTTGTGAGGGAAGTCATACCTGGCTAATAGGTCAACCCTTATGAGTAAGACTACTTTCAAGAAATGATTTAATGAACAAAACTATGACTGAAAATAATCTTTGTGAAAATGCTTCTGAGGATATTTATTTTAAAGTAGGGAAACAAAAATTTTAAACCAAAACGGAAATTTCAAGCATAGAGTCTCTTGTACATATTACCTGCTGCAGGCATTTTGTGAGCTGGGTAGGGGAGGCACCAGGGTCTCCCAGCTGCCCTTGCTGTTGCATGGATTCTGTTACCTTGCTAGTCTCTTGCAAGGCTGATTTAGGAGTTAAATACAGACTGAAAGCACTTAGGGAAATAACTAGAGTGAAACATGCTTTCATCTGATGTGAGGGCAGCTCTCCATGGATAAAACATAGTCACTTCTTACTTGTCCATCTTTCAGTTAGGCTGTATCTTTCCCCTAAAGTTGTATAACAGTTACACTGAAGATCAGGCATTAGTGGATGTGAATTATGCTATCTGTATTTCTTTTGGCTTATCTTAGCTCAGAATACCTCATCACTTGATAAAACCAAATTAATGAAAAGTCAGTGCTGGCAATAATGTCAAAACACTTCAGAAAAAATGGTTGTGTTCAAGGAAAGCATCATTCAGAACTAGAAAGTTGTCCGTTCTTGGACTCCTGTCTTTTTTTGCCATAGAATTGCTTAATCCTAGCTTTGAAGTTTCTTTTCTTGTGGTTACAAAAGGACTTCAGAAAACCAGAATGCTCTTCGGTGATGGATAATCCTTTATTTACAATGGAGTGTGTCTTGGTGATTTCAGATATGTTGAGGAAACAATTCAGCAACTTAATGAAGTGTGTTGGTCTTTTAGCACTAAACATAAGGTTTGTGAGTTAAACAGAATAATCTAGTTGTATATGTGATAGGAATGACTAATTTCCTTCCTCAAGTATCTTGAGATAATGGCTAAAGCTGGATTTTAAAATTGTTGAAATTCCTCATTCATCATTTTGAGTGTTGTAACAATGTTGATGACTGAATAATAATGCCTTTTATGTGTTGGATACACTGCAGTTTAAAAAACATGTGCCCGTACTTTTCGCTCAAGGACAAGGATTGTGGTTTTCTTGTTCACTGTAGTAGTCCTGACCCGGCTCTACACCTTTGTATGCTGGCACATAGAGGACTTACTACGTGTGTGTGTGTACTTTTTGCTTTCATTTAATACTTGCAAATGCTCTGCAATATAGATATTAATATCTTGAATTTACACAGCAGGAAATGGGAGGTGGAAGCAGGTCTTACATGAGAAAATCGAAACTCAGAAAAATTAAAATTAAAAACATTTTTGTGGTCCATTATCAAGAAGGTGATGAAACTAGATCTAGGCCTTGTATCTTCTTTTCTTGAAATTGTAATCTAGTATGCATTCATCTGTGAAAAGAAAAGGAAGGGAAGGGAAGGGAAGGGAAGGGAAGGGAAGGGAAGGGAAGGGAAGGGAAGGGAAGGGAAGGGAAGGGAAGGGAAGGGAAGGGAAGGGAAGGG
>JAGFMF010012268.1:2153391-2190450 GCA_019455555.1 Galemys pyrenaicus
CATCGTGTATATGTACCACATCTTCTTGATCCAGTCCTCTACTTTTGGGCTTTTGGGTTGTTTCCAGGTCTTAGCAATTACAAATAGTGCTGCGATACAACTGCTTATTTCCTGTCTGGTAGCCCTCCCTGTCCTCACTTACCACCTGAGCACTAATATAATAGGTGCTCAATAAAATATGTCACATTGTTTTCTTCCTGTCAATCTCCTCCTTGGGAGCCAGGAAGTAGATATGGATTTGTCTTTTCAAAACATTGAAAGTGCCAAACTTTCCATGGCACTTTCCATGGCACCACGGAAAACTTGGCTAAAATGAAAAGCAACAGAGCATATTTTTTTTGGGAGAATTTATTTGGGGCAAATATGTATATATATTTTTTGTCTTTTTCAGGCTTTTATTACTCTTTCCATCAGAGGCAACCAGGTACATGGCAGGCGGGGTGCTGGAGTGGGGGGAGGCTGGCAGGTTTCCTAGTCCCCAGCAAATCTCACCCTCTCTGGGCTATTCTCACCCTCTCTAGCCTCTGTTCTCTTCTTTTTGCCTCTCTCAGGGCAAATATTTTTTATTAAAAGGAAAAAAAAAAAGATGCTACCAAGCCTGCATTCCCTGGGTCATGGTTGTATGACCGTGCTACTGATTTGTAACATGTGTGAGGTTTAGGAGAATGCTGGTGACTTATTAACCAAGTATTACTTGGTGTATTTCTGGGCTGGTGGTAACTGTAACTGGTGGTCACTTTAATCATCAACAGATTGAGAATGCTGATTGATATCACCACTGCAACATGACCATGCAGTTGAATCAACCTTCTGATTTAAAGGATTGTAAAGCAGGGCTTCCCTGATGGCGCAGAGGGTTGAGCACTGCACTGTGAAGCATTCACGCACATGTGTGCGAGTTCGATCCCTCCCAGGGAGGGGACACATGGCGTAGTAGACCTCTTCTGCCTTGCCCGCTGCTCCCCTCAGCAGTGTACTTCAGTCGATCTGCCTGTTCTGCTCCCCGCTCTGTGTCTGGTGAATCCCCTCACCTCCCGCGACTCTGACCTGAACCCCAACTCTTGCACACATAAATAAATCTTTAAAATAAATAAAAGATTGTGAAACAAACTGTAATCCCAAATTTTAAATAGAATAAAATAAATGTATGTTTCCTGTATTATGAAGAATCAACTACAGTTAACTCTTGAACAACACAGGTTTGAAATGTATAGGTCCACTTATGCAAGGGTGTTTTTCTATCCCTTGGATTCCACATCATAGAGTCAGTGAAGCTTTGGTGGTGCTTGGTTGAATCCATTGATGCAGGGACCAGGTATAAGAAGACTGACTACAAGTTACACATGAAATCTGAATGTAGGAATAGAGGTGCCCTTAACCTATGCGTTGTTCCGTGGTCAACTGAAGTTAGTAGTCTCAGGTTGTCGTTGCATTTTTATTGCATTCAATTAGATATAGTTGTTTGTTTACTGTGAGAAACTCTGAGACTAATTGTTTAGTATATTTTAAGCCACAGAAAGGAAAATTGTATAGAAAACATGAATTCCTGCATCTGTTGCTCCATTGTGATCTGGTGCTGACTATGACTAAAGGCAATGTTTAGACTTAACTGCCTGCTGTATTTAACTGCTTGTAGGTGGTATGATGTTGCATGTATGCTCAAGTACCAAGTTGTCTTCTCTCTGAAATCCTTTTTTCATATTTCATTGTTAATATAACCATAGAGGCAAAATTAGCTTTTAGCAGAGAAAGCCACAAATACAGTTCTTTTAAAACATAATTAGGCACAGTTATCAGTTGATGATTTCATAATTGAGCTGTAATGACTTGATTTTATTTGTAATCAAATGCTGATGCTTGTTCTATTGCTTCTGCAATGGGGAAAACCTTGGGGACCAGGGATGGCCTGGTTGGTGAGTCCTCATCTGTGTACTTAAAAATGCAGGACATGCACAGAGGACTAAGAATGAAAGGATTTAGATAAAGAATGAGAAAAAGAAGAGGTAAGGGAGAAAAGGAGATGAAAATTTATTGACTAACACACAGCCAAATGCAGCTGCCCTGCCTGCAGATGGCCTCAGCTGAGCGGAGACCAGTCAGAAGCCAACCAAAAAACCAGAGAGAGAGACACCAAGTATGCCTGTGTTCCATGTTTAAAGTTCAACATGGCTGCACCCCTCTGCCCTTCTGTCCCAGTAACTCCGGTACCCCTGTTGAGAAAGGGAGTGCAGTTGGGAAAGCTCCAGCTTTTCCCATTAAGTATCCTAGAAGCACCACCACGCAACCTGGAGGGTGTTCTTCACTGTTTCTCTAACACCTCCGTAGCCCACTGTACCTCTGTCTGCCTTCTGGACGCAGGAGACACAGCCACCTGCACTTGCCCACCCAGGCTGCCTTATTGCGGCCTTATATACCCTCCACCCAAGCCTCAGCCCTGGAACTGTGGCGCTGCACCATCTGCCACTCATCACAGAACTATTTTACTCTTGGTCTTTCTAGTATTGTTATAAGTTAGCGAGAATATAGGTTCAACTGTCCTCGCTTCCTTTTCCCTCTCAATTCATGTCTCTTTTGACATTCTATATACGCAGATTTGTAATCTCTTGACAGGATACAAGTCTCTCTATGGCGAGATTTTCTATGCTTTCATTGTTCTCAAGGTGAAGAATGAAGTAGTGTTTGAGTCTCATGCCCTGGGTTTTACCCTGTCTGGAATCAAATCTACAATATTTACTTGTACTATAAATTTTTCTAACAGAATCACTTCCTCAAGTCTCTCTTTGGTGTAACTAAACTGACTTGCTGGATGAGCAATTTTTATTTGATTAATTCTTTAACGTTAGTCTCACTGGGAAATAATGCATCTGTAAAGGAAAAATTCCAGTTATTATTTTCCCTCTCTCTCTGTAGAGAAAACTATAGTTTTTCCCTATTATGTGTTTATTCCCTGTGAGTCTTCTTTGACACAAAAGATTTTATTTCTGGTCAGCAAACGTGTAGCAGTTTCCCCCCAAATGATCCTCAATGATATCAACTAGGTGTCCTACAACTTAGATCAATTTTCATAGGTCAGGTAGGTCAGATCCCGTATGTTAGGGGCTCAGTTCAATGAGACTGCCCTCCTGAATGTGCACGTACTTCAGGTGCCAGTAGGAAGCCCACATTATCTGTCACCAGTGCTTCTTATCGCACAGCTTTAGAGTGGAGATGCCAACAGCACCCTTTTGGGTGGGGCCTTGGCCCCCTTTGGGTTGGGTCACATCACCAAGGAGTATATTCTCTGGGAAACTTACTGGATGCTGGACTGTTAGGATTTTCTGGAAGTTCCCTCATGCAGGCATGATCGATCTTTAACTCCATTTCAGTCCTTTTCTCTTAAGAAAATGGCAGTCAGAATGAAAACTCCATGCATCTAATCTTGGTTTTGTCTTTCTGATGCCCAACCCCCACCACCTGAAGCCATCTAGAGCACACCCAGAACCCCCTCATTAGAACAAGAGGCTCTTTATGCTTCCAGCTCTTAGCAAATCATAGGGGTTTTAGGAGCTCTGTATCAGGAACCAGGGTCAAAGATTAAATTTTAGAGCAAAACATATTCCTAGTGCTATTATCACTTAAGGATTTACAAAGATTTTAGGAGCTCTGTGCCAATGACTGGGGACAGAGATCAAGAGATACACTAATGATAAATCATAATATCACAGTAGCCAGCTGTAAATGTGTATCAATGGTAATCCTTAGGAAATTATTTTACAAGCAAATGAGAGCATGTGAAGCATTTTTCTTACTTTTTATTTTATTTCTTGATGGTATTTTTTTTCATTTTTACATTATTTCTCTTATCAAACAGTCCAGCATTGTTTGGCATTTGAATGAAATCCAAAGGTTAGGTGCAATCGATTGTGCTTTACTATTTTGCCCAATGTTCTTATGCTGTAGGGAATAGTTTGTTCTCATCTTAGACCAACTGGAAATTAATGATGCTAATACATCTTGGAGTTCTCACCGTAGCATCTCAATCAATTCTGTTTGGAAATGCAAAGGAAACAGGTAGGTGAAAAGAGAAGTCTTGGACAACACCTGTGACCCAGAGCCCCTGATGGGCACAGAATGAGAGAGTCAGATTATGCAGTGGAGGGACACACGCTGTGGAGTGAGATCACTTGGGTTCACCACTGACCAGAGGGGTGACTAATTTGTAGAAGCTATGCCTCTTTTATAGTGATAACAGCACTCACCTGGAGAAAGAATTGACACGTAGAACAAGTAAATGATGGATACCACAGGTGGAAAAATAAAAGTAAACCCTGTGGAATGTGTTAAGAAACTCATAGGGGTGGAAGGGAATATAAGAATAGTTACATGTGTGACGACAACATAAATTTTTAGCCATGTGACTATTAAATAAGCAGAGAGCTTAGCTAGCAGACTAAGTCAAAGAAGAGAAGCCGAAATATTTCTCACAGGAGAGGAACATTTTTTAATATGGCTCCTATGTCCATGGTATTGGAGTAATTATGTCTGAGCACCAATATTCTTGCAGAATTCAGTCTGTTAGAAACAGAGGGTGCTGACTTCATGTCCTCTGGCAGTCCTAGGTACAGTCCTAGGTACATCTAAAACAACCCCGTTGAGTCCGTATATTTTCCCCTCCAACATTTTAACATTTAGTTGTTCTTTCAAGTAGATGCCATATTTTGATCCCACCAATAATCACTCAAAGGCAATTTTCTGTCTCAACTAGAAATATTTAAATTCTTAGACTTTAGAAACTTGAACATTAGTATAGGTGATGAGTAAAATGTAGAGGACACATTCTAAACAAACCTGTATTACACTGAATTTATATGGATCCATACAGATCTGCACAACCTCCTTCACAGAGAAAGTTGCACCAATGCTGCAATTTGTGTCTTTTCAGAATGCCATGACTAGGTAGTAAGTGCTTTTGGAGCCATACACTTAAGGATTTTGAAAGACTCAAATGTTTCTCATCAGCCAGCAGCACTAATCCTTTATGTTGACTATTTATAAATCAAATCTGTTGTGAAATCTGTTTACTGGAATAATTTTTATACGGTTTTTAGATGGTAATGCACTTTTCCCACAAGTGCTCAGTAAACTTTCTGACACATATAATTTCTGTTATGTTGAATTTTTCAGTTAACTTATTAGCAATTGTTTCCACTGGAATTCTGGAGAATTTTAAGCTTGAAAAGTTCTTTGGGATTTAACAAGAATCTCTTAACTTGGGTATCATGTTTTGTTTCCACAGAAAATTATTTTTAACTCAGTACCTTGACAGGAGACAAAGTTTACAAATTGTTTTCATTCAAGTCCAAGGGACTGGTAGTCAAGTTTTATGGAGGTGATTTTCACACCTTCTGGAACTTTCTTCAGGTTCCCACATGCATCTTCTGTCAGCATTTCTGAGACTCAGAGAACTCTGCCTTTCATACTATATCAGTACTGAAGTTTCTAAAGTCTAAGAATTTAAATATTTCTAGTTGAGAAAAAAAATCAAATACTGAATAAGATATAGAAGATCAGATATTGAAGGTATTGGTATACTCTGAACATTGATCACTTTTTCTTCATAATTATTTGAAATACTTTTATGATAAATGGTGAAAAAAGCAACTACTACATTCACTATATTTTTATAGAGTACTTTCTCAAGTTTATTACCAAGTTTAACATATATATGTGTTATATAAACACTGTGAAAATAGTTTTCAACTACTTATGTTTCCTTCAAAAACAGGTTTGCAAAATTCATCCCCAATCATTGACGTAGTGAAGAACTCTGTTGATACTTGTCCTCTTTTCAAAATGTTCATGCGTGCTTGCATTTTCTCAGTCTGAGGAATAGTTTCTCTCTCAAGGCCATGGCGACCTTCTTTGTCCTTACCCTCTCCATTAGGACACAGGCTTGTTTGATTAAATATGGTACTTAAAATATTTTGAATGTTATCTTTTAGTATAAACATTTTGTCTAATCTTAGATTTGCCAGATACAATATGATTCTCAGTTATTTGAATTTCAGATAAACATTGTATATTTTAATATAGTATGTTCCTTGCATTGTTTTGTAGAGATACATATAGTTCTCTCCATGGTCACATATAGGTGTGCTGATTGTGACATTATATGTATGTAAATTACACATTCATCTTTTTCTAGTCTTAAATTATAATATTTCTATTTTTGTTTTATAGTTTTCACAGTTATTATTCAAATAAATGTACACCATTACCATGAGTTAAATACCATACTTATTTAGGGCATAACAGTGTCCTGTTTTAGACACGTAGGATTTTCACTGAGAGCAGTGATTTAAAAGTTAACTTTTTTTACTCAAAGGGATTTTAAAAGTGCAGGACGGATAGAGATAAACATAAGCAGGAAGTTTCATTCTTTTATTTTTTTTTCTAAGTATTTTTTAATTTTATTTTTTTCCTTTATATATATTTGACATCAATTGTAATAGTTTCAGTCTTTTAAAAGGAACATTTTCTTGTCTGAATTTACTCAAACTTCATAACCATTTGTAAAATTAATTTTTAATCTTCAAGCACTTATTATAATAAGTGAACATAATTTTTTGAAAAATATATTATTTAAAAGATGAGCACGTGGGGGCCTCCTTGGTGGCACAAAGAGTTAAGTGGCAGCACTATGAAGCATCCCCCACCACCACAGCATAAGTTAGATCCCTGCCAGGGAGGTGACCTGCAAGGCACAGCAGATCTCTCCTCTCCTGTTTCACCTGCTGCTCCCCTCAGCAGTGTATTTCAATAGATCTGCTTGTTCTGTTCCCCACTTTGACTCTGGTGAATCCCCTTACCTCTGGCATCTCTGGCCTGCACCTAGCTCTTGTATGCATAAATAAATAAATATTTAAAAAAAAAAAGATGAACACTTGTTTCTGAGTTCCATGGCTCAGTAATGAATACTCATTCATAACCGAACCATCAACCCTAAATAGCCCAAACTTCAAAGCTCTTAAATATTATGTGGAAAACTTGAATAGCCTATGAGCCTATAAGTCATTAGCTTTGAGGGAAAGAAAGAAGAATAAAGGGAAAAGATAATATCTTAGTAATTATTATTTTTCATGTTTCCCCTTATTTATTACTAGATGTAGGTGGTATCAAAACCCCTGATCTATTTAGTTAAAATCAAATGAATACATATGATGTTGACTAAATAGTGCAACAAATCATTGTTTCCACAGATTCAGAAATTACTTGTGAGCTTCCTTAATGATTTTGACGCCTTATCTTACTTTTGGTGACAATTTTTGATGATTTATGAAATTTTCTACTTTCTCTGGGGAACAGTGTAGCCTAGTTGTTGTTAGCCCCTAGCTGCCATTTTTGCTAAGTGGATGGAAAAAAGACATCTCATCTACCCTTATTCACATTGGTGGAAATAAAAATAAATCTCTGTGTTTAACCTATTGTACAATAGGTGTTTTCCCACAGGTAATACAGTGAAAAATTATAATGCAATTTAAAAATATATATATAACTATATGAATTGTTTAATTTCTTTTATCTGATTTGCTTACATGTAAACATATTTACATATATATGCATGTGTAATATAAGAAATAATATCTATGTATATGTGTGTACACATAAATACATATAAAAATACACACATATTAATACACAGTGCTAAGGTACATAATTTGTAATTTGCTGCTTTGTATATTAACAAAAGGCTCCTGTAATTTCCTGATACATATGAAAACAGTGAGTCTCATCATCACCTCACCATCACCACCGCCTGTCTGTTAGAAATGCAGATTCTCAGGCCCCACCCCAGACCTACTGAATGAGAAACTGAAAGCAAGGAGCAGGTATTTATTTGACCAACCATTCCAGGTGATTTGAGAACCATTGCACTGAGGTAAGCATAGCCAAGTTTTTCACACATCAATTGGGAACTTTTAGAAAGAATGCTGCTAAAACCATTGCTGTATATTATCTTTACACAATTCAATGAGTGTAAAGGCATTTAAAAGGTTTTACTTAAACACAAGACTAAATGGTGATGGAATTTCTATAGTTGAAATGGAAAAACCTTAAGCTATGTGACTTTGGACACAAAAAGATAATGCAAGATTAGTTAATTTTCTATTTAAATACCTACTCTTTCATAATAGTATATAAAGAAACAATTTCAACAGTGCAAATATTCCAAGTTTGTTATGACAATACTTGTATCACCTTTTCCTCCCTTTCAAATAGATTTTACTTTTTAGAGCAGTTAAGTAGGCTTTTACTTTAAGGCAGTTTACTTTCTAGAGCAGTGGTTTTTTTTTTTTTTTGTTTTGTTTTTTAAAGGTTCACAGCATAACTGAGCAGAAAGTAAAGAGATTTCCCATAAACTCCTCTGTCCCCATATATGCATTTCCTCCCCTATTATAGCTACACTTCTTGGTGCATTTGTTGCTATTAATGAATCTACATTTTCACATCATTATCATTAATGTCCATAGTTTACATTAGGTCAAACTTTACAAAATGGTAAATAACATTAATTGTTAAAACGTATCTTTCCTTGTTGTTACTGTGTAATAACATTTGTTTTTCCAAGAACAAGCATTAATTCAAATGACTATAAAATTATTTAGAAAGTAAATTTCCTAAGACCATCTATGCATCCGTGGGCTTGACAAACCTTAAAAAATTACAGATATTCAATGTTAAAACATCTTTATATAGGCTTGATTTTTTATACCACTTACAATTTTATTTTAGATCTATAATATGGCTTCTTTTCTACATCCTAGAAGAATCTGCATAGTTGTAGTTGTCATGCATTAAGCTTTGTGTCTACTTGCTTATCTTTATGAACAAAAGGTTTGAGCAGATTCTCCTCAGATTCAGTAATATTGTCTTAATTTTAATGGTGTTTTGTGCTGTGTGCTTAGTAAATGTTTCCCTCTGTTTCTGTGCAAATTAACCTTTAGAATAATTATTAGAATAAAGTCATCTTATTCCTAATTTAACTTAGTATTTTTCATTATCAACATGTCATTTAATCATTTCCTTTCATTTTCTTCTCATGGAATGTATTAGGAATCAATTGCTTAAATTGGAAACTGGGTACTTATTTCATTTGTCATCATGTGAAATCATTTTGATAGTTTTCCATATTATTATTTTTTAAGATTTTATCTATTTATGCATACAAGCACTGGGGTACAGACCAGAGGTGTGGGGTGGGGGGTGAGAGGATCCACCAGAGACAGAGTGGGGAGCAGAACAGGCAGATCGACTGAAATACACTGCTGAGGGGAGCAGCGGGCCAGGCAGGAGAGGTCTACTGCACCATGTGGGTCACCTCCCTGGCAGCGGAGATCAAACTTGTGCTGCAGTGGCTGAGGTTTGCTTCAAAGTGTAGTGCTTAACCCACTGCGCCACCAGGGAGGGTCCAACTTTCCATATTAAATAAAATGATAGATACAGATTTTCTAAAATGCTTCTTCTTTCCCAGAATGATAACATAAGCACATTTTCCACAATTCTAAAACTAATTAAAATACAAAATATTTTTATCTTTTATTTTTCAAAACTGTCACTTTTTGTTAATTATACTAAAATATAAAAATATGTAGCCACCTGCAGTTTTTCTTTCATTTCAAGACTTTTTTAAAATAATGTTGAAAATGTGCTACCAGATTATAGTATCAACAGTTGGGATCAGGTATCCAGAGAATTTCCTGGAGTCAGGAATCAGAGAAGCAGATTCTGCTTCCTTGCACCCATGGGTGGGGTGGAAATGAAAGCAGCCTGGGAAAAGCTTTATCCTGGGGTTGATTTTATCATTGCTTTTTGAAAAACCGTCGCATTCATTTTATTTATTTGTTTTTAATAAATTACCTGGGGTTGATGCCGTCTCTTTTGAGTGAAACCAGTCCTACCACCCTATCTGATGAATCAGATCATGATTAATTCCTGAGGCAGACAGCCTTGCACAAGCTGGCCACATAGCAGCCAGACACCTCTGAAGTGCTCGTGCAGAAATGGCTGGTAGGAATACTCCTAGCGGGTGGTGGTGGACTGACTGAGAGAGCCTCTCTTTGGGGATCTCTGCATGTAAGCTGCACAGAGAGAGGAAGGTCCCATCAGAAGAGATGGCTTTCTGGGGAATGTTGTACTGTTCCTCTCATCTGGTGGCCTTGGAATGGCATGTTTTTGGCTAAGAAGATGATTCCTGATAGGGCTTCATAATGCTTCTTCCTTATAATTGTAAAGAGACCCTGTTTAACACAACTGTGGTTGTAATCAGATAAGGTTGAAAAGTAGTTTGAGAGGAAGCTTTGATGTCCTAAGTGCCAGGCTAAAAAACCTGAAGTTTGTGCAGAGGGAACCATTGCAGTGTGGATAGAGTCTCTTCAACCCAACTTTCCAATGTGTTTATTTCAAGATTGTGTAGTGCAACCAGATTAGTGTAGTAAGTTATTAAAAGAGGCATATATCTAGGAAAAAGATTATAAACCTGGAATGATATTTGATTGCTAATACATCCATTATATTACTGTAGTGTGTTCCATTGTACATCAACAGAGTTGTCATGGATTTAGCTTTGCTATAAGTGTCAAAACCATGATAATATTTCTTGACAAGTTAGTGGTGTGATAAAAAAGGACAGGCTAATCTGAAATAGTCAGGAACAAACTAGTCTGGATATCCTGGCTTGGTTCCTGAACACACCAAGAAATATGTGGGCATCCTGTGCTTTTTTCTGCAAACACTGCTGGTCTTTGCTTATTATCCTACCTGGGACAGGTGGCTGGGAGGACCTGAAGTGCCATAGATAATGTGCTAAGGGAATAGCCTATTTTCTAATATTTGAGTCCTTTCTTTCACTAGATTTAAAAAAAAATTCAGACTTAGAGAGAAAAATATTTAAGACTATTATAATAGGGAGGACTAGGGCTACTCTCTGTGCCAGAATTGCAAAAGGCAAGGAGGAAGGGCTGCTCTTTCATCAGGAGGTGTCATCAGTGAGCAAGGGTATTTGAGTAGTGGTTGAGCAGTGTTTGATTGAGGAGTATTTCCCCCTGAGATCTCTTTTTAGAAGGTCCCTGAAGGAGGGGTGTTCTGCTCATGGGTGGGTGAGTCGGGTGTAGGGTCCTGTGGGGAGAATGAATCCTGAATAAAGTTTGGTCAAGGCAAATAAGTATGTCCTAATTGGTCGCCTAATGATTCATGAGACAAATTTATGGGCTCATGTAGTGTCTGTCTGTTTCGTCCTGGCAAACGAGAAGAATACTAAGAGGGTCATCTTGATCATAAGAGAAGATCTTTTGCACAAGTATTTAAAGGTAACTTTCAACTCTTCACCTCTATTGCAAACTGGCTACCGACATGCCCTTGCCAGGGTCAAAACCGTGAACATCAAAGTCTGCAAATCCCAATAAGAGAATAAAATAAGAAGCTTATTTTATACTATGTTGGGAAAAATAATGAGGCATGTAAGTTTTTCATCTTATACCTGTGCATTGGTTTGGATCAAAAGGCCCAAATCAAACAATTATGGAGAGATTCCACATATACACATATATCATTTTTAGGTACCTCTATTTCAAAAAGATAACCATTTTAAAGGTCGATTTTACATGCTGTCCTGAATCTGTTTCTCACTCCCTAAATCTCAAAGTGTGAGGAGGTTCCCTAGTATCTTACAAATGAGGGAATTCTTAACTGTTGTTGTTTTTTTCTGGGATCACAGGATTCAGATGAAGCTCAATTTTTCACAATTAAAGGTGTGTTTATGGTATCTCATAAGTCAACCAGTTTGAATCAATAACTTACACTGTGCTGGGCACTGAGTAAGAGGCAAACACGAGTAAACAAACCATTGTCTTTATCTCCAGGTTTGGGCCTAGAGATCAGATTGATTCAAAAATCCCAGAGAGGTAGTCCCATATGCACTGGACCCAGAGATTGTGATTGAGTGTCCAGGTGTTGACCTTGGACTTTGAGTTGCTCCTCGTCCATTCTTTTCCACAGTCCCTTCTTCCTGTGTATATGCTGTCTGTGG
This sequence comes from Galemys pyrenaicus, assembly GCA_019455555.1. Classification (NCBI taxonomy): domain Eukaryota; kingdom Metazoa; phylum Chordata; class Mammalia; order Eulipotyphla; family Talpidae; genus Galemys; species Galemys pyrenaicus. The sequence continues at coordinate 2,165,456 of JAGFMF010012268.1, forward strand.
AAGAAGAGAGAGGGCCCACATTCCTGGTTGAATCTCCATGCATTCTGCATTTTCACTGTAGGGTTAAGGATGAATCCTAACATCATTCTCAGAAAGCTATTTAGGTTTATTTCTGTATAAAATTTGGAAAATATTCCCTTATAACTAAGTGCTTATCTCTTTTTGCAACCAGCGAGACCTTGATTAACACAAAATATTTATATGATATTTTTGTGATAATTTTGTCAACGTGGGGCAGATACATCCGTCAGTATGCACTATGGGGTCTTGAATTTTAATAGCACCGTATCAATGAGTGCTGGTGTTGGAGCACTTTTTTTCGGTCATGCCACTTAAATTCTGAAGCTGTTAGCTTCTGTGAGTTCTTGGTTGTGATTATTAAAGTTTGGATACCTGCAGTTAGAATGATGGTATATGCCTTTAGTTTGATAGATAAATCAGGAAGTCTTTTTTTTTTTTTAGGAAGTCTTAATCTACCAAATTAGTCATTCCAAAGAACTCTTTTAATTGATTTTATCTATTTATTTATTTTAAAATATTTATTTATTTATTTATACATACAAGAGCTGGGGTACAGGCCAGAGTCCAGGGAGGTGAGAGGATCCACCAGAGAGAGTTCTGCTCTGGGGAGCAGAACAGGCAGATGAACTAAAATACACTGCTGAGGGGAGCAGCAGATGAGGCAGAAGAGGTCTGCTGTACCATGTGGGTCCCCTCCCTGGCCAGAGGCAGGGATTGAACTTGTGCTGTAGTGGCTGCAGTTTGCTTCATTGTGCATTGCTTAACCCACTGCACCACCAGGGAGGCCCTATTTATTTATTTTATTCCTTCCACCAAAGCACCCCTATCTCTTCCTCATCTGCCTCGCTTCTCTATTCCCTCCACATTTCCCCCATTTTCTTGTTTATAAGGTATTTATATTCTACAGATGAGTGAGACCATCTGAAATCTGTCTTTTAATAGCTGACTGATTTTACTTGATTTCAAACTGCAACTAGAATCTTCCTGATACAAAAGACCCCTATGTGCTCAGGGTTTAAAAAACACCTTATCTTTCTAAATAGCGAAATCTCTGACATTGAATAGCCAGAAGATTAAATTATAACTATATCATAAATACGAATATCTGGTTATTCATCAGAATACAAAAAATTCCTCTTTAAAAGTTAAATTCCTTTTTGTCTAAATCTTTTCAACTGTGAAGTATACTTTGTTAATATAACTTCTGTCAGGAGAATAAAAGATTTGGTTCTGGTTTCTTGAACCCATGATGACCTTCACTTTTCTGTGTGAATCACACAGAAAAACCCACTCTTCTTCATGAAACAAGACAAGACAGCCTAAGACAAGACTTTCTTTGAATGGCCAGCAACAGGGTGGCAGAGAAAAGACACCTTCTCTCTTCCTCTGTAAACTCACTTCTAAACTGAGCAAAACAGAATCAATAACCCCTGAGCGATAAATGGACATCCATGGCATACAGTAGGGGCAGTAGCCTGGCAGAAAGGGGTAGGAAAAACTCATTAAAAGTGGGGTGATTCCAAAAACCAAAAATGAAAAGACAAGGACAGACTGGGGACACTTGGTGGGGAGGGAAGAGAGGAGGGGTTGAGGGCAGACGGGAGCACGGGGGACTAAGGTGATGGTGCACCGGTGAGATGGTGATGGGGAATACATGGGGATTACAATTGATGGCAAATATATGTAAATTAAAAAAAATATATTAATAAAGAAAAAACTGGGGTGATTCAATTATGAGAGGGAGGGGCAAGTCCAGAAAGGAGACCCCATCAGTTGCTGACTCTGGAGGACTTCGGATAAAAGCACTATGTGAGATAAGAGGTGCACAGAGTGCTTTGCAGGGCAGAGGCTGCACAGTTGGCCAATAGAGTGGTAAGGTGCAGAGTGAGGCTTATTGGGCTGATCTTAAGGCTTTCCATCTAGAACAGCTGGAACATGCGCTGTTGAGGAGAGCCACATGGGATCACCTATGCCTGCTCATAGATGAGGCCAGTATTCATAGCTTGAGACTGGGATATTGAAAACACCTGCCAGCCCTCTCCCCCGCCAACAGAAACCCCAAGACAACTGAACTCTTACTAAAAGGCTAGGCATCTGGACATTAACAACGTGAGCAAATGCCCCAGGATAAGTACTGTAGCGATAAAGGGAACAGTTCTTGCCTATGGCTCTGTCTCAGCCACAGTCTGTGCCAGGGCTGCACCTAGTTCTCTCACTTCATGGAAGAGGAAACTAACAATGAAGAGACAGAAGAACCTTTCACAAATGCTCGAGCAAAGCTACCCCAAGAGAAGTCTGAATTCAGCATGGCTGTGGAACATGCCTGAAGAAGAGTTCAAGATAACAGCTACAACAATACTTATTGAACTAAAATAAAACAGTGGATGTTGTAAAACAGATGCAGAATAAAGACTAATAAAATCTGAGGCTGTGGCAAGTAGAACTGATGGATCTAAATATGCTGCAAACAAATGAAAACATGAAGAGGACTTAACAGTAGGCAAAGGTGGGCAGTGGAGAGACTTAGTGAACACGTAAACTTTCTTGAGATCTTGTGTTTTAACTTAAAAGACAAACACATTTCATTCTGCTTTATAACTTATCCCTAGCTGAATTTTATTCTTTTTTTTCAAATTAAATTTATTTCCTTACGTTGTTGATGCTGGCGAGGATGTGGAGAAAAAGGAATCCTCTTACACTGCTGGTGCGATAATCCAGTTGTTTTGATGTAAAAATATATTTGATGATCCTTCTCATCAAAAATAAAGTAACATTCAAGAAGCCTTAGGCACAGTGGTCATAAGCATCGTTGCTCTGAGTGCACGTAGTGCCTGGCGCGAGAAGCCATATAAACTTCCCATTAGGCAGGGCTCGGAAATCATCTGAGAAAAAACATGGAAAGTGCAGAGCTAGGGAAACAGAATTCTCAAGTTCAAGTGCCTACAGGGCACCAGATGGTGGAGGTGGTGCCAAAAGCAGCATTTGATCACCTCTTTGGGGTGTTCTGGTGACCTGAGGTTTGATACTTCCCTAAAGGGGAGAGCTGAAGGAAGAATGTACTGCTATGTAGCAGGTGAATTTAATTTTGCCAGATGGAAAAGATTTTTAAAAATAAATTGAAAAGTTTCATTTATTTATTTAACATTGCTTTAATATTTTTTTGTGTAGGTTAGAAGCGTAGGCTTTCCCTTGTGTTCATCCCTCCTCTGTTTTGCCCCCACTCTCACCCCTTCCTTTGCTGTATGCCTCAGGATATGGTGATGGTTCATGGGTAATGAACCCATGGATAAGTTCTCCCGTGGTAGGAGAACTGTGGGGACTATAATGATGTAAGAAAAAAAGTTAATTAATAAGAGAAAGGAAAGTGTAGGCTCTCCCCTTCCAGGTGTGGTTATTATACCACACCCAACACCAAAGTGCCTATCATACCTCTGACAAGGGACCAATACCTTAGATCTACTCCTACAGTTAAATAAAAAGAAAACAACCCAACCAGAACATGCACAGAAAAGCAATGCAGTTGTTTTATCAAAGAATATATACAGATGACCAATAGGCACATGAGAAAAATGCTTATTGTCACCTATAAACAGGGAAATCCAATTCAAAAGCACAATGAAATATCACCTCCTGGTGAGAATGACCCAAATGAAAACAAAAACAAACCAGAAGCAACAAGTGTTGGCAAAGAAGTGGAGAAAAATAATAAGGAATCCTCTTACACTGTTGGTGGGGATGTGGACTAGTCCAGCTCTTAGGGAAAATAGTAAGAGATTTCTCAAAATATTAAGTATGGATCTTCCAAACAATCCAGCAATTCTACTCCTGGGTATCTAACCTAGGAAAGCTACATTTTTTTTCATTTTTATTTATGTATATTTACATCATTGTTCACTTTTGTATGTGTTTGATTTCTCCTCTCAGGTGTTGTCCACTGAATTTTGTGGTGGTAACAAAATTATCACCACCAAGATACTGATGAGCTGTCACCATGGACTTGTGTGCTCTTCCCACCATTTTCTTTCCCCTCTCCTGCTGAATGTCCCTGATTTATAGTTTTTTGCCTGCAAGTTTTGTCTTTTTTTTTTCCTGATCCCTTGTATCCTTGTATTACTTATGATTCTCCTATATGTAAAACCATCTGATATTTTTCTTTTTCCTTCTGACTTATTTCACTGAGCATAACTCCTCTAGCTCCATCATGTTTATTTTTTTTTGATTGCTGAGTAGTATTCCATTGGTATATCTACTACACCTTTTTGATCCAGTCATCTGTTTTTTGGATATTTAGCTTGTTTCTATATTTTAGTTATTGCAAATGTGCTGCAATGAATATAGAAGTTCAGGTTTCCTTTCCTTCCTAAAACATGAATTAATGTTTTTGTGTCCTTTATAGATTCCTAGGAATCTCTATGGGTCACATGGTAGATCCATTTTACTAATTTGAGCGTACACCTCACAGCTTTCCATAGTGGTTGGACCAGTTTGCATTCACACCAGAAATGTAAAAGGGTCCCTTTCATTTCATTCTTTTGCATGTAATGGTCCAGTTTACCTAGCACCATTCCATTTATTGAAGACACTGTCCTTGTTTCAGTATATATTTGCTCCTTTGTCAGATTATGTCTGGGTTTTCAATTCAGATTCATTGGTCTGTGTGATTGTTTTTGTTCCAATACTATGCTGCTTCAATTATTATGACTTTGTAGTATAGTTTGAAATCCAGGTGTATAATACTTCCATTCTTCCTTCTTCTAGTCAGGAGCACTTTGGCTATTATAGGTTTTTTTGGTGATTCCATAGAAATTTCATCAATCTTTGTTCTAGTTCTTTGAAGAATGACATTGAGATTTTTATTGGAACTGCATTGAAATCTGTAAATTGCTTTTGGTAGAATGGTCATTTTGGTAATGTTAATTCTACTGATCTATGAGTAGGAAATGTCTTTCCATTTCTTTGTATTTTCTATTTCTTTTATCAATGTTTTGTAGTTTTCTCTGTATAGGTTTTTCACCTCCATTGTGAAGTTTTTTCCCAGCTGTTTATTTATTTATTTATTCATTCATTCATTCATTTTGGCACAATTGTGGGTGGGATGATTTTCTTGATTTCTTCTTCAGATATATTGCTTTCCCATAGGTAGTATTCTGATTTTTGCATGTTAATTTTGTAACCTGTTACTTTAATAAACTGGTTTATTTATTTATTTATTTTTTTAAAAAGATTTATTTTTTTATTAATATAAGAACTGGGGTATAGTCCAGAAGTGTGAGGATCCATGAGACAGAGTGGGGAACAGAACAGACAGATTGCCCAAAACACACTGCTGAGGGGAGCAGCGGGCAAAGCAGGAGAGGTCTGCCGCGCCATGTGGGTCACCTCTCTGGCCGGCGGCAGGGATCGAACTTGTGCTGCAGTGTCTGCATTCTGCTTCATAGTGCTTTGTTTAACCCACTGCGCCACCAGGGAGGGCCCTGGTTTATTATTTTAATGAGCTTTTCCATGAAGTTTTTAGTGTTCTCTCTTTATATTATATCATCCATTAATAGTGATAGTTTCATTTCTTCATTCCCTATTTGGATTCTTTGTATGTCTTTCCCTTGCCTAATTGCTCTAGCTATGATACTTCCTGTATTATATTGAAAAGTGGTGGTGAGAGTGGGCATCCTTGTCGTATTCCAGATCTTAAAGGGAAAGCTTTTAGTTTATTACTATAAGAATGATATTGACTGTAGATTTGTCATATATGGCTTTTATTATGTTGAGGTATGTTCCTTCTATTCCAAGAATGTCAGGGCCTTCATCATAAATGGATGTTGGACTTCATCACATGCTTTCTCAGCATATATTGATGTGATCATATGGTTTTTGTTTTCTTTTTGTTGATGTGTTGAATTTCATTAATTGGTTTTTGGATGTTGTAATATCCTTGTGTCCCTGCTATAAATCCCCAAACTGAATACAACAATGTATCAAAAGGAAAGCTTCATTTTTATATTTCTAAAACACAAATAATGTGAATGAATATTACATCAATAATAATAATAATAATAAAGATCAAAACGAGGGAGAGAAGAACACAAGGGACTATGATGATGGTGCATGGGTAAACTGGTGGTGGAAATTCTATGGTGACTACACATGAGAAAAGGAAGCAAACATTGTTAAAAATGAACAATGATGTAAAATATGTATAAATTAAAAAAAAATGCCAAAAAGAAAAAAATAAGAAATAACACCACATTTGAATGAAAGAGAGAAATATTTTACCAGTTCTGATATGGTCAGTTCTGATTAAGTAAAGAAACCATTTTACTTAAGTATAGGGAGTTTCAGGTTTTCATACACCACTTTGGAAAGATGTGAGCAAAGCAGGTTCTTGCAGTTTTTCATCCCTGACTCTAGGATGCAGCTGGGTCTTTGTTCTTGGAACCGTCACAGAGGCAGTAGCGCACTCTCTCAGGTAACATCTGCAGTTCTAATGACCCTGAGGAAGTCACTGTGGGTTGTATGGGTACCTCTATCTTCGAAGTAGGTAATTCCTGGGAACCTCAAGGAGATAGCTGAAACCTTTGTGCTTGCCCTTTAACCTGTCTGCTCACATAGTTGTAACTGGCCAGGAGCAGCTCAGCTTCTGGCCCCTTCTGTCTCTGCACAGTGCCTCCCAGGCTGGCTTTAACAGGGCACCAGGGTGAGCCACAGACTCTTGACAGAGCCATTCAGGCCTCACCTCTTTGTATAGAGGCCCCAGAATGGGGTGGTGGCATTGGTGCCAAATGCAACTCAAACAAACCAACCCAGAACCTGGACTTAGTGTACTGGCACATAGCTCACATATAAAATGCTGGTGAGTCACCTCTGTGTGTTTCAAAGAAAATGCATGTGTGGCCCACGGCTGTGCACAGACCCACACAGGTAGAACGGTGTTAGGAGGCAGGGCTGGTTCAGAAGTGTCAATGGGTTGACTTGAGGTTTGGCCCAAGCTTGCCTCATGGAACCATGTGGCTCCCCTCTCCCAGCTCCTAGTATTTCTAAGAAATGATGGAGCAACTATAATTTTCCCCAATTTTGTTTTTTTGTTATTTGGAAAGGGTCCAGATACTTCCTATGTTTGATGTGTATTCTTTCCCTCACTGCCAAGCAAATTAGCCCTGTTCTGACACTGGCTTTTTGGAGGTGGAGTCAGGTCCCACAGTTAAGGACTCAGTCCCTTAAGCCTGCCCGAACCCCTCACAAGACCAATGTCAATCAGCAGTTCTGCTCTTCTGATTTTCTGGCTCTAGACCAGAGGTTCCTATGACCACTCCTCAGGTCTGACTAACTTTCTAGATGGAGATGTAGTTTGTGAGCTCTGCCGATTCTTCGAATACACAGGGTCATGGCTGTCCTGTGTGAAATCACCTTTCCCAAGTCCCAGGAGGTTAGACCCCTCTGACTGCTACAGACACAGAGGGCTGGACTAGTCACCTGGCCAGGGCTGTGCTCTGTCCAAGGGCAGCTGCCTTGTTCTGTGAAAACTTGGGAAGTGTTCATGTGCAAGATGAATTTCATATAAATATAACACTTCCACTGTCCATACTTATCATTTCACTGGTGATAGTTATCATAAATGAGTGTTTTGGAGGGCAATGTGGAGCAGTGGAGAAAGCCCTGGTCTTAAGTTACTAGTCCTGTGCACTTCACTTAACAGCAGTGACAATGGGTCTTAACAACCTGGGCACCTATGGGAAAATACATTTTAAGGTGTAAAACTGTCTGGCAGTTGTTAATCTTGCATCTTGCACATTTTGTTTAAGAACAGATTCTAGTCAGCACTTTGTACGTGATGATTTTCCCTTTTAAAATTCTGCATATAGAATGGACTGTTTTTTAGAGTCAAAATCTTGTGATTTTTGTTTAAACTTACAAATCTGAGTGTGTGTGGTGTGTGTGTGATATGCTGTTCTAAATCTTTCCTTGAACTAATGCAGAGCCCCTGATGTGTTGGATGCAGAGTTTCAGTGAGAACTTATGTAGGTAATTCGAGTGGCAAAGAAGTGGTCCCAAGTCTTTCATTAAGTCAATATTGTGATTTAATAAAAGGGTGAGTGTGGATGTTTTCTGCTTCTTTGTTTTTGTGGAACACAGTCAACACTGATTTCTCTCACATCTGCTCTCTTTATAGGTTAAATCAGAACAAATTAACATGAAGGATGCAAGCTTAGTTGTGTAAATCATATACTTGAAGCTGCTGTTTAACTACAAATAATTATTCTCAGAAGGGCAAGGATTTGTTTCCCTTTGCTGCTTCAGTATTAAACTTAAATAATTAAACAATACTTCTAGCCACCTTCCTCATAACAAAAATTACCTAGTGGTTTTTCTAGATACATGATGAAATTAAGGGAAGTTTTAGGGATCTCCCTAAAATTTATTAAAAAGTTTAGATAGTGCCACATCTCAAGGTCACTAATATTAAACTGGTTCTCTGTGATGTCACATGTCTTTTAAAAGCCATCAGCACAAGAATGTCTACAAAGATAGCATACTGATTGCTGTCCAGGGAACCATATAATACTATGTACATATTTTAAAAGATTTCTTTTGAAAAATCTGAACTAAAAATCAACTAAATCAACTGAACTAAATCAACTAAATTTTTGAATATTTTACCTTGGAGAAGTGGAAGAATATTTTCTCACCACTAGATTGTTATATATTTTTTTTTCAAAAAATTAAATCCTTTTATTTTCAGTATAATCTTCTTCCCCCATTTCTGCAGATTGATGATGTAATAACATCTGTGGCATGTTTTCTCACACTTTGAGAACAAAGTAAATTTGTTATGACATTTAAGTCTAATGACACCAGCAAACTTCTTGTGTGCATTATAGTCTATGCACATTACGTTTTCACATATATTTAAGCTTCACAACAACCTCATGGGATGCATGATATTGATGTGTGTCTCTTTCCTCTCGTAGAAATTTGCCCTCTCTCTAAATAACTCAAGGAGCATTCTTGCCCACCCCGCACCCCACAAATAGGTGTGTGGAGTTATAGTATTGAGTTCAGAAGACAAAGGATCTGGGAGGTCACCTGGAAGTAGTTTTTGTCAAGCACTTTGCCTGATTCAATGAAGTCTCCTCAGTGATTCTTGTCCTCAGTGCTTAGGATACAGCCAGAGATGGCTTGTCACTAAGTAGAATTATATTAATTCTTTCTAGACCCAGGAACCTACTGACTGTCCTAAAGAAATGTGTAGAAGCAGTTCATCCTGGAAAGCACTCCTAAGTCAGCTCTTCCTGGAAAGATCTGAGGAAGAACATTTATTCCTGAAGGCATTTATTGCCTTTACCTGCCTTACATTTTGTATATAAAGGAGAATAAGGTTGAATAGGGCACCATGGCTGAACGGCCATGAGAAGACGGCCTGCTGATAGGAAGGGCTAACATGTGAGTTTTGGTCTAAAGAAGCATTTTTCAGCTATGTTTAGGCATGATGACCAATGCACACTTTAAACACTCTTAAATAACTTTTCTTACCAGGTGCCAAAAAGTGAATCTTGTACTTTCAAATAAACAGAAATTTTTGGTATTTTTGAGGAGCCCTAAGAATAACCTAATCAGTTGGCTAGTCCTACAGCAGAGGGACTACATGTTTTAGAATATATGTGGTCCAGTAGGCCATGATAATTCCACCTCAGTCTTGCCTGAAAGCGGTCCATCTACATGTAACAGTGTGCTATCCAGAGAAAGGGGTTCGGGTTCCCTGCTCCACCTAAAGGAAGGGTGGGCAGAGAGAAGAAGCTAGAAAAGATTGGAAAAAGGAAGGAAAGAAGACTAAGAGAAGAGCTTGTGGAGGCGTGTAGAACAGACAGGTGAAGAATAAGCTGCACTTGCTTCCCAGTCTAAGATGTACCAGGGACTTGGGGGACATGGAAGGAGACACTTGAAAGAGACATGGGTGAGCAGCACCCCAGATCCCCAAGCCTGCCCATTCTAGATGGGTTCCGCCATGTGCCACATCAAGACAAAACGTAATCTAGTATGTTAGAACTTCAAAAGAAAGGAACTTTAATACAGTTAGTGTTATATAGAGGGAAGAGAAACAATATAGTTAATATAGAATATAGTCAAGAATACAGTTAAAACAGTTTCCCCATAAAGCACCCAAAGTTACTCATCCTCTAGTGGGTAAACGTGTTAAGTTGCAGCACTATAAAGCAACTGCTGCCACTGAAGTATGAGTTTGATCCCTGGTTAGGGAGCTGATCCACATGGCGCAGCAGACTTCTCCTGTCTCCCCTGCTGCTCCCTTCAGCAGTGTATGTCAATAGATCTGCCTGTTCTGTTCCCTACTCTGTCTCTGGTGAATCTTCTCATCCCTATCTCTGCCCTGTACCCCAGTATTTGTATGCATAAATAAATAAATCTTTTTTAAAAAAAAAAGGGATAAAGACTCCCAGGTTCCCATCGTCAGCCTGTGACAGATTGATAGCCATGAAAAAGGGAGGTTCCAGTTTCCCTGCCCACTCTAAGGGAAGGTAGAGCTGCGCAGAGAGGAGCAGCTAGAGAAGAGTGGAGAAGGAAGGAAGAGTGGGGAGAGCAGATGGAGCAGAGAGACATGTAAAGAAGCCATGCTTGATTTTCAGTCTGACTTCTCCCAGGGCCTTGGGGAACATGGAAGGAAACACTTGAAAGAGACAGAGACATGGGTGCAAGACACTTTGGTTTTGATTTTGCTCTTTTCCTTCCAGACTTGCCTGCCCCCTTCTGCCCCTTTCCTATGTGTCCCAACCAGGAGCTGCCCTCGACTTGTGGCAAACTTCCAGGCCTCAGTAAGCGTACTTTGGGCCAACCCTTTTTAATTGGGCATTTACCCACCTGGAGATGTGTAACTTTGGGTGTTTCCTGAGGAAACTATTTTAGTGGTATTAGTTCTCTTCTCTCTATTGCATGCTAATTTTATTATTGCAAATTAATGGTATTACACATCTTTTCTACTGAAAGTTTTACCCACTACAGTATCTTTTGTTTTTTTTTTTGCAGCGGATGGCAGAACCCATTTAGAGGAGGCAGGTTTGGGGGTCCTGCAGGACCACTCATCTTGTCCTTTAACATAAATGCATTGCTGGCTGTTGCAACAGAACTATGCTTCTATTTTATAACAATTGTTATGCATTTATGTAGCTCAAAGCTCATACCTCAAGAAACACTGGCATTCAATAAAACTTTCCCTGTTCTGGTTAGATAGGACATGGATGCTGTAATACTGTTTTGTGACTGCTTTCATATTTCTGTGGGATCCTGAGAGTCAAAATTAAGACTGCATGTGCAGATGATTATGTCTATTTAGTCAAAACCTCCCAATTAAGTTCCCTATGTTTATACCAAGCTGAAGAAAATGAGATAAGCGGTGCTGGAGATGCACGCAGTGGTGGCGCTCTACGTAAGTGTGCTGTGATGGTGGAGCTGGAATAAAGTTCTGAGTCAAGCAATTTACCTCATATCCCTGGAATCACTTTACAAATGTGACATGCTCATCAGTTTAGAATGGTTCCAATTTTGTCACCTCTACGGGATAGAGTGAGACATTGAATTTTTAAGTTCTCTTCCATCTCAGAAACTGATTGTCAAGTGACAAGACTAGGGTGAATCTATTTTGGTTTGTAGTTTTTGTCTCTGAGCTACAGCAAAAATGCTAGTAAGTTTCAGAAACAAACAAACAAAATCTTTATTAAAGAAAGTGGGTGATTTACTGGCACTTATTCAATAATGGCAAGGCCTGGGGGCCAAATAGCACTCCCTTCGTTTCCTTATCGGTGTCATTTTGGTCAAGCTATTCCTTGCCAAGTGATGGCAGGTGGCCGTTCTATCCTAGTAGAGTGATTGCCTAGAACTAGAGTGATATCCTAGAACTAGTGATTGCCATAACAAATGTATCTCTTTCCTACTAACTCTAATCAAAGTCTCGGACACAATACTTCGTGGTCCTGATCTTGTGTCCGGGTGGGTGAGTAGAAGAGACCACCTTGGCTAAATGGGTCAAATCTAAGACTAGAGAATAAGGTCAACCACTGAACTACAAAAACCCTGGAGAGAGTTCCCTCAAAATCAGTTGGCGCAGTTTTGCTACAGCAACATAGCACCATCTCAGTGGTTTGCAACGATGTTGGATTTCTTGCTTGCCCTACATGTACACTGCTCACCTCAGGCAGAAGGGCAAGAGAGGTAGATGGCCACACATTGGCTCTTGAATCTTCTGCTCAGAAGTGGCACTCCTCTCTCATGCAGCTGGCTGAGCCTGTTGTCAGTTCAATGGAGCAGGTGACCTTCTATGGTGGGGCTACAATATTGTGATTCAAATATGTACAGCAGTGTCTCAGATAAACTTGTTTCATTCAGTCATTTAATCAGAATGCTTATGAGAAAAAGAGAACAGTGATAGTGAGCAAAATGACATTATTCGAGGAGCTGGTTTTATTATATGTCATTTCATTGAATGTTGCAGTTTGTAACAGTCTATTGATGATGTTAAGAGAGGATATAGTATGTTTGGTCTTCACCCTCATTTGTTACACAAACCTGCTAACATTCTTAGAATTTGCTAAGTGAGGAGAGCTACAAAGATATCTTTTATTATGCTAATGATGCAATTTTGGACCTGTACCTAAGAATGGGTGGTTGCCAGTGAAGACAACCTTTTGATTAGGGGGTTGTAATGTGTAATCCCCTCACCCCTTATCCTGACCTTCTGGTAGAAGAAAGGGGCTAGAGATTGAATCACCAATAGTCAATGGTTTAATCAATCATGCCTATGTAATGAAGCTGCCATAAAAATCCCAGAAGGACTGTGTTCAGAGAGACTTCAGCTTGGTGATCCCATTGAGATTTGTGGAGAATGGTGTGCTCAGAAAAGATGGGATTTCCATGTCCTTACCATATCCTTATGCATCTCTTGCCTCTGACTTTTGCTGACCTATCTACTTTTATATTAAACTGAGGATCTAGTAGGTAAAACGTTTGAGTTCTGTGTGGTGCTTTAATGGAACCCAAGGAAGGGTGATAAAAACTTCTAATTAACAGTTTATTAGAAGCATAGGTGACAACCTGAACTTGCAACTGGCATCTGAAGGTGGGGACAGGTGTCTGGATTGAGACAGTGTTATTGGACTAAGCCCTATACCTATGGGATCTGAGGCTATCTCCAGGTAGTTGATAATTGAATTAAAGTCTATAATTCAATTATAATTGAATTGCACTGATACTCAGCTGGGAAGATTACTTGGATATGTGGGCATTAACCACACATAAACATTGAAATTTAGTCCCAAGACTCTCTCTAGGAGCCCTATGGAGGTTGCAGCAAAATTGTGTGCAATACATGGATACACTAGAACAGTAGTCAGAAAGTAGAAGGTAGTGGTATCCAGTGACTGAGAGATGCCCATGGGTGTATTGACTGAATGATGGAGGCACAAAGTGGGCTTTGCTTCTGGACTCAGTATGCACCTTTGAAGAGTGTACAGAACAGGTACAGCAATGTAGCCATGATGAGTACAGCTACTGGGAATTTTTGTCAGGTAAGAACCTCAGGAATAGGGGTTATCTAGTCAGGGAAAAGATGCTGCACTTTGTCTCTGGACATTTGAAGGACTCGCATAGTCAAGACAGAATAAATTTGCCTTCTGAGACCTGCAATATAGAATTAATACCTAATGACTGGGAAAAGGAGCAGAGATTTGGATTCAATGAAAAGAAGAAATTTTTTTAGCATTAAAATATCCCAAGACAGAAGATCTGAAGTTACTTCTTCCTGGAGCGTCTGGTGAGTGGAAGGGTTTAAGGAATAGGCTAGGACATTAAAGGATAGATGTTTGTAGGGATCCTTCCATGAGAAGTTTGTCTCAGGCCCCTAACAATAGGTTCATTATTAAACTTTACGAGTGCTTGTCCAATACTTTGAAAGGCTAAACAGGAATTTTATAAGGCATGCCAATTACTGTGAAGTTTATTTCCTGTGACTCTGGCAATGGAAATTCACCAGTGAGCTCATTTAAGACTTTTCTTCCGGGAGCTTGTAGGTCCTGTGGGCTCCCGATCGCTGAAGGAAAGGTGAGAGAGTGGAGAACTGGCATCTTCTGACAGGTTAACTGGATTCAGCGCAGTCATGAAGTTTCCTCAAGTCAAAAATTTAATGTTTGGTTTAATAAGATTTTTCTTTTTAATATCCAGAAATATTGACGTTTGTTACTCTTGGAATATGGCTGTTTGAGGAAAGAATCTTCACCATAAGTGTTGTGGGAGCTAAAAGTAACTGGCAGTTGCCTTGGGGATACTGCCTATTCAGATGTGCATATAGATTGGGACACAAAGGGTTACAGAGTTTTCACACAGCTGATTGTTATACAGGATTCTCAACCAATTGAAACAACTATTGATTTTCGTAACCCCCACCATCCCTAAGGAACTAAGAGAATTCTTAGAGCTAGGTCTCATTTGTGAATGACCACATGAAACTTGATCTCTTTTCACTATTTTTTAAAATAAATCATAATTGCATTTATAGTTCAATGAGAATGTCCTAGATGTCTATAGAGTGGTGGGTAATTATACATATAATTGACCCCAATCCACCTTAATGTTTAAAATTAGAACATAGGGCTCAATGTAGGGTTCAACTATTTTTTAAGATTTTATTTATTTTTGTGTAAAATAACTGGGGTGCAGACCAGAGGGGGCTGGTGAGGGGAATGAGAGGATTCACCAGAGACAGAGTGGAGAGCAGAACAGGCATATGGACTGAAAGACATTGCTAAGGGGAGCAATGGGCAAAACAGGAAACAGAAGTCTGTTGCACCATGTGGATTAGCTCCCTGGCTGGGGATTGAACTCATGCTGTGACAATGGACCTTTGCGGTGGTAGCACTGAAACTTAATCCCTAGGCCACTAGGGAGGCCCCTTGTAGGGTTCAATTTTGTTATACACAAGTCCACAAGGGTTTGCTTGGCTCCAAGTCAGTTGTCTAAGTCATACTGTTACAGGGCAACCCTAATATAAAATGGGTTTGCCTGACTGGGTCCTCACCCGCGCACTTGAACGGCATTTATAATGCCCCAACTGCAGGCACCTGCGACAAAGGTTGATAAAGAGTTTTATTTATAAGAGAAGGGGAAATAGCATAGTGAATAACACAAGGGGAAGAGAGGGCTACAGATCTGTAAATATCCTACCAGTTCCTTGGAGCTGGAACCCAACGGTGCGCTGAGAGCTGGCTCCCCAGGAAAAAGGACCCCCCAAGGCCCACGTGTCTGCTTTTATATTTAGCCTGGCTGCTCAGCTCCACCCCCAGGTCCCAGTGATCTGCTCTTCAATAATGACCTTATGGGATTTGTAGTTCTCGGCTCTTGTAGGTCTGGAATGGGGGTTGAAGTCCATAACCTATTTGTGTAATCCATTCAAAAGGGTCTTTCCCCCTAACAATACTAGTCTAGACAAAAATTTAAAAATTCTGAAATATTTGTCTGATTGCAGGAAGAGCAAAATATAATTGGCATCATTCCAGTGCCACAAGGATTCACCTTTTACTTTGCTTGTCTCTATTTCTCCTTCTGGGTAAACTATCAATATTATGTCAGATCTGTGTCCATCATTAGTAAATTTAGAATCTTGGCTGATTTAGTGCCAACATACTGCATGTCCCAGTTTTGCCACTTGAAAGGAATTGAACCCATTTTACCAGTGATAATTCAAAAAATACCCTGGGAAGGATTCTCACTGGTCTCCCGCAGGGCAAGGGTATGTCCTCAGACTAATCATCCTTACCAAGACCAACATTTAGTAGTTCTGAGACAATCATTAAGAAGAAATAGGCAGGAAGCATCTGAGGGGGTAGTAATTAATTCTAGAAGAGTGGAGGTGTGGAACCAAACTACAGATTTCTACTATATGGTGTCATAGAATAAATGTTCAACTCTTATTGTGGTTATAGGGGTTATATGTCCTATAAGTTGCATATTTAGTAACTGATGCTTAATTAAATGCACAACACATATGACTTAATAACTTTTGATATGTTAATATTTGGGACACCTCTTGTTTCTTCCTCCTGCTATATAAAAATTATGTTGCTTTTCACAATCTCTTATATAAAATGGTCAAAGAAATTGGTGATTTGTGAAACAGATATTTTTACATTATCCTACAACTTTAGCAGAGCCACTTCCATTTCTGTCAATGGAAGTAGCTCTCAGCAGACTCTGGCTTGTAAGGGGTATATGGACAGAAGCATACAACTGTTCCACAGCTTCTAGATTGACTTAGTCAAGTCCTGGTACTTTATAGGGTACTTAGGAGTCTCTAGGATTGTTCATGAGGGTTACGGAAGTCACTAGAGAACTTAGATTGGCTCAATCAAGAGGGACTTGAATTGCATGAACATGACTTAGGATAGTCTTATTTTGGGGTAGGGTTGTGAAAAATCTGAACCAAACCCAAATCCTGTGGGATACCAAGACCCGTGAGATGCTATCACCATTAATCCTCTCCAAAATCACATCTTCAGACTGAAAGTTATTCATTCCATCCTGAGTAAACTCTTAAGTACACAACGGCCTCCTGAAGTTAAGTAGTACTCTTTACCACTTCTGAAGAACCCAGGGCTCCAGAGGTCCATCTTGAAACATTGAAAATGTGAAAATGTGGTGTCATGATATATAAGGAGACACCACTGACCCCATGCAAATTAAAATTCTCAATGGGTGGAATAGACTTTTAAAATTCTGTCCTGCTTGGCATTTGAGATGGAAGCTGGCTAATTTCCAACCAGCTAGATCATCTGATCATCATTACTTTAGCTTCAATGACATTTGACTCTATTTCATGAATATTTTTGTGATAATTAATTTCATTGCTTTTAAAAAGCATTCAAATGGAAGGAAAAATCAAAGAAAGTAGTCCTTTGAAACATCAGTTGTTTTAACAAGATAATCAAATGATTGTGGATATAGGGCATTGGATGTATTCAATTAAAAACCTCATTCTTTGAATAATTATAGAGACTCTCTTCCATTTCTAAACTTTTAAATCTTCCCAGCAGAGCAAGATACAACTTAATGTACAGGTTGGTGAGGGAAAAATGGCCAACGCAATGATGCTTCAAATTTCCATTTTCCATATCTATTGAGTGCTTTATATTGATGCATTTTAAACACCCTTAAAATTTTATCAATGTAAAAATGATAATTAAAAGTTCCATGATGAAAGGTTTCATAAAGTATAAAGGCAAATGATATACAGTCTACCCACACACAATAACGTCATCTTAACCTCACCTCTCTCCTCTGCTGATTAGTTTTACTACAAAACCAATACAGTGCTTTTATTTTTAAAATGATATACTGGGAAAAGACATTTTCTGTAGACATAACAAAGACAAGTCTTCTACAATATGAAAAAACCCATCTAGAAAAAGAGAAGTAGCTTATAAGCAAAATGGAAAAGAACATTTATCAACAACTTACAAATTCATTTTAAAAATAAAATCACTATATTGGTTTTGGAGTGAAACTAATCAGCAGAGAAGAGAGGTGAGGTGAAGATGACTTATTTTATTGTTTGTGTGTGGGTAGTCTCTATCCCACATAGATCACTTTTCCATTCCTCAAACTGTATACCAGTTCTGCCCAAGCCCTGATCAGAAAGTCCCCAGCTGATTGCTTGCTCAGTATGAAATTCTGAACTGGAGCGCTCCATGGCTGTTTTAGCATGTCTTCTTTGGCCCCCACCTCTACCCTCTCCCTCTGGTATCCTCAATTCTGCAGTCAGATTTCCAAGTTTTGCTTTGGTTTAGATTTTTCTGTCCCTTTGTTTTGTTTCTTTAGATTCTACATACAAATGATATTATCCAGTATTTGTTTTAATCCTTCTGACGTATTTTGCATAAATCCCTCCCATTCTAACCATGTTGCCATAAATGACAAGATTTCACCTTTTTTGTAGTTAACTAATATTTCACTGTCTCGTGTGTCCTTGGGCAGGTATGTTGTTCCCACTACTTGGCTATTGTAAAGAGAGAAGCAATGAACATAATAGTGCATATATTCCTTCAAATCAATGTTTTTGCACTTTATAGGTAGATACCCAGAAGTGGAATTAATGGGTCATATGGTAGATAACTTTTTAGTATTTTGAGAAATCTTCATATCATTTTCCATAGGGGCTGGACCAGTCTATATTTCCACCAAAAATGTACAGGGATTCCTGCCTGGAATTAATGGGTTATATGGTAGATAACTTTTTAGTATTTTGAGAAATCTTCATATCATTTTCCATAGGAGCTGGACCAGTCTATATTTCCACCAATAATGTATAGGGATTCCTGCCTCTCTGTTTCCTCACCAACACTTCTTGTTTCTGGACTTTTTGATATGGGCTATTCTTAGAGGTATGAGGTGGTTTTGATTTATATTTCCCTGACAAGATAAGGGATGATGAGGCTTTTATCCTAGGCCTTCTATTTTTATATATTCTTTGAAAATATGTCTATTTAGATTTTCTGTCCATTTTTTTATTGGGTTCTTTGATTTCTTGTTGAGTTGTATGATTTTTTGTAAATCTCATGTATTAATTAACCCTTTATCAGCTGTATGAAACACCCATTCAGTAGGAGGTTTTCTCATTTTAATGATAGATTATTTTGCTGTGAAGAAGCTTTTTAGTTGATGTAGTCTTATTTGCTCATTTTTGCAAGAAAGCATACAGTTGAAAAAAATCTAGAATTTAAAGGTAGTATGCTCACTGTTTTCATGCAAAATCCTCACTATAAAGAACTGGAAATGGCCCTACTAATCCATCAGTAAATATTCTTTATATTGATAAGGAAATTAAAACTTAGAAGTGAGGTATGTCTCTCAGGTTGCCCATCTCTAATGGTGTCAGAAGCAGGTGTGGACTCAGAATTCAAGCTCTTGGATTCCTGTTCTGGGCCTTCACCCCTTTGGACAGGGTTTAGCTTTGAAGCTAAACAAATAGCACAGAAGCCTATGAAATGCTGTTTGGTGGCAAGACATGGAACCTAATACTGGGAGCCCCAGGTCTGTTTGGTGAATAGCCGTGACTGGAGAAAGGATGCCTTGGTTTCTCGCATGACAACTTCACTCAGCCCACAGGCCACTCCTGGGAAAGGCAGGTGCCTGACAGTGCATCAGTCCCTGAGCCATTCTCAGAAGATCTGCCACTTTCCAGGTACCTTAGAGACTCAAATGAGGGTTCCAGTTTGGCTTGCTGGGTTGAAGCCAAGGGAATATGAATGATCTGGGGACAACTCCACTTTTTTCTGGGCTCTTTATCCTTGGAGTTAGTGGAATTATGGGTCAAAACACCTTTGTCCCCAACATCTTTCATTCAGCATGAAAACAAGAAAGACTTTTTAATGTTGAATTTGGAAGTTTCGACATTTCTCCTTCATGGCATCTGAGTTTAATTTATAGTCTACTTTAACTCACTACAAATAAACTAAAGGCTTTACTGAACAGCTGGGCCCCAGTATTATTTTTGGAAGTCAGGTGGCCAGTGAAAGGAAGAGGAGACCAATTCATTTCTACTCTTTCCCCTAATCTATTGCAGGGGATTTCAGGGCTATTTAGACCAAATGTAACGGACTGGTTGATATTCTGTTTAGTGTTTAGGAATCTTATGAAAAAGGGTTCATTCATGTTAAGATTACTAACATTTATAAGCTACTAAATAGGAGCTGCCTATTTTCTTTCTCATTTCATTTTTGATTATCACTTGGTATGAATAAAACAATTCTGATTAGTCTTTATGAATTTGTTTTGTTTTCTGTATTGGTAAGAGATGTCTTTGACCACATAGTGAATCAATCCTAAAAATGGAAGATGGAGCAAAGGTGTGGGGTGGATTAAATGGGGTACAGTTTATACTGATGAGTTAAATTAAACTCTGACCTTGGGCAAGTCTGTCTTGCCTCACGGGGTGTCAATTTACTCACTTTTGAAGTGGGAAGTCACCAAATTCAAATATACCATGATTCTAAAACACAGACCTGTATAAGAAGTTTGTGTCTTGTGTCATTTTAAGGAAAGGGAATTTTTTTTTTTTCCCCTCGTTGGACCTCAGGAGAAAAGGAAGGAGGCCAATGTCTATATCTCAAATTTTAGGCTGATTCGTTTTTTACTTTTGTTTATGACCTACAGATGGAAAAGGCCTGGGTTCCTCTTCCATGAGTCTCTGCACTTAGCAGCCATTTTAACTTTCTCTACATTGGTAGCAAACATTGGTGTCTAGTTCCCATTTAAAGGAAGATAGCTGGTGTCTCCTTAGCATGAATGAGAAGTCCCGTCATGGATCGCTGAGCATGAGCACTGGGTAGGAACCAAAGCAGGCTGTTTTGTCTCCAGTGTTCGGCAGATTGTGGTGTTATACTGACTGGGCCTTCCGTCCCCTTCTAATGAATGGTTTTCAGATTCCAAGGAAGAGCTGATTGAGCTTCTGAGATAGCTTTCAGTTAAACCATCTCTCTGGTGCTTCACTTGACATTTTATTAAGTGCTTCTAAATTTGTAGTCTGATGTTTACAAAGAAATGACATTTTTATGAGAACTGGAAAATGATCCCAGGCAATGTTTAAAGATATTTTATAATTTATGTAGAATAATATGCTCTTCCTCTAGTGTCCACTTCCCTTTACTATTTAAAATCTGTACAGAAAGATTGAGAAGGAAAGAATGTCTTCACTTTATTAAGGAAGCAGAAGAGATGGAACTAGGCAGGAAGGGTGAGGGAGCTACCAGGGTGTGGTGGTGTCTGTTTTGGGAGGGCCAATATAAGGTTTGTGAGTATCTGTAGAAAGTAATTTATTTTGGAAAGATGTTGGGATATTCCTGCTACGCCTGGAATCTACAACTATCATGATCGCCAGTATTTTGGTTTTAGGTCTTTAAGAGAACTAAGTTAACTTACTCAGTAAGGCAGCCATAAAATGGTGGAAAAATCAACAAATTGGAATCAAAGATTTGGGGCTCAGTCATATTAATGCTATTTTTTTTCTTTATATGATATTATGAAAGTTATTCAGCTTCCTCAATTATAAATTTTTGATGATAAATAGCCAACCCAGTAGTTTGGGAAGGTTAACTAATACACCTTTGTAGAAGGTCAAACACAAAATAGCTGATCAAATTATTAGAATAAAAAAGTTACATTAAGTCCACTATACATACACTATATTTAACATTCATTCACTTAGTGCTTACTTATGACATTTGATACACTAGGCTTTGTACAGGATCTAAATGCATGGAAATAAACAAAAAAGACATTATTTACTTCATGATATTTATAATCAAAGAGAAGCCTTTTATTGAGTCTACTGATGCTATCTTTAAACTTATTTTAAGGGAGCTTAGGATGTTAACTGTATATAGATTTGGTAGTTAAGAGAATTCTATTTCTTGATATCTAACCAGAAACTGTAAAGGGAAAATTTTGAGGTTGAGAATAGCTGGCACCCCAAACTTAAGTTGATGGTAATCATCTGATTACACCATTAGATGTTTTGTTCTTAATGAATTTATATAAAATCTTAACAAGTGAGGAAAAATTTAAGTCTGTTACTTGTGTATTCAGATGTATCTATAAAAAAGAAATGATTTGGGAACAATTTCAGGATCTTCATGTTGGTTCAACAGTGTTTAACAAGGAGGGTGTTGGTTGGGAACCAGTTTGGGTGATGTGATTGGGTCACTGTTCCCATTGGCGCTGTTTTTTTGGTTTTTTGTGTGTGTGTTTTTTCATCTACACAATATGTCTAGGAATGGCAAATCACCTTATAGACAAAGAGAGAAAGATACTCTATTTCTCTACCTAACAATCTACTACATATCTTCCCTCCCCCAATATATCATAGTAAGCAAAGATATTAATGTTAGAATGTTTCCAGAAATCATTTTCTGGTTTGAGATTTCAAGCCATTGAAACAAATAATCTCGACCTCAGACACATTCAGTATTGTAAGCTCCTGGGCTCGTTAGGCCATAGAATGAGAATAATGTGGTTTACAAGAACACCACAGATGCAAACTAAACCAGTTTTTCTGAGAACAGGTTTTGAAAGGGAAAGATGGGAGAAAATGTGGGATCTTGTTACTTGTTCAAAGGATAGGTATGTGTAAGGTTGGCAAAGGCTGCCAGTGGTGCTTGTAATTTTCTCAGTCCCAACTCTAATGACAGACTCAACTTCTAAAGGGTAAGGACTGAACTTCAGTTGTGAATCTCTTCCTGGTTTTATAAAACCATTTTGTTAAAATCCTTCAAGATCCAAAATTCAGTTCAGATTACCCTGTAATCTTGGCTAAGTTTATTCTCGGTTATATTAAAAAAAAAAAAAGTGGTACATTTTTCATGGGAATTTGAAAATCTTTAAAAGTAGTAACTTCTTTTATTGGTTACAAAAGTGGTCTGTTAATTCTAATGCAGAAAGCAGACTAAAATTTTATAAATTCAGCATGTCTATCAATCATAATTTTACTACTGAGTGCTGCATCCATTTCTATGTCCTTTTTACCTTAGTTTTTGTCAAATAAATAAATATCACATGACACTATCTTAATAAAATTGAATCATATGCTGTGTATTTTTCGTAATTTGCTGTATTTAAATAATAATCTCTTGGTAAATATTCATCAGCAACAGGATTTCAAATTGGTGAATCATATTCCATAATATGGTCTTTCCTTATTATTTTTAACTGTTTTCCTATTTTTATTTCCAATTTTTTGCTTTTGTAAGTGTTTGAGATGATGTGTTTTTGATCTTGGACCAGAATATGCTCCATTAATCTCCATCCTCAAATCTCTTTCCTTTGTAAAGGTACCAGACAACCTTTTGAAAGCTGCCTTTTTAGCTATCTCTTTGAGTGAAATCAAGCCACATTAAATACCACATTTGCCACATCCTTCAAAGAGCCCTTTATTGGAATACTGGCTATATTTCACTAATAGCACAGGGAAAACCACTCGTCTACTCTTTACTGAACTGGGTGGAGGGCATGCTAGGAGGTTGTTTAAGTGGCAGAAAGTCTCAGGGTGACTTAGTTTGTATTCTTCACTTGGGTTTGCAGTGATCTTCTGTGACTGAACCCTGACTCTTAGGCTGAATCAATTAGCAGTTAACAAATCTTTATCCTAGAGCGCTGGGAGGAGATTTCTGCTAAGACAGCATTATGAACAAGAACAAGCACTTTTGTTGTGCTCCTGATGGTCTAACCCAGCTGGACACACTCATGTTTCCTAAGCTCTCTTTTGTCACCCGTGACATTGATAGCCTTCTTATCCTGCTATTGTAGCTGAAATAACGAAACCAGAAAAGTTCACACCAAATAAGTTATTTGTAGTAACATTTGTCTTGGAATAAGTTTTCATTATAAACATCCTTCAACAATACCAGTGTCCCAAACCTGGCATTTTGGAATTTTTCTTCAGCATTATGTGTTACCTGGGAAATGTTTATTTAATTTCAAACCATGGATGCAGAGGTGACATTTTCATTTACATGAATATATTGATCCTTGAGGCCTCACGTCTGTGACTTTCTTAACAAATGTAACTTCCTTATGCATGTACATTGTTGTCTTTTAAAAGAAATGTGTTCTTTACAGACTCTTAAGGGAAGCAGGGGATGTGGTTGTGAAATTCTGATTGGAGAGATAAAATGGCTGTGAATCTATTTTTTGCCTTGTATTTATACTTTAAGCTTATTAGGCAGTTTGCCGAGAAGTAATTGACTTCCCTTGCCCTCTCCCTCTCCCTTGACCCCGCCACCCATTCATGTCCAAAATAGGTTTCCATAGTTTGGTGGACTCTGTAAAGCCCTCAGATAGTTGCTTTTGGCGTGTCCTCCATTGAGTGGTCTCTCATTCACACCCATTTCCAAGCAAAAAGCCAAATATAAATACTTCTTTTTCATTTTGATTTGTATGCAGCAGTTTTGATCCTTTCCCACTCTTTTATCGCCCCTCCCTCTCTCCTTCCTTCTCCTTTCTTCCTTGCCAATTAATCTGGTAGACCAAATTTGGCAGCCAGCTTATCAAAGGTCAGAGGGGACTTCTGCAGCCTGTTCCAGGAAAAGGGCCCTATTTAGATGTTCTGTAATGGAGAATCAATAGAAAAGAAAAACTTTGGCAAGCTGAGCTGAACAAGAGGCACAAACCAACAAACCTCTGGACTCAGGTCCCTGCCTTCCCACCCATACTTCTCTTAGGACTCTGTCTGGCTAAGACCCATCTTAGAATTTCAAATTAAACACTTGTGCACTTCCTGCTCTGTGTGAGAAGAGGAATTGGATAGTTTGACGATCATAATTCTATGATCCCTTGTGAAGTCACAGTTTATGAAATCAATAGGTTTATGAAATCAATAGACTTCAGACGGTCTGGATTTTTATCAGAGCCCAATTAGTGGTTGCAGTGAAGGGACAGGATGGGGAATGGTCTATGTCTATCGGGGCTTGGCAGGGAAGCACCACTTCAGGTTCTCTAGCCCTAGAAGGAGAGTCACCTCCGCCTCCTGGTGAGATCCTCAGGGAAGCATAATTAGTCAGACTGAACGTCTGAGGAGATGTGTCCTACCTGTCAGCTGTGTGCTGTCAGCTCCGTAAGTCCTGTGTCAACTCCATGCCCTGTGATGGAGTATACAGGGGCTTGATGTGGCGTCTGGCAAACAACATTCTGAAAAATTAGTTGGTGGTTATCATTCCTCAGAAAAAGAGTGACTTCCCACCCTTTGTTGCTTATGTTGAGTGAAGTTACACAAGTTTGTTTCTTCTAACGAACTGCAAGTTTGGACTGTCAAATTAATACACACACATCCTGGGCAAGATAGGGAAGACCTGGAAACAACCTAAATGCCCAAAAACAGATGAGTGGATCGGGAAGCTGTGGTACATATACACGATGGAATACTACTCAGCAATCAG